>CANTUR010000396.1:0-561220 GCA_947683625.1 Mallotus nudiflorus
TCGGAAATTAATTATTTAAATTATGAAATTTGAGTTTATGGTTAAATTAGGTGTTGAAATGAATTATAGGAATTTATTTGGAATTTTTATGAATTTCTAAGTATTTATTTTGAATTATTGAAGTTTATGGAATTTTGGAAAAATTAGGTTAAATGTGTTTTTATTTGAATTTAATTGGTTAATTGAGTTTAAATATTAATATTATTGATAAATATGTTGAGAAAATTAAGTTTGGGTAATTGTATGATTTTTGGTGAATTTTTGAAGTAATTTAAGTATATTTATATATATAGGGGTATTTTGGTAATTTTACCCTAAATTGTCTAAAAATGTAATTTAATTGGTTTTAATATTTATTTAAGGTATAAAAATGATTTCTACAAAATATTTGGTATTTTTAACTAATTAAAACTATTTTTTGTGAATTATTTTCAATTATATATATAATATACGATTTTTCTAATAAAATGAGTTTTATCGGTTTTTACAGTGTTTTAAAGGTTAATTATATAATTTTTATCTATAAAATGTATTTCTGTGATTTAAGGATATTTTTATTATATCTGGAATTATTCTGTGTTTGTGGACCCCGGTCGACAGATTGTAGTCTGGAGTCCGACCGAGGGGTTGTGGATTTTTGTTGAGCTTATTTTTCGAAGTGTATTTCTTTGCAGGGTCGGCTCTACTCTTTTGAGTAGAGAGATGTCCGTTTTACAGGGGAGGTTCTGTCGAATTTTCGGTAGAATTCTCATAAGACGTGATGTCCAGTCGAACCCTAATTTTCGATTCTGTGTTTAATACTCTAGATTGAATTCTAGGATTTCTATTAGGGTTACTCTGATATCGGTTATTTATTTCTTGTTTAGTTGCGCCGAGACCGAGGGCTAGTGGACCAAGCCCGTCGGACCTGTCTCGTGGAGCGCACTAGGTGAGTTACTGTACTATGTATACATGCTTAGGATGCATGATTTAGAAATATATGTTTTACTTTGATTAAAATGCATAAATAATGTGATTTGTATTTAAGTATATTTTTGGTTTATTTTTGGTATATAATAAATTATATACATGTTTTATTAATAAAATATATTTAAAATGTTTTTAAATATATTTTAATTTAATTTATGATTTGATTGGATTTATTTGACATATATATACTCGAAATATACCTGGTTTACTTTTGGTATATTTCCGGTATATATATATGGTTTATGTTGTATTCTATTGAACTTCATGCATCATTTATTTTTGTGAATGAATGTTTTATATTTAATGATGAAGGATATCAATAGAACGTGCTACCTAGTGGGCAGCACTAGGACCGAGTACGTACCGGTACGCCTATAGCTTTAGGCTATATTACTAACTATTTGTGGATATTGATTTGATTATGATTATCGATATGTGAGATGTGGTTGTGGGTGTGATTGCTGGAGCTCGGTTGACCAAGTGTCTCGGGGCCAATCACACTGGCAGTCAGACTGCTGGAGCTCGGTTGACTTAGTGTCTCGGGGCCAGTCTACTGTCCAAATGGATTAAGTGGATATATTTGGAATAAGTGAGCCTGTATGGCCAGAGTGTTGTTTTACACTAGTATTCTGAGGTTACGATATTCTAGGGTTCTATGTGATCCTTCATAAACTGTGATTTTCAATATATATATAAAAATGATTTTTATTGCATCTGTATGAATTTGCCTGTATATATACATATTATATATATACTGTTGACTGTATGCATTATCACTTAGTGTGTATGTATATATATTATAGTAATTCACTCAGTGAGGTCTGACTCCCCTCCGTTGACTATTTTTCAGGAGAGTCAACTTCCTCAGACCTCAGTAGCAGGTCGATACGCCGGATTTCTTCCGCCCCGGCTTCTTTATGTAAATTGTCTACTTGAGTCTTATTTATTTTATCTAGACACTGTAGTAGTTGTGAATTAAATTATTGAATTTCATGTATTTTATTTTAAAGAGATGTATTATATTGAAACTGGATTTGTACTAAAGAGATTATGTATCTATGAGATGAGTTTTGAATTAAATCCAGTTGATATGAAAATGATATTATGATATTATGATTTTTATTTTCCGCTGCATATTATATGGTTATTGTTATTGCATGATTTATTTTATTTTAGGCTTGCTACGGGTTCCGGATTCGAAAGAATTCCCGTTCCCTAGCGCCGGTCATGACCCCTGTTTTGGGTTGTGACAAAGTCCCCTCCGTTGACTATTTTTCAGGAGAGTCAACTTCCTCAGACCTCAGTAGCAGGTCGATACGTCGGATTTCTTCCGCCCCGGCTTCTTTATGTAAATTGTCTACTTGAGTCTTATTTATTTTATCTAGACACTGTAGTAGTTATGAATTAAAGTATGGGATTTTGTGTACTTTATTTTAAAGAGATGTATTATATTGAAACTGGATTTGTATTAAAGATTATATACATCTATGTGATGAGATTTTGATTTAAATCCAGTTGATGAAAATGATATTATGATATTATGATTTTTATTTCCGCTGCATATTATATTGTTATTGTTGTTATGGCATGATTTATTTTATTTTTAGACTTGCTACGGGTTCCGGATTCGAAAGAATTCCCGTTCCCTAGCGCCGGTCATGGCCCCTATTTTGGGTCGTGACAGTTGCAGTGTAATATCCCGTGTTTTTAAACATTTTAATACTGTACCGGGATATACAGTGTTAATAATTTTTGTATATATATTATGATATTTTTACGAGTTGATATGTATTTAAAACCTATTTTAATTATTGTGTATTGTTTAAAGTCCTTTACGTAAAATTTTCCCGGGACTTGCATTTTCGGGGAAATTTTCACGTAAATAATTTATTATTAATTATTTTAAATATATTTATGGACTTGCATGAACTCATACGTATTTTTAAATTACTAAATAAAGTCTATGTGTGTATATATTTATTTAATTAGGGTTTAATATTACCCTAATATTTTATTAATTATTTATTAGTTTTATTGTTATTTAATTATTTTTATTTAGTATAAATTATTAAAATATTAAATTATAAGTGTGTGGTGTATATTTAATGTGTTTGCAATTTAATATTATTTTAATATATAGTATAAAGTATATATATATATACATATTATAAGTTAAAAACAAAACTTTTGGAAATTTACCGAATTGCCTCCTCCCTCTCCTTTCTTCTCTCCCGACACGTACCTTCACTGCGCCTCCCATTCCAGCATGTCGGACCACCCTTCACCACCACCAGCTGCCGCCAACCTCCTTCCCCTTCCTTCCTCTTCCTCTCCGACGTGACCAGGCCACCGGAAACCCGCTGGAACGCCCGAAATTCGCGATGGCAGCAAGTTGAGCTTCTTGCCGTCGATGACGATTTCGGCCATCATTTTTGACACTGCCGGTCTCTTTCTTCTCCTTGAGCTCCGATGAGTGTGATTCTAGCTTTGGTTTGAGCTGAAATGGTCTTGATTTGCTTAGGTTTCGAATTTTCAATTTCGGCTATATTAGGGTTTTTGATTTTTTTGAACTTTGAATTGATTGATTCATGAAAACTCTATTAAAAAATGTTGATCCTAGTAGCTTAATCTTCATGTTTGAATTTTTGTGGAATGTTTGGAGATTATTTTGATTTTTGGGTATTTTTGAATATTTTAATATTATTTTCTAATTTTCGGAAATTAATTAAATAAATTATGAAATTTTGTTTTATGGTTAAATTAGGTGTTGAAATGAATTATAGGAATTTATTTGGAATTTTTATGAATTTCTAAGTATTTATTTTGAATTATTTGAGTTTATGTAATTATTGAAAAATAGGGTTAATTGTGTTTTTAATTAAAATTAATTGGTAAATTGAGTTTAAGTATTGATATTATTGATAAATATGTTGATAAAATTAATTTTGGATAATGATACTATTTTTGGTGAATTTTTGAATGAATTTTAGTATATTTATATATATAGCGGTATTTTGGTAATTTTACACAAAATTGGCTAAAAATGTAATTTAATTGGTTTTAATAATTATTTAAGGTATAAAAATGATTTTCACAAATTATTTAGTATTTTTAACTAATTAAAACTATTTTTCGTGAATTATTTTCAATTATATATATAATATACGATTTTACTAATAAAATGAGTTTTTATCGGTTTTTATTGTGTTTAAAGGTTAATTATGTAATTTTTACCTATAAAATGTTTTTCTATGTTATAAGGGTATTTTCGGTATTTTTATAATTTTTCTGTGATTGTGGACCCCGGTCGATAGACTGTAGTTTGGAGTCCGACCGAGGGGTTGTGAATGAGATGTGGTGTTTATTTTCGAAGTGTGTCTTTTTGCAGGGTCGGCTCTACTCTTTGAGTAGAGAGATGTCCATTTTACAGGGGAGGTTCTGTCGAATTTTTGGTAGAATTCTCATAAAACGTAATGTCCAGTCGAACCCTAATTCTTTTTCTGTGTTTAATATTCTAGATCGAATTCTAGAATTTCTGTTAAGGTTATTCTGATTTCTGTCGTTATTGTTTGTTTAGTTGCGCCGAGACCGAGGCCTAGTGGACCAGGCCCATCGGACCCATCTCGAGGAGCGCACTAATTTGTGAGTTGCTATTTTATATATATATGCTTAGGATGCATGATTTAGAAAATGCATGTTTTATTTTGATTAAATATGCATAAATAATTTGATTATTTCTTAAGTTTATATTTAGTTTATTTTGGTTTATTTTTTGTATATATTAAATTATATGCATGTTTTATTAATGAACTGTATTTAAAATGTTTTCAAATATATCTCTAGTTTATTTTGTAATTTAACTGGATTTATTTGACGTATATATACTCGAAATATACCTGGTTTACTTTTGGTATATTTCCAGTATATATATGGTTTATATTGTTATTTTATTTAATTTTATGCATCATTTATTATGAATGGATGTTTTATATTTATTAATGAAGGATATCAATAGAACGTGCTACCTAGTGGGCATCACTAGGACCGAGTACGTACTGGTGCGCTTATAGCAGATAGGCTATATTACTAACTATTTGTGGATATTGAATGAATATGATTATCTGATGTGAGATGTGGTTTGGAGGTGTGATTGCTGGAGCTCGGTTGACCAAGTGTCTCGGGGCCAGTCTACTGTCTAAATGGATTAAGTGGATATATTTGGATCAAGTGAGCCTTAATGGCTAGAGTGTTGTCTAACACTGTTTTCGAGATTGCAATATCATAGGGTTCTATGTGATCCTTCATAAAAGATGATTTTCAATGAAATATATATATAAAATGATTTTATTGCATCTGTGTGTATTTGCCTGTATATATACATATTAGATATATATTATTGATTGTATGCATTGTCATTTAGTATGCATGTATATATATTATAGTAATTCACTCAGTGAGGTCTGACTCTCCTCCGTTGACTAATTTTTTAGGAGAGTCAACATCTTCAAACCTCAGTAGCAGGCCCATACGCCAGATTTCTTCCGCCCCGGCTTCTTTATGTAAACTGCTTACTTGAGTCTTATTTTTATAATCTAGACACTGCAGTAGTTGTAAATTAATTGTGGGATTTTATGTATTATATTTATGCGAGATATTGTATTATATATTTGAACTGGATTTGTATTAAGATTTATATATATGAAATGATGAGGATTTGATTTAAATCCAGTTGGTACATATGTTATTATTATATTTATGATTTTTATTTCCGCTGCATTATATATTGTTATTATTGTTGCATGTTTATTTTATTTTATTTTTTAGGCTTGCTACGGGTTCCGGATTCGAAAGAATTCCCGTTCCCTAGTGCCGGTCATGGCCCCTGTTTTGGGTCATGACATGCAGTGATGAGGGCAATGGTGAGGGTGGGGATCGGGATGAAGAAGAGAGGAAGTAAGGTTTTTTATTTTTGATATTTGTATATATATAACACAAATAAAATACAATATACACAAATAGTTAAAATATAATTTATACACAATTTAATTATTAACCCTCATATTATTCATGCATGCAAAAATAATGTATTATTCATAAAAATTTAGGTCAATAATATAATTCATTGAAATAATAATATTAAAATATAAATGCTCTTAATTAAAGGTTTAATAAAATACTATTTCCCGAAATGATAATTTAATGACATGTAATTATGTAAAATATATTAATTAAACAGAAAATAATAACGATAATAATTCATAAAATAGTAAAATAATCAAATATAGTTTCAAAATTATTAACACTGCATATCCTATTTTATATTAAAATAATTTAAAAACTCGGGTTATAACAGTCTTCCCCCCTTACAAGAATTCGTCCTCGAATTCCAGAAAAAGAAGAAATACAGGATCAAGGAGGAAAGAAATACGAGTAAGAAGCTTGCATCTCGGCTTCAGTCTCCCAAGTGTGCTCCTTTACTCTATTGTTGTGCCACAACACCTTGACCATCGGAATCTGCTTCAAACGCAACTGATGAACTTGATAGTTAAGGATCGCAATAGGTTCTTTTATGAACGTCAGGTCTTCATTCACTTTAACACTGTCGGGCTATAACACGTGTGAAGGGTCTGAAACATACTTCCTCAGCATCGAGATATGAAACACCGGATGCACTTAAGACATACTCGGAGGCAAAGCCGATCCATATGCAACATTGCCAACTCTCTCCAGAATCTCGAACGGTCCTATATATCTCGGTGCTAGTTTACCCTTCATGCCAAATCTCATAACACCCTCCATCGGAGACACCTTCAGAAGATCAAAGTCTCATACTTGGAACTCCACATCTCTGTGCCTAGGATCCATATAGCTCTTCTACCTGTTAACTGTGGTCTCTAATCTACTCTTGATCATAGCAACTTTCTCTGCAGCATCCTGAACCATCTCAAGTCCAATCAAAGCTCTCTCACCAATCTCTTCCCAACTCAGAGGGGATCTACACTTCCTTCTGTACAACGCCTCATATGGTGCCATTCCAATACTTCTATGGTAGCTGTTATTATATGCAAATTCTACGAGTGGCAAATGATCATCCCAGCTACCTCCCAAATCCAAAACACACATCCTCAATATATCTTCCAGTGTCTGGATCGTCCTCTTAGACTGACCATCTGTTTGAGGATGAAAAGCAATACTGAAATCTAACCTAGTGCCCATCGCTTCTTGCAACTTCTGCCAAAAATGAGAGGTAAACACTAAACCTTTGTCTGACACAATAGACATAGGTACTCCATGAAGGCACACAATATGTTGCACATATAGCTTTGCCAATCTAGCTATAGAATAAGTGGCTTTCACAAGCAAGAAATGTACAGACTTGGTTAACCTATCCACAATCACCCAGATGGAATCGTATCCATCCTTGGAACAAGGTAAACCAACCACAAAATCCATAGCAATCCTTTCCTACTTTCACTAAGGAATAGGAAGAGGTTAAAGCTTCCTAGAAGGCTTATGATGCTCAGCTTTCACTTGCTGACATGTCAGACACTTAGTGTCACAACCCAAAACAAGGGCCATGACCGGTGCTAGGGAACGAGAATTCTTTGGAATCCGGAACCCGTAGCAAGCCTTAAAAATAAAAGCATGTAATAAAATAAATAAATAAAATATTATTCAGTAAAAATAAAATCTCGAATAATAAAATAATAATTTCTCAGCTTCCTTTAATAACATAAATCACATCTCATATATAAATAGAAATCTTTAAGTACAAATCTATCAGAGTAACACTCTGAATTCAAAATCTCATACAATTATGATTCAAATACAACCCACAACAGAATTAAATACAACCACTACACCAATGTCTAGAGTACAAAATAAAACTCAAGTAAGCAATTTATCATGCAACCTAAGCAATGCATATATATCATAATAACTCACAGTTGTGCGCTCCACAAGACAGGTCCGACGGGTCTGGTCCACTAGGCCTCGGTCTCGACGCAACTAACTAATAAATAAATAACATGAAAATTAGTACAAATCTAACTTAATTTCTAGAAACTCGATCTAGAATTCTAGACACAGACAGAAAATAGGAATTTGACCGAATGTCAAATTTTACAAGAATTCTACCAAAAATTCGGCAGAACCTCCTCTGTAAAATAGACATCTCTCTACTTAAAAAGTAAAGCTGGTCTTGCAAGAAAACACACTTCGAATAGATTTCACAACACTCCTCGGTCGAACCTCAAACTGCAAATTCCACTGACCGAAGTCCATAATTCACAATAAAATACACAAAATATATTAAAATTTCATAAATTCCAAAAATATCCTTTTTATACCAAAATATAGAAATTTAAATATTTAAACATTAAAAATAATTATTTCACCAATAATTACTTAAAAATCCTAATATTAATATAATATTATTAAAATCGATATTTCACGATAAATACACTAACATTAATAAAAATTCATTTTATAAATCCAAATTACTTATTTAGGCAAAAAACATACTAAAAATTACTAAAAACCCATTTATTTACAAAAATAGTATATTTTATATAATTTGAAAATAATTTTTGAAAAATAGTTTTAATTAGTTAAAAATAGTAAATAATTTTTAAAAATCATTTTTATTCATCAAATAATTATTAAAACCAATTAAACTTAATATTTAACTAAAATGACTACCAAATTACCAAAATACCCCTAGTATATAAAAATTCACATAATATACTAAAAATACTCAAAAATTCAATAAAAATTATATAATTACTCTAAAATTATTTTCTCAACATATAATTTAATAAAATCAACAATTATACTCAATTAACCAATTAATTTTAACAAAATACACATATAACCTATATTTCCAAAATTTACATAAACTAAATAAAATTATAATAATTACACAAAAATCACAAAAATTATAAATTAAATTCTAAAATTAATTTCAACCACCATAAACACTAAAAATCACAATTTCCCAATTTATTTAATTAATTTATGAAAATTAGAAAATAATAATAAAATAATAAAAAATTCACAAAAATAAAAATAAATTCCAAAAATTCCACAAAAATTCCAGAGTGTAGATTAAGCTAATGGGAACAATATTTGTGAAGAAATTATGCTTGAATCACAAAGAATTGAGCTCAAAAAAATTGAAAAGCATAAATGGCCAAAAATGGAATCAAGCTCAAAACCTTACCAAATCGAGTTTTCAAGCTAAAAGAAGCTTGGAATCGACTTCTATGAAGTTCTAGGAGTTCAACGGCACCAGAATTAACGGATTTGGTGGCTGGAAAGTCGGTGAATGGAGGAGGGGTGGTTTCGGCCAAAAATGGCTTCCTCGAGCTGTTGCCGGCGCCGGAGAGGATGACAGGGATGGTGGAGCTGCTAGAGGATGAGGTGGCACTCCAGGAGGCACATCGACGGCCTGGGATCGGACGGTGAGGGAGGTTGAGTCTTGGTTTGGTTTCAGAGAGGGTAGGAGGAAGAAGATGATAGCTTTATATATATATATATATAATAATAATAATAATAATAATAATAATAATAATAATAATAATAATAATAATAATGCATGAAAACATATAATTTATAAAATAAAATAACATTAAACATAAAATATTATTTTCCTAGAATATAAGTTTGAGGATGATTTTTATGTAGAAAACTATAAATAAACGTAAAATAACATTAATTATTCATAAAATCATCAAATAATCAAATATATAGTTTTAAGATTATTAACACTGCATATCCCGATTTTAAATAAAATAGTTTAAAAATTGGAGTTATAACAGTCTTCCCCCCTTACAAGAATTCATCCTCGAATTCCAAAAAGAAGAAATACAAGGTCAAGGAGGAAAGAGATACGGGTAAGAAGCTCACATCTCAGCTTCGGTCTCCCAGATATGCTCCTCTACTCCGTTGCTACACCACAACACCTTGACCATCAGAATCTGCTTCAAACACAATTGTCGAACTTGATAGTCAACGATCACAACATGTTCCTCTATGAACATCAGGTCTTCATTCACTTCAACGTTGTCGTGCTACAACACATGTGAAGGGTCTGAGACATACTTCCTTAGCATCGAGATATGAAACACCAGATACAATTGAGACGTACTCGGAGGCAAAGCCAACCGATATGCAACAATGCCAACTCTCTCCAGAATCTCGAACGGTCCTAAATATCTTAGTGCTAGGTTACCTTTCCTACCAAATCTTATAACACCATTCATCAGAGACACCCTCAGAAAAATAAAGTCTCCTACCTGGAACTCTACATCTTTGCACCTAGGATCCGTATAGCTCTTCTGCTTGCTAACTGCAATCTCTAATATGCTCTTGATCACAGCAACTTTCTCTACAGCATCCTGAACTAGGTCCAGTCAAAGCTCTCTCACCAATCTCATCCTAACTCAGAGGAGATCTACACTTCCTTCCGTACAAAGCCTCATATGGTGCCATTCCAATACCGCTATGGTAGCTGTTATTATATGCAAACTCTACGAGTGGCAAATGATCATCCTAGCTACCTCCTAAATCCAAAACACACATCCTCAACATATCTTCCAGTGTTTGGATCGTTCTCTCAGACTGACCATTAGTCTGAGGATGAAAAGCAGTACTGAAGTCCAACCTAGTGCCCATCGCTTCCTGCAACTTCTACCAAAAATGAGAGGTAAACACTGAACCTTTATCTGACACAATGGACACAGGTACTCCATGAAGGCACACAATATGCTTCACATATAGCTTCGCCAATCTAGCTACAGAATAAGTGGCTTTCATAGGCCAGAAATGTGCAGACTTGGTCAACTTGTCCACAATCACCCAGATGGAATCGTATGCATCCTTATAACAAGGTAAACCAACCATAAAATCCATAACTATCCTTTCCCACTTCCACTCAGGAATAGGAAGAGGCTGAAGCTTCCCAGAAGGCTTCTGATGCTTAGCTTTCACTTGTTGACACGTCAGACACTTAGCAATATAATCATCGACATCCTTCTTCAGTCCATCCTACCAGTACAAGTCTCTAATACTGTGGTATATTTTAGTGACACTTGGATGTACGCTGTAAGCTATAGAATGTGCTTCCTCAAGGATCTCTTCTCTCAAATTATCCATATCAGGAACACATAATCTACCACTGATCCACAAAACACCATCATCATCAAGTGTGAAATCAGTGAACTTCCTTGCTCGAACATTCTTTGCAAGCTCTTCCAGAATAGGATCTCGGCTCTGAGCTGCCTTAATCTTATCTCTCAGTACAAATCGCACCTTAAACTGAGCTAGCAGTCCACCTGATCTACTAATCTTCATCATCAGACCTTGATCCATTAATTGATGCAACTCCTGGATCAACGGTCTCCTCTCAACACTAATGTGAGCAAGATTGCCTGAGGACTTCTTACTCAAGGCATCTGCTACCACATCAACCTTTCCTGGGTGATATAAAATCTCACAGTCATAATCTTTCAACAGTTCCAACCATCTCCTCTACCTCAGATTTAGATCTCTCTGTTGGAAAATGTACTTAAGGCTCTTGTGATCAATAAAAATCTCATAAGTCTGTAATATCCCGAGTTTTTAAATATTTTTATACTACATCGAGATATGCAGTGTTAATAATTTTGTATATAATTATGATATTTCTATGAGTTTGTTATTTAATTAAAACTAATTTTAATTGTTTATATTATTTTAAGTACTTTACGTAAAATTTTCCCGGGAATTGTATTTTCGGGGAAATTGACACGTGAATAATTTAATATTAATTATTTTAAATAGATTTATGAATTCGCATGAGTCCATGCACTATTATAATGGTCGTATTAAAATACATACATATATATATATATATATATATATATATATATATATATATATATATATATATATATATATATATATATATATATATATATATATATTTAATAATTTTAGGGTTTATTAATTATTTTATTATTTTTAATAAAATAAATATATATTGTATAGTTTCATTTTAATTACTATGTGTATATGTATATATATCTATATATTGTTTATTTTAAACATATGGTGTCTAATTTTTCTAAGTATAATATTAATATATTTTAATATAAATTATTAAAGTTATTAATATATATATATATATATATATATATATAAACTTTGGTAAATTTACAAAACATACCCCTCCTCCTCCTCCTTCTTCCTCCCAAGCCATCTCCTCACCATCCAGCTGCAACTCCGGCTGACTACCATCGGTGTGCCTCCTAGACGTCCACCCTCTTCCTCCAGCAGCTCCGCCACTCCCTTCTACCCTCTCTGGCGCCGGTGAAGCCAAGAAATCTGTTTTGGCCGAAAGTTGCTTCTTCCTCCACACCTCATATTTTTAGCCACCAAAACCTATCATTCTGGTGCCGTTGAACTCCTCAGACACCATAGAAGATGATTCTAAGCTTCCTTTAAGCTTAAAACTCGATTTGGTAACATTTTTGTCAATTTTTCAAATTTGGCCTACTTGAGTTTTGATTTTTTTTAGCTTCAATTTGATTGATTCATGAAAAACTCCTTCACAAACCTTGTTCCTTGTAGCTCAATCTATACTATGTAATTTTTTTAGAATTTTTGGAATTTATTTTGATTTTTGGGTATTTTTGATTATTTTATTATTATTTTTCTAATTTTTGAAAATTAATTAATTAAATTATGAAATTGTGTTTTATGGTAAATATAGGTGTTGAAATGAATTATAGAAATTTATTTTTATGAATTTTTATGTATTTATTTTGAATTTATTTAGTTTATGCAATTTTGAAAAATAGGGTAAATTATGTGTTTAATTGAAATAAATTGGTTAATTAAGTATATTTATTGATATTATTGTAATATATGTTGAGAAAATTAATTTTGAGTAATTATATTATTTTTGGTGAATTTTTGGATTTATTTTAGTATATTTATATATATAGGGGTATTTTGGTAATTTTATACTAAATTGGCTAAAAATGTAATTAAATCTGTTTTAATAGTTATTTAGGGTATAAAAATGATTTCTACAAATTATTTAGTATTTTTAACTAATTAAAACTATTTTTCATAAATTATTTTCAAATTATATATAATATACGATTTTTCTAATAAAATGAGTTTTCATCGGTTTTTACTGTGTTTTAGGGTTAATTACGTAATTTTGATTTATAAAATGTATTTTTATTATATAAGGGTACTTTTGGTATTTCTGTAGCATTTTGTGAATTGTGGACCTCGGTCGGTGATTTGTAGTTTGGAGTTCGACCGAGGGATTTTAGTTATGAATTCTGTGTATTTTTCAAAGTGTGTTTCTTTGCAGGGCCGGCTCTACTCTTTGAGTAGAGAGATGTCTGTTTTACAGGGGAGGTTTTACCAGATTTTTGATAGAATTCTTATAAAACGTGATGTCCGGTCAAACTCTAATCCTGATTCTATGTCTAATAATCTAGATCGAGTCTTTAGAACTCCTGTTAGATTTATTCTGATATTTTGTTGTCATTTGTTTGTGTAGTTATGCCGAGACCGAGGCCTAGTGGACCAGGCCCATTGGACCCATCTCGAGGAGCGCAATAAATAGTGAGTTGCTATTATATATATATATATATATATATATATATATATATATATATATATATATGCTCTAGGGTGCATGATTTTAGAAATCTATGTTTTATTTTGATTAAATACGCATAAATGATTTAATTAGTACTTAAGTTTATCTTTGGTTTATTTTTGATATATTTTAAATTATATGCATGCTTTATTAAACATTTATAGTTAAAATGTTTTTAAATATATATTTAGTTTATTTTACGAGTATATTGGATTTATTTGACGTATATATACTCAAAATATACCTGGTTTATTTTTGATATATTTCTAGTATATTTATGGCTTATGTTGTTATTTATTTCAAATTCATGCATCATTTATTTATGAATGTATGTTTTATATTTTAATGAAGGATATCAATAGAACGTGCTACCTAATGGGCAGCACTAGGACCGAGTACGTAACGGTATGCTTATAGCATTTAGGCTATATCACTAACCTATTTGTGGATATTGATTGGATTTGATTAATTGATGTGTGTGATGTGATTGAGAGTGTGATTGTTGGAGCTCGATTGACCAAGTATCTCGAGGCCAATCATATTGACAATCAGACTGCTGAAGCTCAGTTGACTTAGTGTTTTGGGGCCAGTCTACTGTCCAAATGGAATAAGTGAATATATTTGGAATAAGTGAGCCTGTATGGCTAGAGTGTTGTCTAACATTTTTTTGAGGTTTCGATTTTCTAGGGTTCTATTTGATCCTTCATAAACAGTGATTTTAAATAAAAATATATAAAAATGATTTTATTGCATCTGTGTGTATTTGCCTATGTATATATTTATTTATTATATACACTATTGACTGTGTGCATTGCCACTTAGTTATGCATGTATATATACTATAGTAATTTACTCAGTGAGGTCTGATTCCCCTCCGTTGACTATTTTTCAAGAGAGTCATCGTCATCAGACCTCAGTAGCAGACCCATACACCAAATTTCTTCTGCCCCGACTTTATTATGTAAACTGCTTACCTGAGTTTTATTTTTATGATCTAGACACTGTAGTAGTTGTAAAATTGAAAAAATAGATGTTGCATTATATTTGTATGAGTTATGTACTTTAAATATTTGAATTGGATTTGTATTAAAAGTTTATTTATATATATATGAGATGAGTTATTGATTTAAATCCCGTGGTGGATTATTATTTAATTATTTATTATTTTATTTCCACTGTAAATTATTTTAATTATGTTATTATTATTATTATTGCATGTTTTATTTTATTTTAAGGCTTGCTACGGGTTCTGGATTCGAAAGAATTCCTGTTCTCTAGCGCCGGTCATGGCCCCTATTTTAGGTCATGACAAAGTCACCCCATACAGATAATGTTTATCATGAGAGCAAAGATCACTGTAGCCATCTCTAGGTTATGGGTATGATAGTTCTATTCATGCTTCTTCAACTACCTCGAAGCATAGGCTATCACCCTACCATTCTGCATCAACACACAACCTAGGCCAACTCTAGAGGCATCACAATACACTGTGAACTTGTCCACTCCATTAGGCAAAGCTAACACTAGGACTGTGGTCAACTTCTCCTTTAACAACTGAAAACTATTCTCATAAGCTTCTGATCTCTCAAACCTGACATTCTTCTGAGTCAAGCGAGTTAGAGGAGCTACAATTCTGGAAAAATCCTACACAAATCTCTTATAGTACATGGCTAAACCCAGAAAATTATGAATCTTGGTAACTGAAGTCGGTCTAGGCCACTCAGACACTGCCTCAATCTTTTATGGGTCAATCTAGATACCTTCTTTGGACACCATGTGTCCAAGAAATGCAATACTCTCCATCTAGAAATCACACTTCGAGAATTTAGCATAAAGTTGATGTTCTCTCAGTGTTTGCAATGAAGTCCTTAAGTGATATACATGCTCCTCCATACTCCTCGAATACACTAGTATATCATCAATGAAGACTACCACAAACTGATCCATTTATGATTTGAATACCCTATTCATTATATCTATAAAAGCTGCTGGTGCATTAGTCAAGCCAAAAGACATCACCAGAAACTCATAATGGCCATATCGAGTGTGAAATGCCATTTTAGGAACATTGGCTTCACTAATCCGCAACTAATGATAACCCGACCTCAGATCAATCTAAGAAAAGAACTGTGCACCCTATAGCTGATCAAACAAGTCATCTATCCTTGGGAGAGGATAGTTGTTCATCACTGTCACCTTGTTCAACTCTCTGTAGTCAATGCACAGTCTTAGGGTACCATCCTTCTTCTTCACAAATAGGACTGGTGCACCCCAAGGAGAAACACTAGGTCTAATAAAACCCTTATCTAGTAACTCTTGCAACTGCTCCTTTAACTCTTTCAACTCTACAGGAGCCATTCTGTAGGGTGGCATAGATATAGGGGTAGTACTTGGAACCACATCTATACAGAACTCAATCTCTCTGTGAGGTGGTAAACCTGGCAACTCCTCAAGAAAAACATCAGGAAACTCATAGGAAATAGGAACATCTGTGAGTGATAACTTCTCCATTGAAGTATCCTTGACCAATGCCAAATATCCTTGACAACCCTTCCTCAGCAATTTCCTAGCTGTAATAGCAGAAATGATATTCTGAGGTGCTGAACTTTTATTACCCATAAACTTAAATTCTTCTTCACCAGGAATTTTGAAAGTCACCTCTTTACTCCGACAAGCCACCATGGTATAGTGCTGAGATAACCAATCCATACCTAGAATAACATCGAATTCCATCACATTCAACAGAATCAAATCAGTGGATAATTCTCTACCCCCGACAAGCACTGGACAACAAGAAAGAACAACATCGGTGTCCAAAGAATCACTTAGAGGAGTGGTGACAGATAAAGGAAAAACCATCCTTAAAGCTTTACCAACAAGACTTGAAAGCAAATATAGGAGATACGAATGAATGCGTGGCACCCGGATTAAACAGAACCCATTCATCCAGGTAACAGACAGAAATAATACCTGCCACGATCGCATTAGATGCCTTAGCATCCTGCTGAGTGAGATGAAAGACTCTGGCCTGTCCTTGACCTCCCTACTGGCTAATAGAAGCCTGACCAAAACCTCTAGTACCTCCTCTAGTACATCTATCACGACCCTGCTGGGGAATAATCTGGGTAGAACTCTGATGTTGGGCTAGAGGCAACTGAAAAGGAATGGGTGCATCACTAGTAATTAATTGCTGAGGAAATCGTAGAATCTACGGCTGTTGATATCCAGAATAGGGACACGATCTGGCAAAATGTCCCATCTACCCGCATTTGAAACACGTCAGCGGTGTCATGTAACACAGTCCCAGATGGACTCTACTGCACGTCTGACATACACTAGTATTTGACTCAGAACTACATCCACTGCTGCTACTCGAAGCACTTGACCCAAGTTTGAATGGTCTATGCTAACCTCCATGGCCATGTCTATTGCTTTGATGTACCTGCTGCTACTGTCTCTGAGTTTGCTGGGTTGGACCCCTCTGCTGACTACTTGATCCTATCTGAAAACTTGAGTACAGAGTAGTTTGGAATCCACCTGACTAAACACCCAACTAGTAATAATCAGGCATAGCTCTTTGCCTGACTAGCCTTAGCTCAATCTCCTTAGCCAACTCTATCACTGACTCCAGAGTAAGGCCCACTATAGGCATACCAGCAAATGCAGAACCCAATCTAGTAACGTATGTAGTGACTACAAAATACTAGTCTTGCATCAAATCCTCTGCATATCTGCCAAGCCGAAGAAACTCTCTAGTATAATCCTCGACAGACCTATCCCCTCGGGAAATGCTGGTCAAACCGGAGTCTATAACTCATGCGAAGTGGTTCTGGGCAAAATCTCCTCATGAATTGCTCTCTAAACTGAGCCCAAGTCATCGTCATCATATACGGTTGGATCATCTGAATAAACCAGTCCAGGGCTGGTCCCTCAATAGAAAGCTCGACTATCATGATCCGTTGGTACTCGGTGTGAGTAGTCCGAGTCCTCATCTCTATCGTATGCAGAAAATCTAATGGATCAAACGTCCCATTAAAGGCGATCCTGCCGACTCTGGCATAAAATAGGACTGCCTTAGGGTCAGACATACCATGCTGATAGGCAGGTTGAACAGGCTGAGCTACTGGAGGTACAGGAACATCCTCATACTCTGGCTCTACAGGCTCCTCATCCTGTAACTCTCTCTATCTATGATAGCCTACCGCTCCTCGAGGTCTACCTCTGTGCCTAATTGGCAGTTCAGGAGGTAAAACCTCATCTTAGAGGGACTCATCATCCTCGGCCTCAACGATCGATGGAGTGATATGCGCTCGTCTCCTCATTTTGAAAAGACAAACAGAAAGATTCAGACAAAATAGACAATATAGGATAATGCAGAAAACTAAATCAAGGAATACGTATCAAGACATACTCAAACCTAATTAACTGCAGTAGTTTCAAAAGAAAACACAACATTGAAAACTAGGGCCACAACTCACACAACTAAGGCCTTGACACAAAACTCTGCTCTGATACCAACTTTGTCATGACTTAAAACAAGGGCCATGACCGGTGCTAGGGAATTGGAATTCTTTCGAATCTGGAACCCATAGCAAGCCTTAAAAATAAAAGCATGCAATAAAATAAATAAATCAAATATTATTCAACAAAAATAAAATCTCGAATAATAAAATAATAATTTCTTAGCTTCCTTTAATAACATAAATCACTTCTCATATATAAATAGAAATCTTTAAGTACAAATCTATTAGAGTAACACTCTGAATTCAAAATCTCATACAAGTATGATTCAAATACAACCCACAACAAAATTAAATACAACCACTACTGTAGTGTCTAAAGTACAAAATAAAACTCAAGTAAGCGATTTACATAATAAAGCCAGAGCGGAAGAAATCCGGCGGACAGGTCTACTGCTGAGGTCTGAAGATGAAAACTCTCCTGAAAAATATCAACAAAGCGGAGTTAGACCTCAATGAGTGAATTATTATACTATATATACATGCATAACTAAATGACAAATGCAATCACTCAATAGTGTATATATATATATATATATATATACATAACTGATCAAATAGAACCCTATATTTCTGCAACCTCAAATATTAATATAACTCACTTAAGCCATACATGCCCATTTAGTTCCAAAATAATTCACTTAGTCCAACTGGACAGTAGACTGGCCCCAAGACACTAAGTTAACCGAGCTCCAACAGTTTGACTGTCAGTGTGATTGGCCTCGAGACACTTGTCAATCGAGCTCCAGCAATCACACTCTCAATCACATCTCATATCAATCAAAACCATCAACAAGTCATAATCCACCAATAGGTTAGTAATTTAACCTAAAATCTACTGTCATACTGATACGTACTCGGTGCTAGTGTTGCCCACTAGGAAGCACATTCTATCGATATCCTTCATTTATATATAAAACATACATTCAAGAAAATAAAGGATGCATAATGTTATTTAAAATAAACAAATATACCATATATATACCTAAAATAAACTAAGTATATTTCAAGTATATATACGTATAATCAACTCAAATAAATCACAAAACATATTAAACTCAACTAATAATATATTTAAAAATAAGCCATATTTAGTTGAAAAGAGAAACATGCACTTATTTCATAATATACTAAAAATATACTAAAAGTATACCTAAAATATACTTAAATATTTAAATAGGCAATTAAGCAAAATTTGATATTTAAAACATATAAGTCTAAAACATGCAACCTAAGCAATGCATATATATCATAATAACTCACAGTTGTGCGCTCCATAAGACCGGTCTGACGGGCATGGTCCATTAGGCTTCGATCTTGGCGCAACTAAAAAATAAATAAATAACATGAAAATCAATACAAATCTAACTTAATTTCTAGAAACTTGATCTAGAATTCTAGACACAGACAAAGAATAGGAATTTGATCGAATGTCACATTTTACGAGAATTCTACCAAAAATTTGGTAGAACCTCCTCTGTAAAATGGACATCTATCTACTTAAAAAATAGAGCTGGTCCTACAAGAAAACACACTTTGAATAGATTTCACAACACTCCTCGGTCGGACCTCAAACTGCAAATTCCACCGATCGAGGTCCACAATTCATAATAAAATACACAAAACATATTAAAATTTCATAAATACACAATTCAGGTTGAACAAGCTATGCAACAAGAGGTATAGGAATATCCTCAAACTCTAGCTCTACAGGTTCCTCATCCTATAGCTGTCTTTGTCTATGGTGACCTGCCACTCCTCGAGGTCTACCTCTGCCATGACCTTTGCGCCTAACTGGTGGCTCAGGAGGTAAAACCTCATCTTGGAAGGACTCATCATCCTCGGCCTTAATGACCGGTGGAGCGACATGCGCTCGTCTCCTCATTCTAAAAAGACAAATAGAAAGATTCAGAAAAAATAGACAACAGAGGATAACGCAGAAAACTAAATTAAGGAATACGTATCAAGACATACTCGAACCTAGTTAACTGCAGTAGTTTCAAAAGAAAACACAACACTGAAACCTAGGGCCACAACTCACACAACTAAGGCCTTGACACAGAACTCTACTCTGATACCAACTTTGTCATGACCTAAAACAAGGGCCATGACCGGCGCTAGGGAATGGGAATTCTTTCAAATCCATAACCCATAGCAAGCCTTAAAATAAAAATATGCAATATAATAACATAAATAAAATATTATTCAGCGAAAATTAAATCTCAAATAATAAAATAAATTCTCAACATCCTTTAATAACATAAAATCACATAATATATATAATAAATATAAAGCTTTTAATACAATCTTCAGAGAAACACTTTGAAGTAAAATCCTCATACATGCATAAATACTAATACAACTCTCAACAGATTTAAATACAACTACTACTGCAGTATCTAGAGTACAAAATAAAACTCAAGTAAGCGATTTACATAATAGAGCCAGAGCAGAAGAAATCCGGCAGGCAGGTCTACTACTGAGGTTTGAAGATGAAGACTCTCCTGTAAAAATATCAACGGAGGGGAGTCAGATCTCACTGAGTGAATTATTATAATATATATACATGCATAGCTAAATGACAAATGCAAACACTCAAAGGTATATATATAATAAGTATATATACAGGCAAATACACACAGATGCAAAGAAAAATCATTTTTATAATGAAAACCATTAGTTTATGAAGGATAAAATAGAACCCTATGTTATCACAACTTCAAATATCAATAGAAGGTACTCTAGCCATATTGGCTTACTTAATTCCAAGTAAATTCACTTAATCCATATAGACATTAGACTAACCTCGAGACACTAAGTCGATCGAGCTCCAGCAGTTTGACTGTCAGTGTGATTGGCCCTGAGACACTTGGTCAACCGAGCTCCAGCAATCACACTCTCAATCACATCTCACATTAATCAAATCAATCAAGTCATAATTTTCATAAATAAGTTAGTAATTCAGCCTATCATCTATCACACCGGTACGTACTCGGTCCTAGTACTGCCCACTAGGAAGCACGTTCTATTGATATCCTTCATTTATATTAAAACATACATTTAGGAAAATAAATGATGCATAATGATATTTAAAATAAACAAATACACCATATATATACCAGAAATATACCTAAAATAAACTAAGTATATTTCAGGTATATATATACATATAATCAACTCAAATAAATCATGGAATATATTAAATTAACCCAATAATATATTTGAAAACAAGCTAGATTTAATTAAAAAGGAAAACATGCATTTATTTCATAATATACCAAAAATATACTTAAATATTCAAATAGGCAATTATGCAAAATTTATATTTAAAACTTAGCATTCTAAAACATGCAACTTAAGCAATGCATATATATTATAATAACTCACAGTTGTGCGCTCCTTAAGATGGGTCCAACGAGCCTGGTCCACTAGGCCTCTGTCTCGGTGCAACTAACAATAAAATAACAACACGAAAATCAGAACAATATTTAACTTAACTTCTAGAAACTTGATATAGAATTCTAGACACAAACAGAGAATAGGAATTTGACCGAATGTCACGTTTTACGAGAATTCTACCAAAAATTTGGCAGAACCTCCTCTGTAAAATGGACATCTCTCTACTTAAAAAGTAGAGCCAGTCCTACAAGAAAAACACACTTCGAATAGAATTCACAAAATATTCTCACAACCCTCGGTCGGGATCCCAAACTGCAAATTCCACCAACCGAGGTCCACAATTCACAATAAAATACACAAAATATATTAAAATTCAATAAATACCGAAAATGCCCTTTAAATACCAAAATATAGCAATTTAAATATTTAAACATTAACAGTAATTATTTCACTGATATTCACTTAAAAACCCTAATCTTAATATAATATTAATAAAAATTGACATTCTCGATAAATACACCAATATTAATAAAATTTCACTTTATAAAACTAAATTACTTAATTAGCCCAAAAACATATTAAAAATTACTAAAAATACATTTATTTACAAAAATAGTATATTATATATAATTTGAAATTAATTTTCAAAAAAAAGAATTAATTAGTTAAAAATAGTAAATAATTCATAAAAATCATTTTTATACCTAAAATAATTGTTAAAACCAATTAAACTTAATATTCAACTAAAATTACTACCAAATTACCAAAATACCCCTAGTATATAAATATTCACATAGTATACTAAAAATACTCAAAAATTCAATAAAAATTATATAAATACTCTAAAATTATTTTTTCAACATATAATTCAATAAATTCAACAAATATACTCAATTAACCAATTAATTTTAATAAAATACACATATAACCTATATTTCCAAAATTGACATAAACTAAACAAAATTATAAAAATTATGCAAAAATTAAAAATTAAATTCTAAAATTAATTTCAACCACCAAAAACAATAAAAATCACAATTTCATAATTTATTTATTTAATTTACGAAAATAATAAAATAATAATAAATTCACAAAATTCAAAATAAATTCCAAAAATTACACAAAAATTCTTAGAGGTAGATTAAGCTAAGGGGAACAATATTTGTGAAGGAATTAAGCTTGAATAATAAAGAATGAAGGTCAAAAAAATTGAAGAGAAAAGATGGTCGAAAATGGAAATAAGGTCAAAACCTTACCAAATCAAATTTTCAGACAAAAGAGAGCTTGGAATCATCCTCTAGGGAGTTTCAGGAGTCCAACGACACCAGAATCATCAATTTTGGTAGCCGAAATGGTGAGGAACGACAAAGGGGCCAACTTTCGGCCAAAATGGGTTCTTCAAGCTCCACTGATGCCGGAGAGAGTGACTGGAGGCATCGGAGCTGCTGGAGGAGGAGTTGGATGTCCAGGAGGCACACCGATGGTAGTCGGCCAGAGTTACAACGATGAGGGCAATGGTGAGGGTGGGGATCGGGATGAAGAAGAGAGGAAGTAAGGTTTTTTGTTTTTGATATTTGTATATATATATATATATATATATATATATATAACACAAATAAAATACAATATATACACATAGTTAAAATATAATTTATACACAATTTAATTATTAACCCTAATATTATTCATGCATGCAAAAATAATGTATTATTCATAAAAATTTAGGTCAATAATATAATTCATTAAAATAATAATATTAAAATATAAATGCTCTTAATTAAAGGTTTAATAAAATACTATTTCCTGAAATGATAATTTAATGACATGTAATTACGTAAAATATATTAATTAAACATAAAATAATAACGATAATAATTCACAAAATATTAAAATAATCAAATATAGTTTCAAAATTATTAACACTGCATATCCTATTTTATATTAAAATAATTTAAAAACTCAAATTATAACACAGCAAGAGCAGCACCAGCACTAACAGGTAGCAGCGATAGTGTGGACTGCATTATGTGAACAGTGCAATTCGATCGCCGGCGAGGAAACTGATAGAGTTTGGACTCGTTTCGAAGCTCACGCTACGAGCTTCAATAATATGTGGTTCGTTTCAAGTGAATCGATCAGTAAGAACTCTAAAAACTCGAATTTATAATTATGTTAATATGTTTAATTTGATTTTTATTATTGAATTTAATTTTATTTGGAGATGTGGTAGTTAGATTAATTGATTTTTGAGCTAAAATCTACCTAAATATTATTTTTTCAAAATTATTTATTTTTTTGAAATTATTTAATAAAAAATTACATATTTTTCAGGTTCAATTACTATTCACAATTTCGGGTCCAAAATTGTTCTTATTTTTATTAAATTCTATATATTATTTAGAGCAAGTTTCATGAAGGAAGTTTATCTAAATTACATACAGAATTTTTATTACGAATTTTTGAATGTTTATGTAAAAAATAGAATTTTGGAGAAATTAATATAAATAAGTAATTTTTATGTTTTAATTGATATTATTGATAATTAATAGGTTTTCGATAGTTTTTGAGTAATAGTTGGTATTAAAATAATTTTTTTAAATTAATTACTATTTTAGCTAATTAATATTAATTTCCAGAATTATATCTAAATAATAAATTTAATTATTAATTTTGAACTTAAATGAGTTTTAATTATTTAAATTGGATAATTTAATTGATTATAAGTAATTAAATGGTATTTAATTTAGAATATTTAAAAGAATGGATTTAATTAATATTATTTACTTATATTTGAAATTTTATTATTTAGTTTGGAAAATAAATATTTTTTATGTTGTTCTTATATAAATAAGTTGATTTTGATATTTAAATGATATTCTCTATAATTTTGGATGAATTAATGGTATTTATTATTAGTTTATTTATTTTGATATTTGATTGAATTTTTATAGTTTATGTCTACATATGTATTTTTGGAAGTTAGTAGATTATTTGATTTTAATTGAAATTGTTGTTAATTATTTTGTTTTAAACTATTTATGGATTAATAAAAGTATGAAAAGTAATTTTTAATATTATTTTCCATTTATTAGTTATTTTGTGATAATTTTGGAATAATATGTGAATAATAAATTTATTTATTATTTTTGAGCTTAAATGAGTATTTTATTATTTTTATGATGTTGAATAGTGATTTTAATAATTATTTGCAATCTTTGCTAATTATATTGTAAAATGGGAATTTTATTCCATTTATGAATCTTATTAGCAAATATTATGTAAAAGCTAGAATTTTATTATTTAGTTGGAAAATAAAGGTTTTTAATATTTTTCTGAGACATTTTGGTGATTTGAGAAGTTGTTATATTTTTATATAGATTTTTATGACTTTTGGGTGAATTATTTGAAATTATAATAATAATAATAATATAATAATAATAATAATAATAATAATAATAATAATATTATTATTATTATTATTATTATTATTATTATTATATATGTTTGTGGATTATTAAGGCTCAGTTGGGCATTATGAGTAGTTCGGGGGTCCAACCTTAGCAGTTGACTTATGTGTTATAAAAGTATATTTTCTGTGTAGGATCGGCCCTATTGTTGTAGAGAGACATCTATTTTATAAAGGAGATTATATTGAATTTTTGATAGATTTCTCGTAAAATGTGACAACCAGTTCGAGTTTAGTTTTAAAATTTTGGTCGAGTTGTGTTTAGATTGAGTCATTCTTAGAAATTTTAGAGTTATTAAATTAGGAATTTTATTCTAATAATAATTTATTATTTTTCTTTAGTTGTACCATGAGTTAGGCCGAATGGACCAAACCAACTGAACCGGAATAGCGAAGTGCAGTAGTACTGTGAGTTATTATCTTATATATGCGTTGCATATAGAATATATATTTGCGAGCATCTATATTTTTATAATGTAATTAAGTATGATTATTTTATTAAATGATTATGTATATGTTTAGTATATTTTCGGTATATAGTTAGTATATTTTTTGTATACATTCGGTATATGTTTGGTATACGTTTGGTATATAAGTGGTAAATTTCGTTAAAAATGGATGTTATCATGTTTAAATTATGAAGTTTTTTTATTTTTAATAATTGTAAGATTTATTTGAAGGATAGCAGTAGAACGTGCTATTTAGTGGGCTACACTGGGACTGTATACATACCAATGCGTTAGATTTTAGGGTTGAGATTATGAAATTATTTTGATGTGAGAATTGATTTATTGATTATGGAGATTTATAGTGAGAGAGTGATGTAATTGCAAGAGCTCGGTTGACCTAGTATCTCAGGGCCAATCACACTGACAATGAGACTGTAGGAGTTCGGTTTACTTAATATCTCGGGGCTAGTCTATTGTCCAAAAATGGAAAAGATAAATAATTTGAAATTAAGTAATCCTATTAGCTAATGAGATTTAGCAATCAAGGTTGTGAACTATATAGGGTTCTACTTTGATATGAACTTCACCCAAAATATTTTTTTCTACATTTATTATAATATGAAAATGGATTTTAGCATTTGTATGATGTGCATGCATATGTATATGTGTGTGTGTGTGTGTATATATATATATAAATATATATTATTGTACTAATGCTTGATTGTATATGACTTTAGGTTACATTTATATTTATTATAATAATTCACTCAGTGAGGTCTGACCCCCTCAATATTTTTTTTAGGACATTCTACTTTTTCAAACCTCAGTAGTAGACCTTTTTACTGGTCTTCTTCAGTCCCGGCTAAATTATGTAATTTTTATATCTAAATTTTTATTTATATTCTAGAAGCTGCAGTAGTAGTACTCTAGTGTTATAGTGTTTATATTATTTTATTATGGAGATTTGTATTTGAAAGATATTGTATTGTTATATTTTGATATATGATATGAGAATTCCTTTAATATTATTTTAAGTTTTTAATTCTTTGATATTTTTATATTATATTTCTGCATCTTTTTATTTTTAAGGCTTGCTACAGGTTTCGGGTTTAAAAGAATTCCCGTCTCCAAGCACCGGTCATTATGACTCCTTGGTTTGGGTTGTAACAATATTCAACACCAAAAATTCAAATTAAATTTCACTAATAATCAAATATCATAATTTAATAAAATAATTATTAATACCGCAAATCCCAGAAATTTAATTTTATAATTTATAAAAATTTGGGTTATAACAGTTTTTCCTCTTTAAAAAAATTCATCATTGAATTTTTAGAATAAAAGAAAGGAATATAATAAATCATTAAGGAAAAAAATAGGGGTGCATTATTCGCATCTCAGCTTTTGTCTCCAGCATGTACTCTTCTGAGTCGTTGTTCCTCCACTACACTTTGACCATCGGAATCCATTTCGAATGTAGCTGACGAACTTAAGAATCCACAATTGCTATTGGCTTTTTCTTGTACTCGAATCTTTGTTCACTTCCACACTTTGGGGCTGTAACAGGTGTGAAAGGTCTAAAATATACTTCCTCAGTATCGAGATGTGGAACACTAGATGCACTTATAATAGATTCAGAGGCAAAGTCAATCGATATGCAACCATGCCAACTCTATCTAGAATCATGAAAGGTCTAATATATCTCAGTGCTAATTTTCCCTTCGTGCCAAATCTTATCACACCCTTCATCAGTGACACCTTCAGAAATATTTAATCCCCAACCTAAAACTCCACATCCTCGCATTTTGGATCCGCATAGCTCTTCTATTTGCTAGCTGCAATTTCTAATCTTCTTTTGATGACAGCAACCTTCTCAACTGCATCCTGGATAATCTTAGGTCTAATCAGCATTCTCTTTCCAATCTCATCCTAACATAAAGGGGATCCATACTTCCTTCCATATAGAGTTTTATACGATGCCATTTCAATACTACTATGGTAGCTATTATTGTAAGTAAACTCTACCAATGGTAGATGATCATCCTAACTACCTCTAAGAGCCATCACACACATTCTTAACATATCCTCAAGTGTCAGATCATCCTCTCAGTCTGACCATCTATCTAAGGGTGAAAAGCACTATTGAAATTAAGTCTAGTGCCTATAGCTTCCTACAACTTTTGCCAAAATTAAAAGGTGAACACAGAACCTCTATAAGATATGATGAACAAAGGTACTCCATATAGGCACGCAATATGGTTAACATGCAATTTGGCTAACTTAGCTACATAAGAAGTAGCTTTAACTGGTAGGATGTGAGCTGATTTGGCTAACCCATCCACAATTACCCAGATGGATTCATATCCATCCCTTGAATGAGGTAACCCTACCATAAAATCCATAGAAACTGTCTCTTATTTCCACTTAAGAATAGGAAGAGGTTGAAGCTTCCCAGAAGGTTTCTGATTTAAGCACTTAGCAACAAAATCAGCTACATCCTTATTCATACTATCCCATTAGTATAGATCCCTAATACTATAGTACATCTTTGTAGCACCTGGATGTACACTATGAGAATGTGCTTCTTCTATGATCTCCTCTCTTAGATTATCTACATCAGGCACATATAGTCTTCCACTGATCCATAAAACACATTCATCATCTAGTGTAAAATCAGTAAATTTTTCTGCTCGCACATTCTCCTCAAGTTCAACCAAAATAGGATCTCAGCTTTAAATTGCCTTGATTTTATCCCTTAGTACTGATCTGACTCTGAATTGAGTTAATGTTCCTCTTGATCTGCTTATCTTCATCATCAAACCTTGATCCACTAACTCGTGCAACTCTTGGATCAGAGGTCTCCTCTCCACACTAATGTGAGCAAGACTACCTGAGGACTTCCTACTCAAAGCATCTGTTACCATATTCGCCTTGGCTGGATGGTATAAGATATCATAATCATGATCCTTTAGTAATTCCAACCATCTCCTTTGCCTCAAGTTCAAATCTTTCTACTGGAAAATGTACTTCAAGCTCTTGTGATCTATGAAATCTCACAAGTCACTCTGTACAAATAATGTCTCCAAATCTTGAGAGCAAAGATCACTACATCCATCTTTAGGTCATGAATAGGATAATTCTATTCATGCTTCTTTAACTACCTTGAAGCATATGCTATCACCCTACCATTCTGCATCAAAATATAACCTAGGCCAACTCTGGAGGCATTACAATACATAGTAAACTTGTCTTTTCCATTTGGTAAAGTCAAAACTGGAGCTGTGGTTAACTTCTCCTTCAATAGCTAAAAACTATTCTCACAAGCATCTAACCACTCAAACTTCACATTCTTCTAAGTTAGGCGAGTCATAGGTGTTGCAATTCTCAAAAAATCCTACTCAAACCTCCTATAATACCAAGCCAAATCTAGAAAACTTCAAATCTCAATGACTGATATCGGTCTAGGCCATTCAAACACTACTTCTATCTTTTGTAGATCAATCTAAATACCATATTTAGACATTATATGTCCCAAGAATGCAACACTCTCCATCCAGAAATAACACTTCAAGAATTTAGCATAAAGCTAATGTTCTCTCAGTGTTTGTAGTACTGTCCTCAAATAATATACATGTTCTTCCATACTCTTTTAATAAACCGATATATCATTAGTGAAGAGTACTAAAAACTTATCCATAAATGGTCTGAGCACCCTGTTCATCATATCCATAAAAGCAGCTGGTGCATTAGTTAACCCGAAGGACATCACCAAAAACTCATAATGACTATATCGAGTGTGAAATGTCATTTTAAGAACATCGACTTTACTACTTCGTAATTGATGATAGCCTATTCTTAAATTAATCTTGGAAAAGAACTGTGCACCTTAAAGCTAATCAAATAAATTATCTATCCTGATAAGAGGATACTTATTATTAATCGTCACCTTATTTAACTCTCTGTAATCGATGCATAATCTAAGTGTACCATCCTTCTTCTTCATAAACAAGACTAGTGCAGCCTAAGGAGAAGTGTTGGGTCTAATAAAACCCTTGTCCAATAAATTTTGCAATTGCTCCTTTAATTCCTTCAACTTTACAAGAGCCATTCTATAGGGCAGCATCAAAAAAAGAGTTATGCCTGGGACCACATCTATATATAATTCAATCTCTCTGTGAGGTGGTAAACCTAGCAACTCATAAGGAAAGACATTAGGGAATTGAAATACTACTGGTACATATGAGAGAGACATCTTCTTCACTGAAGTATCCTCAACTAGTGCCAAGTATCCTTAACAACCTTTCCTTAGCATCTTCCTAGACGTGATAGCGGAGATAAGATTCTGAGGTGCATAACTCTTGTCACCTATAAACTTAAACTCTTCATCATTCAAAATTCTAAAAATCACCTCTTTACTTTAATAACTAACAGTGGCATAGTGCTGAGAAAACCCATCCATTCCAAGGATCATATCAAAATCCATTCTCAAAATCACATCAAGTTAATTACACCCAAAAAGGAATGAATATGTGAATAACTGTCTAAATTTCAATCCTCAGCTTGGATGCTAATATACTGAAATTAATTATGTAACATACAGTTCTACCAGTCTCCTCTTATGCACTATCATGTCTACAACATGATGCGACATATTGAAGAGTTCACAAGTATTCTTCTTAACTAATAGTTCTTTTCTTACTCAATGCAATAACCGCCACATGTAATTATCCCTTCTTAAAAGTGGATGAAAGTATTTTAGAAATCACTCTTTAAACTCTAATCATGTCACCATAGTCATATAAAGCTAATTTGATTACATGCACCAATCTTATGCTACAGTCAAAATTGACAACTTTACCATTAAGAGTACAAAAGTCTTGCATCCGCAGTAAACATCTTCTGATTCCTTCATCAAATCATATTTAAAATAATTTTCATCCTTGGTTAAGTGCTACTAAGTTCTCATTAACCTTGTCTATCCCAGCCACAAATGTTGCAAGTTTGAGTTCAAAGGCTACTTTTACCTCTTACAATAACTACTTTAGCCTTTGGGTTACAGTTCCGTATGACCTACCCCTATACTAAATAGGTGTAGTAAAGGTTGAAACTAGAATCACAACTTCAACTGAAAGGACTGCTTAGAAATATATATTGTCTCTGTGGTAAAAGCAATTTGCGTTCACCTCACTTGAAAAAAATATGGAAATCAATGAGATTCAAAACATGGAACATACGCAGAATTAACATATCTTAAGCTCTTTATTGAAATAGAGGCTACATTTATGGTACAGTCGGGGTATTGGCATTGCACCCTATGGAACTCTTAGTGCATGGGTAGCATTATCAAAACCCTAAGCCACAAGCTCCTCATTATGTTGTTCTCACTACCTACGGTGACCACCTAGCCCTCTAGATCCACCTCTACCCCTACGCCTAGTTGGATGTACATAGGATAGAACCTTATCCTTAAAAGTCTCTGTATCATCGATTTCATCAACCGATGGAATAACACATGCTCACCACATATAGAAAAGAACAAAAGTAAAACATACAATTCAAACATAAACAAACAACAAATAGACATCCTAACGGTTATGCGAAAAACTAAAACAAGGAAGACTTATCGAATATATAATTGAACTTAATTTATTACAGTAGTTTCAAAGAAACATAACTCTACTAACTAGGTCAATAACACTAAAACCTAGGCTCTGATACCAACTTTGTCATGACCTAAATTAGGGAATCATGACCGGTGCTAGGGAATGAGAATTCTTTCGAATTCAAAACCTATATCAAGCCTTAAAAATAAAAACTCATGCAAATATACACAAAAATACACCATAATTAAAACTTTAATTAATACAAAAATAAATCTTTATATCATAACAATAAAATATCTTCATACAATATTCAAATACAGCTAACTAATACAACACAATGCTACAACAATAAACACTACTACTACAGCGATTACTAAAATACAAGGAAAATGACGGTTCAATATTTACATAAATCAGCCGAAGAGGAAATAGTCCAGTGAATAGTTCTACTAGGGAGGTATTATGACCCAAACCGGGACCAGTGCTAGGGAATGGGAATTCTTTCGAATCTGGAACCTGTAGCAAGCCTTAAAATAAAAACACATGCAATAATAATACAAAAATACACCAGAATTAAAAATTTATTTAATATAAAATAAAATTTTATATCATAACATAATAAAAATATCTTCATACATGATTCATATACAAAATCTCTAATAAGTATGACACAATGCTACCACAATAACACTACTACTATAGCGGTTACTAAAATATAAGAAAAATGACAGTTCAATATTTACATAAATTAGTTAGAGAGGAAAGAGTCTGGTGTATGGAGATCTGAAATGGAAGATCCTGAAAAAAATATTGAGGGGAGTCAGACCTCACTGAGTGAATTATTATAATATATATATATGCAACCTAAAGTCATATATAATCAAGCATTAGTATAATAATATATATATATATATATATATATATATATATATATATATATATATATATATATATATATATAAGCATTTCACATAAATTCTAAAATTCACTTTTATATAATAATAAATGCAAAAAAAGTTTATTTGAGTGAAGGATCAAAGTAGAATCCTAAAATATCTGCAACCTCGATCAATAAATCTCACTAGCCAATAAGCTTACTTACTTCTAAAATATTATCTTTTCCATTTTTGGACAGTAGACTGGCCCCAAGAAATTAAGTCAACTGAGCTCTCGCAGTCTCACTGTCAGTGTGATTGACTCCGAGAGACTAGGTCAACCGAGCTCCCGCAATCACACTACTCTCTCACCACAATTCTCAATATCAAATAATCAAGTTTCACATCAAATGATTTCATAATCTTAACCTGTAATATCTCATGTTTTTAAATATTTTTATATTGCATCGGGATATGCAGTGTTAATAATTTTTAAATATAATATTGATATTTCATAAGCTTTTATTTAATTTAAATTGAATTTTAATTGTTTATTATTATTTTAAGTGCTTTACGTAAAATTTTCCCGGGACTTGCATTTTCGGGGAAATTTTCACGTAAATAATTTACTATTAATTATTTTAAATATATTTACGGAATTGCATGATACATATTTTAAAATACTAGATAACATGTATATGTGTACTTATTTATTTAATTAGGGTTTAATTAATATTACCCTAATATTTTATTATTTGTTTATTAATTTTATTGTTATGTAATTATTTTTATTTATTATTAAATTTTAAAATATTAAATATTAAGTGTGTGGTGTATATTTAATGTGTGTAATTTAATATTATTTTAATATATCGTATAAAGTATATATATATACAAATTATAAGTCAAAAAAATGAAATTTTGGAAAATTACACAATTGCCCCCGACTTCCTCCTTCTTCCCCGATTTTCCTCCATCGTCGTTCCGCCGCCTGTCACACCGTTTCCTTGCCATCTGGCGTGCCACCACCTTCCCCAACCTTCCTCACCGCCTGTAGCAGCCGTTTTTGGCGTCTGGAGGTTGGTTTTGGCTGGAGAAGCCGAATTCTTCTTCATCGTAGATCACGACATTTTCGGCCACCATTTTTGACACCGCCAGTCTCTTTCTTCTCCTTGAGCTCCGGTGAGTGTGATTCTAGCTTTAGTTTGAGTTGAAATGGTCTTGATTTGCTTAGGTTTCGATTTTTTAATTTCGGCCTATTAGGGTTCTTGAATTTTTTTAACTTCAATTTGATTGATTCATGAAAAATTCCTTCACAAATTTTGTTCCACTTGGCTTAATATACATTTATGATTTTTTTTGTAATTTTTGGATATTATTTTGATTTTTGGGTATTTTTGAATATTTTAATATTATTTTCTAATTTTCAGAAATTAATTAAATAAATTATGAAATTGTGTTTTATGATAATTATAGGTGTTGAAATGAATTATAGAAATTTATTTGTAATTTTTATGAATTTCTATGTATTTATTTTGAATTTTATTAGTTTAGGTAATTTTGGAAAATTAGGGTTAATTGTGTTTTAAATTGAAATTTATTGGTTAATTGAGTTTAATTATTGATATTATTGATAAATATGTTGAGAAAATTAATTTTGGATAATTATACTATTTTTGTTGAATTTTTGGAATAATTATAGTATATTTATATATATAGGGATATTTTGGTAATTTTACCCTAAATTGGCTAAAAATGTAATTTAATTGGTTTTAATAGTTATTTAAGGTATAAAAATGATTTCTACAAATTATTTGGTATTTTTAACTAATTAAAACTATTTCTCGTGAATTATTTTCAATTATATATATAATATACGATTTTTCTAATAAAATGAGTTTTTATTGGTTTTTAATGTGTTTTAAGGTTAATAATGTAATTTCTACTTATTAAATGTATTTCTATGTTATAAGGGTATTTTTGGTATTTCTAAAATTATTCTGTGATTGTGGACCCCGGTCGGTAGACTATAGTTTGGAGTCCAACCGAGGGGTTGAGCTTATTTTTTGAAGTGTGTTTCTTTGCAGGGTCGGCTCTACTCTTTGAGTAGAGAGATGTCCATTTTACAAGGGAGGTTCTGTCGAATTTTTGGAAGAATTCTCATAAAACGTGATATCCGGTCGAACCCTAATTTCGATTTTGTGTTTAATATTCTAGATCGAGTTCTAGGATTTTTTGTTAGGTTTATTCTGATTTTTGTCGTTATTGTTTGTTTAGTTGCACCGAGACCGAGGCCTAGTGGACCAAGTCTGTCGGACCCATCTCGTGGAGCGCACTAAGTGTGAGTTACTATTTTATATATATGTGTTTAGGATGCATGATTTTAGAAATATATGTTTTATTTTGATTAAATATGCATAAATAACGTGATTAGTATTTAAGTATATTTTTGGTTTATTTTTGGTATATATTAAATTATATGCATGTTTTATTAATAAATTATATTTAAAATGTTTTTAAATATATTTCTACCTTAATTTATAATTTGATTGGATTTATTTGATGTATATATACTCAAAATATACCTGGTTTACTTTTGGTATATTTCCGGTATATATATGGTTTATGTTGCTATTTTATTTAAATTCATGCATCATTTATTTGTGAATGTATGTTTTATATTTATTATTGAAGGATATCAATAGAACGTGCTACCTAGTGGGCAGCACTAGGACCGAGTACGTACCAGTACGCTTATAGCATTTAGGCTATACTACTAACTATTTGTGGATATTGATTGTATATGATTATTTGATGTGTAAGATATGGTTTGGAGGTGTGATTGCTGGAGCTCGGTTGACTAAGTGTCTCGGGGCCAATCACACTGACAGTTAGACTGCTGGAGCTCGGTTGACTTAGTGTCTCGGGGCCAGTCTACTGTTTAAATGGAATAAGTGGACATATTTGGAATAAGTGAGCCTGTATGGCTAGAGTGTTGTCTAACACTATTTGAGGTTGCGATATTATAGGGTTCTATTTGATCCTTCATAAAAGATGATTTTCAGTCAAATATATAAAATGAATTTCTTGCATCTGTGTGTATTTGCCTGTATATATACATATTATATATACTTTTGACTGTGTGCATTGGCATTTAGTATGCTTGTATATATATTATAGTAATTCACTCAGTGAGGTCTGACTCCCCTACGTTGACTAATTTTTTTCAGGAGAGTCATCATCTTTAGACCTCAGTAGCAGGCCTGTACGCTGGATTTCTTCTACCCCGGCTTCTTTATGTAAACTGTTTCCCTGAGTCTTGAGTTTTATTTTATCTAGACACTGCAGTAGTCAATAAATTATTAAAGAAATGTTGTATTATATTTGAACTGGATTTGTATTAAAAGAGTTTATATATATATGAGATGAGTATTTAATTTAAATCTAGTTGGTGGAAATGTTATTGTGATATTTATGATTTTTATTTCCGTTGCATTATATATTGTTATTATTACTATTGCATGTTTTATTTTATTTTTAGGCTTGCTACGGGTTCCAGATTCGAAAGAATTCCCGTTCCCTAGCGCCGGTCATGGCCCCTGTTTTGGGTCATGACAAAGTTGGTATCAGAGCCTGGTTCTGTGTCAGGGCTTAGTTGTGTGAGTTGTGGCCCTAGTTTTCAAAGTTGTGTTTTCTTTTGGTAACTACTACAGTGAATTAGGTTCGAGTATGTCTTGATAAGTATTCCTTGCTTAGTTTTCTGCGTTATTCCTCCATTGTCTGAATCTTTCCATTTGTCTTTTCAGAATGAGGAGGCGAATGCGTGTCGCTCCATCGGTCGTTGAGGCCGAGGATGATGAGTCTTTTTAGGATGAGGTTTTACCTCATGAGCAGCTAGTTAGACATAGAGGTCATGGCAGAGGTAGACCTTGAGGAGCGACAGGTCACCGTAGGCAGAGAGAGTTACAGGATGAGGAGCCTGTAGAGCCTGAGTTTGATGTTCCTGCACCTCCAGTTGTTCAGCCTATTCAGCCTGCCTATCAGCAGGGTATGTCTGACCCTGTGGCAGCTTTGTTCTATGCCCGAGTTGGCAGGATCGCTTTTGACGGTACTTCTGATCCATTAGATTTTCTACATGCGATCGAGACTCGAACTCAAACTGCTCACACCGAGTACCAGCGGATTATGATCATCGAGTTGTCTGTCGAGGGACCAGCTCTAGACTGGTTCATTCAGATGATCCAACCTTATATGATGACGATGACCTGGGCTCAGTTCCGAGGGCGATTTATGAGGAGATTCTGTCCAGAGCCTCTTCGTATGAGCTATCGTCTCCGACTGACCAGCATTTCTTGTGGAGACTAAGCTATAGAGGAGTACACCCAAGAGTTTCTTCATCTGGGTAGATATGCAGAGGATCTGATGCGAGATCAGTATTTTGCAGTCACTACCTATGTTACCGATTTGGGTTCAACATTTGTTGGTATGCCAACAACAGGCCTTACTCTCAAGTTGTGATTGAGTTAGCTAAGGAGATTGAGTTGAGGCTAGTTAGGCAGGGAGCGATGCCTGATTATTACCAGCTAGGAGTTCAGTCGAGTGGATTGCAGACTACACCGTATTCGAGTTTTCATGTTGGATCGAGTAGTCAGCAGCGAGGTCTGACTCAGCAGAGTCAGAGACAGCAGCAACGAGTGCATCAGAGTAGTAGACATGGCCGTAGAGGTCAGTGTAGATTGTTCAGATTCGGGTCAGGTGCTTCGAGCAGCAGTAGTGGTCGCAGTTCTAGATCAGCTGCCAGTTTATGCCAGACCTGCGGTAGAGTCCATCAGGGACCGTGTTATCTGACACCACTGACATGCTTCAGATGCGGGCAGACAGGACATTTTGCCAAATCGTGTCCTTACTCCAGGTATCAGCAGTCGCAGATTCCGCGATTCCCATAGCAGTCGATTGCTAGTGCTGCACTCGTGCCATTTTAGTTACCACCAGCCCAGCATCAGAGTTCCACTCAGCTTGTTCCACAGCAGAGTCATGGTAGAGGTACTAGAGGAGGTACCAGAGGTGTTGGCCAGGCTTCTACCAGTCAACAGGGAGGTCGAGGTCAGGCCAGAGTTTTTCATCTCACTCAACAGGATGCTCAGGCATCTAATGCAGTCGTGGTAGGTATTGTTTCTGTTTGTTACCTGGATGTTTGGGTTTTGTTTGATCTGGGTGCCACGCATTCGTTTGTTTCTCCCATTTTTGCTTCCAAATCTTATTGGCAAGCTTCGAGGATGGCTTTTCCTTTGTCTGTTGCCACTCCTCTGAGCGATTCCTTGGACACCGATATTGTTCTTTCTGGTTGTCCAATTCTCATGGGAGATAGAGAATTATCTACTGATTTGATTTTGTTGGATGTGATGGAATTTGATGTTATTTTTGGAATGGATTGGTTATCTCAGCACTATGCCGTGGTAGATTGCAGGAATAAAGAGGTGGCTTTCAGAATTCCTGATGAAGAAGATTTTAAGTTTGTGGGTGATAGGAGTTCAGCACCTCAGAATCTTATTTCTGCTATTACGGCTAGGAAGTTATTGAGGAAAGGATGTCAGGGATATTTGGCATTGGTCAAGGATACTTCAGTGGAGAAGTTGTCACTCATAGATGTTCCTGTTGCTTGTGAGTTTCCTAATGTTTTTCCCAAGGAGTTGCCAGGTTTACCACCTCACAGAGAGATTGAGTTCTGCATAGATGTGGTTCCAGGTACTACTCCTATATCTATGCCACCCTACAGAATGGCTCCTGCAGAGTTGAAAGAGTTGAAGGAGCAGTTGCAAGAGTTATTGGATAAGGGTTTTATCAAACCTAGTGTTTCTCCTTGGGGTGCACTAGTCCTGTTTGTGAAGAAGAAGGATGGTACCTTAAGATTGTGCATTGACTACAGAGAGCTGAATAAGGTGACAATGAAGAGCAAGTATCCTCTCCCGAGGATAGATGACTTGTTTGATCAGCTACAAGGTGCACAGTTTTTTTCTAAGATTGACTTGATGTCGGGTTATCATCAGCTGCGGATTAGTGAAGCTGATATTCCTAAGATGACATTTCGCACTAGATATGGCCATTATGAGTTTCTGGTGATGTCTTTTAGTTTGACTAATGCACTAGTAACTTTTATGGACCTGATGAATAGGGTATTTAGACCATATGTGGATTAGTTTGTGGTAGTCTTCATTGATGATATACTGGTATATTTAAGGAGTATGGAGGAGCATGTATATCACTTGTGGATTATACTACAGACACTGAGAGATCATCAGCTTTGTGCTAAATTCTCGAAGTGTGATTTCTGGATGGAGAGTGTTTCTTTTCTTGGACATGTAATGTCTAAAGAAGGTATTCAGGTTGATCCATAGAAAATTGAGGCAGTGTCTGAGTGGCCTAGACCGACTTCTGTTACAGAGATTCTGAGTTTTCTGGGTTTAGCCGGGTATTATAGGCGGTTTGTGCAGGATTTTTCTAGAATTGCAGCCCTATGACTCGCTTGACTCAGAAGAATGTTAGGTTCGAGTGGTCAGAAGCGTGTGAGAATAATTTTCAATTGTTGAAGGAGAAGTTGACCACAACGCCAGTGTTAGCTTTGCCTAGTAGTGTGGATAAGTTCACAGTTTATTGTGATGCCTCTAGAGTTGGTCTTGGTTATGTGTTGATGCAGAATGGTAGGGTGATAGCCTATGCTTCGAGGCAGTTGAAGAAGCATGAGCAGAACTATCCTACACATGACCTTAAAATGGCTACAATGATCTTTGCTTTGAAGATTTGGAGACATTATCTGTACGGGGTGACTTGTGAGATATTTACTGATCACAAGAGCCTTAAGTACATTTTTCAGCAGCGAGATCTGAATATGAGGTAGAGGAGATGGTTGGAACTATTAAAAGACTATGATTGCGAGATCTTATATCATCCGGGCAAGGCTAATGTTGTAGCAAATGCCTTGAGTAGGAAGTCCTCAGGCAGTCTTGCTCACATTGGTGTTGAGAGGAGGCATTGATCCAGGAGTTGCATCTGATGGTGGATCAAGGTCTGATGATGAAGATCAGTAGGTCTGATGATGAAGATCAGTAGATCTGATGGACTGCTAGCTCAGTTTAAAGTACGATATGTACTAAGGGATAGGATTAAAGCAGCTCAGAGCCGAGATCCTATTCTAGAAGAGCTTGCAGAGAATGTCAAAACAGGGAAGTTCACTGATTTCACACTCGATGATGATGGTGTGTTGTGGATCAGTGGTAGATTGTGTATTCCTGATGTGGATGATTTGAGGGAGGAGATTTTAGAGGAAGCACACTCTGCAGCTTACATCGTTCATCCGGGTGTTACTAAAATGTACCACAGTATTAGAGATTTATACTGGTGGGATGGATTGAAGAAAGATGTCTCTGATTATGTTGCTAAGTGTTTGACGTGTCAGCAAGTGAAAGTCGAACATCAGAAGCCTTCTGGGAAGCTTCAGCCTCTTCCTATTCCCGAGTGGAAGTGGGAAAGGATAGCTATGGATTTTGTGGTCAGTTTACCTCGTTCAAAGGATGGATACGATTCCATCTGGGTGATTGTAGATAGATTGACGAAGTTTGCACATTTCCTACCTGTGAAAGCCACCTATTCTATAGCTAGATTGGTGAAGTTGTATGTGAAGCATATCGTATGCCTTCATAGAGTACCTGTGTCCATTGTGTCAGATAGAGGTTCGGTGTTTACTTCTCATTTTTGGTAGAACTTGCAGGAAGCGATGGGCACTAGGTTGGACTTCAGTACTGCTTTTCATCCTTAGACAGATGGTCAGTCTGAGAGGACGATCCAGACACTGGAAGATATGTTGAGGATGTGTGTCTTGGATTTGGGAGGTAGCTGGGATAATCATTTGCATATAATAACAGCTACCATAGCAGTATTGGCATGGCACCATACGAGGCATTGTATGGAAGGAAGTATAGATCCCCGTTGAGTTGGGATGAGATTGGTGAGAGAGCTTTGACTGGACCTGAGATGGTTCAGGATGCTGCAGAGAAAGTTGCTATGATTAAGCGCAGATTAGAGACCGCAGTTAGTAGGCAGAAGAGTTATGCGGATCTTAGGCACAGAGATGTGGAGTTTCAGGTTGGAGATTTCATTTTTCTGAAGGTATCTCCGATGAAGGGTGTGATGAGATTTGGCAAGAAAGGTAAGTTAGCATCGAGATATATCAAACCGTTTGAGATTTTGGAGAGAGTTGGCACTGTTGCATATCGGTTGGATTTGCCTCTGAGTATGTCACAGGTGCATCCAGTATTTCATATGTCGATGCTAAGGAAGTATATCTCAGACCCTTCACACGTGTTGCAGCCCAACAGTGTAGAAGTGAGTGAAGATTTGACGTTTATGGAAGAACCTATGGCGATCGTTGATTATCAAGTTCAACAGTTGCGTTCAAAGCAGATTCCGATGGTCAAGGTTCTGTGGCGTAGCGATAGAGTTGAGGAGCATACGTGGGAGACTGAAGCTGAGATGCGAGCTTCTTACCCGTATCTCTTTCTTTCTTGATCCTATTTTCTGGAATTCGGGGACGAATTCTTGTAAGGGGGGAAGACTGTAATATTCCGTGTTTTTAAATATTTTTATACTGCATCGGGATATGCAGTGTTAATAAGTTTTAAATATAATATTGATATTTTGTAAGCTTTTATTTAATTTAAATTGAATTTTAATTGTTTATTATTATTAAGTGCTTTACGTAAAATTTTCCCGGGACTTGCATTTTCGAAGAAATTTTCACGTAAATAATTTACTATTAATTATTTTAAAAATATTTACGAACTTGCATGAGCTCATACATATTTTAAAATACTAGATAACATGTATATGTGTACTTATTTATTTAATTAGGGTTTAATTAATATTACCTTAATATTTTATTATTTGTTTATTAATTTTATTGTTATTTAATTATTTTTATTTATTATTAAATTTTAAAATATTAAATATTAAGTGTGTGGTGTATATTTAATGTGTGTAATTTAATATTATTTTAATAAATAGTATAAAGTATATATATATATATATATATATATATATATATATATATATATATATATACATATTATAAGTCAAAAAAATGAAATTTTGGAAAATTACACAATTGCCCCCGACTTCCTCCTTCTTCCCCGATTTGCCTCCATCGCCATTCTGCCACCTGTCACACCGTTTCCTTGCCGTTGGTGTACTGTCCGGCGTGTCACCACCTTCCCCAACCTTCCTCGCCGCCTGTAGCAGCGGTTTTCAACGTCTGGAGGTCGGTTTTGGCCGGAGAAACCGAATTCTTCTTCACCGTCGATCACGACGTTTTTGGCCACCATTTTCGACACCGCCTGTCTCTTTCTTCTCCTTGAGCTCCGGTGAGTGTGATTCTAGCTTTGGTTTGAGTTAAAATGGTCTTGATTTGCTTAGGTTTCGATTTTTCAATTTCGGCCTATTAGGGTTCTTGAATTTTTTGAACTTAAATTTGATTAATTCATGAAAATTCCTTCACAAATGTTGTTCCCCTTATCTTAATCTACATGTATGAATTTTTGTGGAATTTTTGGAGATTATTTTGATTTTTGGGTATTTTTGAATATTTTAATATTATTTTCTAATTTTCAGAAATTAATTAAATAAATTATGAAATTGTGTTTTATGATAATTATAGGTGTTGAAATGAATTATAGAAATTTATTTGGAATTTTTATGAATTTCTATGTATTTATTTTGAATTTTATTAGTTTAGGTAATTTTGGAAAATTAGGGTTAATTGTGTTTTAAATTGAAATTTATTGGTTAATTGAGTTTAATTATTGATATTATTGATAAATATATTGAGAAAATTAATTTTGGATAATTATACTATTTTTGGTGAATTTTTGAAGTAATTATAGTATATTTATATATATATGGGTATTTTGGTAATTTTACCCTAAATTGGCTAAAAATGTAATTTAATTGGTTTTAATAGTTACTTAAGGTATAAAAATGATTTCTACAAATTATTTGGTATTTTTAACTAATTAAAACTATTTTTCGTGAATTATTTTCAATTATATATATAATATACGATTTTTCTAATAAAATGAGTTTTTATTGGTTTTTAATGTGTTTTAAGGTTAATAATGTAATTTCTACTTATTAAATGTATTTCTATGTTATAAGGGTATCTTTGGTATTTCTGAAATTATTTTGTGCTTGTGGACCCCGGTCGATAAACTATAGTTTGGATCCGACCAAGGGGTTGTGGATGAGTGGTTGAGCTTGTTTTTCAAGGTGTGTTTCTTTGCAGGGTCGGCTCTACTCTTTGAGTAGAGAGATGTCCATTTTACAGGGGAGGTTTTGTCGAATTTTTGGTAGAATTCTCGTAAAATGTGATATCCGGTCGAACCCTAATTTCGATTCTGTGTTTAATATTCTAGATCGAGTTCTAGGATTTTCTGTTAGGTTTATTCTGATTTCTGTCATTATTGTTTGTTTAGTTGCACTGAGATCGAGGCCTAGTGGACCAAGTCTGTCAGACCCATCTCGTGGAGCACACTAAGTGTGAGTTATTATTTTATATATATGTGTTTAGGATGCATGATTTTAGAAATATATGTTTTATTTTGATTAAATATGCATAAATAACGTGATTAGTATTTAAGTACATTTTTGGTTTATTTTTGGTATATATTAAATTATATGCATGTTTTATTAATAAATTATATTTAAAATATTTTTAAATATATTTCTATCTTAATTTATAATTTGATTGGATTTATTTGACGTATATATACTCGAAATATACCTGGTTTACTTTTGGTATATTTCCGGTATATATATGGTTTATGTTGCTATTTTATTTAAATTCATGCATCATTTATTTTGTGAATGTATGTTTTATATTTATTATTGAAGGATATCAATAGAACGTGCTACCTAGTGGGCAGCACTAGGACCGAGTACATACCGGTACGCTTATAGCATTTAGGCTACACTACTAACTATTTGTGGATATTGATTGTATATGATTATTTGATGTGTGAGATATGGTTTCGAGGTGTGATTGCTGGAGTTCGGTTGATCAAGTGTCTCGGGGCCAATCACACTGACAGTTAGATTGCTGGAGCTCGGTTGACCAAGTGTCTCGGGGCCAATCACACTGATAGTTAGATTGCTGGAGCTCGGTTGACTTAGTGTCTCGGGGCCAGTCTACTGTCTAAATGGAATAAGTGAACATATTTGGAATAAGTAAGCCTGTATGGCTAGAGTGTTGTCTAACACTGTTTGAGGTTGCGATATTATAGGGTTCTATTTGATCCTTCATAAACAATGATTTTCAGTCAAATATATAAAATGAATTTCTTGCATCTGTGTGTATTTGCCTGTATATATACATATTATATATACTTTTGACTATGTGCATTGGCATTTAGTATGCATGTATATATATTATAGTAATTCACTCAGTGAGGTCTGACTCCCCTCCGTTGACTAATTTTTTTCAGGAGAGTCATCGTCTTTAAACCTCAGTAGCAGGCCTGTACACTGGATTTCTTCCGCCCCGACTTCTTTATGTAAACTGTTTCCCTGAGTCTTGAGTTTTATTTTATCTAGACATTATAGTAGTCAATAAATTATTAAAGAAATGTTGTATTATATTTGAATTGGATTTGTATTAAAAGAGTTTATATATATATAAGATGAGTATTTAATTTAAATCTAGTTGGTGGAAATGTTATTGTGATATTTATGATTTTTATTTCCACTGCATTATATATTGTTATTATTACTATTGCATCTTTTATTTTATTTTTAGGCTTGCTACGGGTTCCAGATTCGAAAGAATTCTCATTCCCTAGCGCTGGTCATGGCCCCTATTTTGGGTCGTGACATAACCCTAAAATCCAATGCATTGGTACGTTCACAGTCCTAGTGCAGCCCACTAAGTAGCACGTTCTACTAATATCCTTCAAATAAACCGTATATTTATTGTAAATAATGAAATGCATAATTTAAAACATAATGGCATTCATTTTAAAAGAATATACTAGTTATATACTAAACATATACCAAGCATATACTGAAAATATACCGAATATATACAAAAAATATTCCGAATATATATGCCACATATATATCAAAAAATACCAACATATATACCAAAAATATACTAAAAGTATATCAACATATACTTAATCATTTAATAAAATAATTCATGTTTAAATGCATTATGAAAATATGGATGCTCATACTTATGAATTCTACATGCGATGCATATATGAAATAATAACTCATAGTACTACTGCGCTCTGCTATTTCGGTTCGGCTAGTCTGATCCGGTTAGACTAGCTCGCGGTATAGCTAAAAAATAATAATACTTATTAGGAATAAATTCCTAATTTAATAATTCTAGAATTCTAAGAATGCCTCGATCTAGACACAACTTAGGCAAAAATTTTAAAACTAGACTCAGACCAGTTGCCACGTTTTATGAGAAATTCACTGAAAAATTCGATAGAGTTTTCCTTGTAAAACGGATGTCTCTCTACTAAAAGTCGAGTCAATCCTGCACTGAAATATAATTCTATAACACATAAGTTCAACTGCTTAGGTTGGACCTCCGAACTACTCATAATGCCCAACCGAGCCTAAACAATCCACAAGTGTATATATATATAATTTCAAATAATTCACCCAAAAGTCATAAAAATCTATATAAAAATATAACAACTTCTAAAATCACCAAAATGTCTCATAAAAATATTAAAAACCCTTATTTTCCAACTAAATAATAAAATTCTAGCTTTTAGATAATATTTTCTAATAAGATTCATAAATAGAATAAAATTTCCATTTTACAATTAAATTAGCATAGATTGCAAATAATTATTAAAATCACTATTTAATGTCATAAAAATAATAAAATACCCATTTAAGCTTAAAAATAACAAATAAATTTATTAATCACATATTATTCCAAAATTACCACAAATTATCTAATAAATGGGAAATAATATTAAAAATTACTCTTCATACTTTTATTAATCCATAAATAGTTTAAAACAAAATAATTAACAACAATTTCAATTAAAATCAAATAATTTATTAACTTCTAAAAATACATATGTAGACATAAACTATCAAAATTCAATCAAATACCACAATAAATACCATTATTTCATCCAAAATTATATAAAAAAAATCTCTTTTAGATAATACGTACCAAATATTTCAACCAAAATTATAAAAATCTCATTTATATATCAAAATCAACTTATTTATATAATAAAAGGATAAAAAAATATTTATTTTCCAAATTAAATAATAAAATTTCAAAAATAAGTAAATAATATTAATTAAACCCATTCTTTTAAATATTCTAAATTAAATAGCATAAATTACCAATAATTATTTAAATTGTTCAAATATATAATAAAATAATTAAAAATCCATTTAATCATAAAAATAATAAATAAAACTATTATTTGAATATATTTCCAAAAATTATTATTATTAATTAGATAAAAATAGTAAATAATTCACAAAAATTAATTTAATAATTTTTATTATTCAAAAAATGTCCAGAACATAATAATTAATAATAATTTCAACTAAAATATAAAAATTACTAATTTATACTAATTTTTCCAAAAATTCATTTTTCACATAAACATTCAAAAATTCGTAATAAAAATTTGGAATGTAATTTAAATAAACTTCTTTCACGAAACTTGCTCTAAATAATATATAGAATTTAATAAAAATAAGAAAATTTTCGGACGTGGGACTAGGAACAGTAACCAAACCTGAAAAATATGTATTTTGTTATTAAAAAAATTTCAGAAAAATAATATTTAGATAGATCTTTGCTCAAAAATCAATTTATCTAACTACCACATCTCCAAATTAAGTTAAATTCAATAAGAAAAATCAAAGTAAACATATTGACATAAATATAAAATCGAGTTTTCGGAATCCTTACCGGTCGCTTTGCTCGAAACTAACTGTGGATTATTGAATTTCGTAGCGTGAGCTTCGAAACAAGACCAAGCTCGATCGGTTTCCTTGTCAGTGACTGGATTGTACTATTCACACAGTGTAGTCTACACTGTGTTGTTGCTGTCTACTGTTGCTTGCTGCTATTGGTGGCAGTTCGGCATTGTAATATCCCGTGTTTTTAAAATATTTTTACACTGTATCAGGATATGCAGTGTTAATAATTTTTGTATATATACTATGATATTTTTATGAGTTGTTATGTATTTAAAACCTATTTTAATTATTGTGTATTATTTACAGTCCTTTACGTAAAATTTTCCCGGGACTTGCATTTTCGGGGAAATTTTCACATAAATAATTTATTATTAATTATTTTAAATATATTTTCGGACTTGCATGAACTCATGCGTATTTTTAAATTACTAAATAAAGCTTATGTGTATATATTTATTTAATTAGGGTTTAATTAATATTACCCTAATATTTTATTATTTGTTTATTTATTTATTGTTATTTAATTATTTTTATTTATATTTTATTTATTTATTTATTATTAAATTATTAAAATATTAAAATTATTTATTATTATTATTTTTCTTTATTTTTCTTTTTCTTTTTCTTTCTTTTTCTTTTCTTTTTCTTTTCTTTCTTTTTCTTTGTCTTCTTCTTCTTCTTCCTTCTTTCCCGTGCGCCTGACTCTTCTCCATTTCCCTCTCCCCCGCTGCTACCCCGATCACCGGCCATCAGAGTGCCTTCCCCTGCATGCCGCCATTCTCCTCCGCTGCCTCGCCGTCCCAGCCGTCTTCTCCGGTAGTGGCTTGCTCGATTTCTGCCATTTTTGGCTGAAATCCTCTCCTCGTTGTTTCTTCCTCTTCCGACCACCATTTTTGACACCGCCAATCTCTTTCTTCTCCTTGAGCTCTGGTGAGTGTAATTCTAGCTTTGGTTTGAGCTTAAATGGTTTAGAATTGCTTAGGTTTCAGATTTTCAATTTCGATCACATTAGTGTTTTTTATTTTTTTGAGCTTTGAATTGATTGATTCATGGAAAATACCTTCACAAATGTTGTTCCTAGTAGCTTAATCTACATTTATGAATTTTTTTGGAATTTTTGGAGATTTTTTGGATTTTTGGGTATTTTTGAATATTTTAATATTATTTTCTAATTTTCGGAAATTAATTATTTAAATTATGAAATTGGGTTTTATGGTTAAATTAGGTGTTTAAATGAATTATAGGAATTTATTCGGAATTTTTATGAATTTCTAAGTATTTATTTTGAATTATTGAAGTTTATGTAATTTTGGGAAAATTAGGTTAAATGTGTTTTTAATTGAATTTAATTGGTTAAATGAGTTTAATTATTAATATTATTGATAAATATGTTGAGAAAATTAATTTTGGATAATTTTATAATTTTTGGTGAATTTTTGAAGTAATTATAGTATATTTATATATATAAGGGTATTTTGGTAATTTTACACAAAATTGGTTAAAAATGTAATTTAATTGGTTTTAATAGTTATTTAAGATATAAAAATGATTTCTATAAATTATTTAGTATTTTTAACTAATTAAAACTATTTTCGTGAATTATTTTAAATTATATATATAATATACGATTTTACTAATAAAATGAGTTTTTATCAGTTTTTAATGTGTTTAAAGGTTAATTATGTAATTTCTATCTATAAAATGTATTTTTAGGTTTTAAGGATATTTTTGGTATTTTTCTGAAATTATTCTGTGTTTGTGGACCCCGGTCGGTAGATTGTAGTCTGGAGTCCGACCGAGGGGTTGTGGATTTGTGTTGAGCTTGTTTTCCGAAGTGTATTTCTTTGCAGAGTCGGCTCTACTCTTTTAAGTAGAGAGATGTCCATTTTACAGGGGAGGTTCTGTCGAATTTTTGATAGAATTCTCGTAAAATGTGATATCCGGTCGAACCCTGATATCGATTCTGTGTTTAATACTCTAGATCGAATTCTAGGATTTCTGTTAGGTTTATTCTGATGTCTATTATTTATTGCTTGTTTAGTTGCGCCGAGACCGAGGGCTGGTGGACCAGACCCGTCGGACTTGTCTCGTGGAGCGCACTAGGATGAGTTACTATTTTATATATATGTGCCTTAGGATGCATGATTTAGAAATGCATATTTTATTTTGATTAAATATGCATAAATAATTTGATTATTACTTAAGTTTATATTTAGTTTATTTTGGTTTATTTTTTGGTATATATTAAATTGTATACATGTTTTGTAAATAAATTATATTTAAAATGTTTTTAAATATATTTCTAGTTTAATTTATGATTTGATTGGATTTATTTGACATATATATACTCGAAATATACCTGGTTTACTTTTGGTATATTTCTGGTATATATATAGTTTATGTTAATATTTTATTGAACTTCATGCATCATTTATTTTTGTGAATGAATGTTTTATATTATTAATGATGAAGGATATCAATAGAACGTGCTACCTAGTGGGCAGCACTAGGACCGAGTACGTACCAGTACGCCTATAGTATTTAGGCTATACTACTAACCATTTGTGGATATTGATTGATTGTGATTATTGATGTGTGAGATATGATTGGGTGTGATTGCTGGAGCTCGGTTGACCAAGTGTCTCGGGGCCAATCACACTGGCAGTCAGACTGCTGGAGCTCGGTTGACTTAGTGTCTCGGGGCCAGTGTACTGTCTAAATGGATTAAGTGGATATATTTGGATTAAGTGAGCCTGTATGGCTAGAGTGTTGTCTAACACTATTTCTGAGGTTTCGATATTCTAGGGTTCTATGTGATCCTTCATAAAAGATGATTTTCAATAAAATATATATAAAATGATTTTATTGCATCTGTGTGTATTTGCCTGTATATATATTAGATATATATACTGTTGATTGTATGCATTGTCATTTAGTGTGTATGTATATATATTATAGTAATTCACTCAGTGAGGTCTGACTCCCCTCCGTTGATAATTTTTTAGGAGAGTCAACATCTTCAGACCTCAGTAGCAGGCCCATACACCGGATTTCTTTCGCCCCGGCTTCTTTGTGTAAACTGCTTACTTGAGTCTTGAGTTTACCTTATCTAGACACTGCAATAGTTGTAAATTAATTGTGAGATATTATGTATTTTATTTATGCGAGATGCATTTTAAGAATTTGAACTGGATTGTATTAAAGAGATTTTATATATGTGATGAGTTGAGATTTAAATTAAATCCAGTCGATGGAAATGTTATTATTATATTTATGATTTTTATTTCCGCTGCAAAATTTGATATTGTTATTATTATTATTGCATATTTATTTTATTTTTTTTAGGCTTGCTACGGGTTCCGGATTCGAAAGAATTCCCGTTCCCTAGCGCCGGTCATGGCCCCCGTTTTGGGTCGTGACAGGCATGCTGGCTGAGGTGGTATTATGATGGTGTGGTGGTTGGCGATGGTTCGGTTTGACAATAAGAAGAAGAAGAAGGTGTAAAGGAAAGAAAAGAAAATGGTGAATGTGATGGTAATGCAGTCTGATGCCCGAAATTTTTTTTCAACTTTGTCCTTTTTTTAAAATAAAATAATGATATAATATAATATAATATTTAAACTCCCAAATTAAATCTCTACCACATATATAAGTATCCAATTAAATAAATTACATAATTAATATTAATAATACTAAATAATATAAAAATAAAATTTAACTTAAGTTTTAAATTTTTAATTTAACAATAATTACCAATTAATAATAAAAAATAATTAGAATAATAATAAAATTAAAATATTAAAATAATCATTAATAAAAATTATTATTAACACTGCATATCCCAAAATTAATTTAATAATTTATAAAAATATTGGGTCATAACCATCTTCCCCCTTACAAAAATTCGTCTTCGAATTTTAAATGAAGTAACAGAATACAAGAATTCATCAAAGAAAAAGATAAAGGTACATTGTTCGCATCTCAGCTTCTGTTTTCCATGTGTACTCTTCCGAGTTGTTATTCCTCTACAACACTTTGACCATCGGAATTCATTTCAAACGTAGCTGACTAACTTGATAATCCATAATCGCTACTGGTTCTTCGTATGTTAGATCTTTGTTCACTCCATACTCTGGGGCTGTAACACATGTGAAGGGTCTAAAATGTACTTCCTCAAAATCGAGACATAGAACATTGGATGCACTTGTGACATATTCTGAGGCAAAGCCAACCGATATGCAACCATGCCAACTCTCTTTAGAATCTCGAATGGTCCAATATATCTCGACGCTAATTCCCTTTTTACCAAAATCGAGAGATGAACATAGAACCTCTATTAGATATGATGGACATAGGTACTCCATGTAGGCACACAATATGCTTAACATATAACTTGACTAACTTGGATATAGAAAAAGTAGCTTTAACTGGTAGGAAGTGAGCTGATTTGGTTAACCTATCCATAATTACCCAGATGGAATCATATCCATCCCTTGAATGAGGTAACCCTACCGCAAAATCTATAGCAACTCTCTCCCATTTTCACTTAGGAATGGGAAGAGGCTAAAGCTTCTTAGAAGGCTTCTGATGTTCAACTTTCATTTGCTGATAAGTAAAGCACTTATCAACAAAATCAGCTACATCCTTCTTCATACTATCCCTCCAGTATAGATTCCTAATGTTGTGGTACATCTTTTTAGCATCTGGATGTATGCTATAAGCTATAAAATGTCCTTCTTCTAAGATCTCCTCTCTCAAATTATCCACATTAGGCATACATAGTCTTCTACTGATCCATAAAACACCTTTATCATCTAGTGTAAAATTAGTAAATTTTCATGTTCACACATTCTCCTCAAGCTTAACCAAAATAGGATATTAGCTTTGAGCTACCTTGATTATATCCCTCAGTACTGATCTAACTCTGTACTATGCCAATAATCCTCCTAATATGCTCATCTTCATCATCAACCCCTGATCCACTAACTGGTGTAACTCTTACATTAAAGGTCTCCTCTCCACACTAATGTGAGCAAGACTACCTGAGGATTTCTACTTAAGGCATCTGCTACCACATTAGCCTTTCCTAGATGATAAAGAATATCATAGTCATAATCTTTCAGGAGTTTTAACCATCTCCTCTGTCTCAAGTTCATATCCCTTTTTTGAAAAATGTACTTACAACTCTTATGATCTATGAAGATCTCACAAGTTACTCCATACAAGTAATGTCTCTAGATCTTAAGAGCAAAGATCATTGCTACCATCTATAGGTCATGAGTAGGATAATTCTATTAATGCTTCTTTAACAGCCTCAAAGCATAAACAACTACCCTACCATTCTGCATCAACACACAAACTAGACTAACTCTAGAGGCATCATAATAAATAGTGAACTTGTCTTCTCCATTTGGAAAAGTTAGCACTGGAGCTGTGCTCAACTTCTCTTTTAACAGTTGAAAACTGTTCTTACAAGCATCTGACCACTCAAACTTCATATTCTTCTGAGTTAGGCAAGTCATAAGTATTGAAATTCTTGAGAAATCTCGAATGAATCTCCTATAATACCCAGCCAACCCAAAAAACTCTAAATCTTAGTGACTAATGTTGATCTGGGCCATTCAGACAGTGCTTCAATCTTCTATGGATCAACCTGGATACCATATTTAGTCACCACATGACCAAGAAATGTTACACTTTTAGTCCAAAAATCACACTTTGAGAATTTAGCATAAAGTTGATGTTCTCTCAATGTCTGTAGTAATGTCCTTAAGTGATATACATGTTCCTCCATACTTTTTAAATACACCAGTTATATCATCAATGAAGACTACCATAAATAGTCTAAATACCTTATTCATCAGATCCCATGAAAGTAGCTGGGGTATTAGTCAATCCAAATGACATCACTAGAAACTCGTAATGGCCATATCTTGTATAGAATGTTGTTTTAGGAACATTAGCTTCTTTGATCTGTAATTGATGATAGCTTGAACTCAAATCAATCTTAGAGAAAAACTATGTACGTTGAAAAGAAGTGTTGGGTCTGATAAAACCCTTGTCCAATAACTCTTGCAAATGCTCCTTTAACTCCTTTAACTCTGTAGGAGCCATTCTATAAGATGGCATCAAAAATAGGAGCTATGTTAGGAACCACATCTATACAGAATTCGATCACTCTGTAAGGCAATAAACTTGATAACTCATCAAGAAAGACATCAGGAGACTTATAAACTACTGGAATATTTATAAGAGACATCTTATCCACTAAAGTATCCCTGACTAGTGCCAAGTATCCTTAATAACCTTTCCTTAACATCTTCCTAGCAGTGACAGTAGAGATAAGATTTTGAGGTGTAGAACTCTTGTTACCTATAAACTTAAACTTTTCTTTATCAGGAATTCTGAAAATCATCTCTTTAATATGACAATCAACCACTGCATAGTGTTGAGTCAACCCATCCATTCCAAGGATCATAACAAAATATATCATCAAAATCACGTTAAGTCAATTACACCTAGAAGGAAGGAATTCGTGAATAACTCTCTAAATTTCAGTCCTTAGCTCGGATGCTAATATAAATTGAACTTAATCCTATAACATATAGTTCTACCAATCTCCTCTTATACAGTATCACGTCTACAACATGACATAATAGATTAAAGAGTTCATAGGTATTCTTCTCAACTGACTGCTCTTCCCTTACTTTGTGCAATAGCCATCAAATGTAATTATCCCATCTTGAAAGTGGATGGAAGTATTTTAGAAATCACTCTTTAAACTTCAATCATGTTACAGTAGTCATATAAAGCTAATTTGACTACATGCACCAATCTTATACTACAGTCAAAACTGACAACTTCACCATTATGAGTACAAAAGTGTTGTGTCCATATTAAACATCTTCTGATTCCTTCATCAAATCATATTAAAATAATTATGATCCTTGGTTCAGTGCTACCAAGTCCTCATTAACCTTGGCTATCCCAATCACAATTGCTGCAAGTTTGAGTCAAAGGCTACTTGTACCTCTTATAATAACTACTTTGGCCTTTGGGTTACAGTTCCATATGACCTACCCCTATACTAAATAGGTGTAGTAAAGGCTAAAAACTAGAATCACAACTTTAACTTAAAGGACTACTTAGCAATATATATTGTCTCTATGGTAAACGTAATTTGCGTTCACCTCAATTGAAAAAAATATGGTAATCAACGAGATTCAAAACATGGAACATATACAAAATTAACGTATCTTCAGCTCTTTGCTGAAATAGAGGCTGCATCTGACGTACGACTAGAGGTATTAGCACTGCACCCCACGGAACTCCTGATGCATGGCAACATCATTAAAACTCGGAGCCACATGCTCCTTATTATGTTGTTCCCATTGTCTACGGTGACCACCTAGCCCTCTAGATTCACCCCTACCCCTATGCCTAGATGGCTACACATAGGGTAGAACTTTATCCTTAAAAGACTCTTCGTCATCGATTTCATTTACCAATAAAGCAACTCACGCTCACCACATACAGAAAAGAACAAAATCAAAACATACAATTCAGACAAAAACAAATGACAAACAATCACCCTAATGGTTATGCGAAATTTCAAAAAGCAATGAAGACTTTTCAAAGACATAGTCGAACCTAATTTACTGCAGTAGTTTCAAAGAAAACACAACTTTACTAACCTAGGTCCACAACACTAAACCTAGGCTTTGATACTAACTTTGTCATGACCCAAACCGTGGAGTCATGACCGGCGCTAGGGAACGAGAATTTTTTAGAATCCGGAACCCATAGCAAGCCTTAAAATAAAAACACATGCAATAATAATACAAAAATACACCAGAATTAAAACTTTATTTAATATAAAATAAAACTTTATATCATAATATCATAAAAATATCTTCATACATGATTAAAATACACATTCTCTAACAAGTATGACATAATGCTACCACAACAACACTACTACTGCAGTGATTACTAAAATACAAGAAAAATGACAGTTCAATATTTACATAAATCAACCAGGAGAGGAAAGAGTTCGGCGAATAATACTAAGGGGGAGATCTGAAATGGAAGATCTTAAAAAAAATATTGAGGGAGTCAGACATTAATAAGTGAATTATTATAATATATATACATGCAACCTAAAATCATATATAGTCAAGCATCAATATAATAATATATATATAAAGACATTTCACACAGATGCTAAAATTCACTTTTTATATAATAATAAATGCAAAAAAAGTTTATTTGAGTGAAGGATCAAAGTAAATCTCAACCCTAAAATATCTACAACCTTGGTCAATAAATCTCACTAGCCAATAGGCTTACTTAATTCCAAAATAATTCTCTTTTCCATTTTTGGACAGTAGACTGGCCCGAGACATTAAGTCAACCAAACTCTTGTAGTCTCACTATCAGTTTAATTGGCCCCGAGACACTAGGTCAATTGAGCTCCCGTAATCACATTACTCTCTCACCACATTTCTTAATAATTGAATAATCAAGTTTCACATCATATGAGTTCATAATCTCAACCCTAAAATCCAACGCACTGGTACATTCATAGTCCTAATGCAGCCCACTATCTAGCATGTTCTACTGATATCCTTCAAATAAATCATATATTTGTTTGACATAATGAAATGTATAATTTAAAATATAATGGCATTCATTTTAAAAGAATATACTACTTATATACCAAACATATACCAGCCATACATTGAAAATACACCAAAAGTATACCAGAAATATACTGAATATATACTAAAAATATTCCAAATATATATATTACATATATATCAAAATATACCACAAGTATACCAAATATATATATTAAGAATATACCAAAAATATACTAAAAGTATATCAACATATACTTAATCATTTAATAAAATAATTCATGTTTAAATGCATTATGAAAATATGGATGCTCATACTTATGAATTCTACATATGATACATATGTAAAATAATAACTCATAATACTACTGCGCTTTGCTATTCCGGTTCGATTGGCTTAGTCCGATCGGCCTAGCTCACTATATAGCTAAAGAAAAAATTAATACTTATTAGGAATAAATTCCTAATTTAATAATTCTATAATTCTAAGAATGACTCGATCTAGAAATGACTTGGGAAAAAATTTTAAAATTAGACTCAGACTAGTATCATGTTTTACGAGAAATCTACAGAAAAATTCGACAGAGTTTTCCTTGTAAAGCAGACATCTCTCTACTAAAATTAGATCCAATCCTACATAGAAAATATACTTCTACAACACATAAGTTCAACTGTGACTTGGACCAGTTGTCATGTTTTACGAGAAATCTACCAAAAAATTCGACAGAGTTTTCCTTATAAAATAGACGTCTCTCTACGAAAAGTAGAGCCGATCCTGCATAGAAAATATATTTCTATAACACATAAGTTCAACTGCTTGGGTTGGGCCCTCGAACTACTCATAATGCCCAACCAAGCCTCAATAATCCACGAGTATATATATATATATATATATATATATATATATATATTCAAATAATTCACCCAAAAGTCATAAAAATCTATATAAAAATATAATAAATTCGCAAATCTCCAAATTGTCTCATAAAAATATTAAAAATCTTTATTTCCAACTAAATAATAAAATTCTAGCTTTTACATAATATATGCTAATAAGATTCATAATGGAATAAAATTCCCATTTTACAATTAAATTAGCATAGATTATAAATAATTATTAAAATCACTATTTAACATCATAAAATAATAAAATACCCATTTAAGCCCAAAACTAACAAATAAATTTTATTAATCACATATTATTCCAAAATTACCACAAATTAACTAATAAATGAGAAATAATATTAAAACTTACTCTTCATACTTTTATTAATCCATAAGTAGTTTAAAACAAAAAAAATTAACAACAATTTCAATTAAAATCAAATAATTTACTAACTTCCAAAAATACATATCTAGACATAAACTATCAAAATTCAGTCAAATACCATGATAAATAAACTAACAATAAATACCATTATTTCATCCAAAATTATATATAAAAAATCTCTTTTAAATAATTTGTACCAAATATTTCAACCAAAATTATAAAAATCTCATTTAAATACCAAAATAAACTTATTTATATAATAAAAGCATAAAAAATATTTATTTTTCAAATTAAAGAATAAAATTTCAAATATAAGTAAATAATATTAATTAAACCCATTCTTTTAAATATTATAAATTAAATAGCATAAATTACCAATAATTATTTAAATTTCTCAAATATATAATAAAATAACTAAAAATCCATTTAATCATAAAAATAATAAATAAAACTAGTTTTTGAATATATTTTCAGAAATTATTATTAATTAGCTAAAAATAGTAAATAATTCACAAAAATTAATTTAATAATTTTTATTATTCAAAAATTGCCCAAAACATAATAATTAGCAATAATTTCAACTAAAATATAAAAATTACTAATTTATTCTAATTTTCCAAAAATTCATTTTTTCACATAAACATTCAAAAATTTGTATAAAAATTCGGTATGTAATTTAAATAAACTTCCTTCATGAAACTTGTTCTAAATAATATATAGAATTTAATAAAAATAAGAAAATTATCGGATCCAGGACCATGAATAGTAACCGAACCCGAAAAATACATATTTTATTATTAAAAAATTTCAGAAAAATAAATAATTTAAAAAAATAAATAAAAATAATATCTAGGTAGATCTTAACTCAAAAATCAATTTATCTAATCTTAACTCAAAAATAAATTTATCTAACTACCACATCTCCAAATAAAAGTAAATTTAATAAGAAAAATCAAATTAAACATGTTGACATAAATATAAAATCGAGTTTTTGGAGTCCTATCAGTCAAGTCACTTGAAACTAACTACCAATTATCGAAGCTCATAGCGTGAACTTCAAAACGAGCCCAAACTCGATAGATTTCCTTGCCGACGACCGGACTGTACTATTCGCACAGTGCAAACTGCTATTGCTATTGCCTATTGTTGTTGGTAGTGGTCTAGTTTACTAGTTAAGGTGGTATCATGGTGGTTTGGATGGTGGTTAGCAGTGGTTCAATTTGACAGCAAGAAGAGGAAGGTGTAAAGGAAAGAAAAGAAAATGGTGAAGGTGATGGTAATGTAGTGTAATGCCTGAATATTTTTTTTCAACTTTGTCCTTTTTAAAAATAATAATGATATAATAAATATAATATAATATTTAAACTTTCAAATTAAATCTCTACCACATATATAAGTATATAATTAAATAAATTACACAATTAATATTAATAATGCTAAATAATATAAAAATAAAATTTAACTTAAGTTTTAAATTTTTAATTTAACAATAATTACCAATTAATAATAAAAAATAATAAAATTAAAATATAAAATAATCATTAATAAAAATATTTATTAACACTGCATATCCCAAAATTAATGTAATAATTTATACAAATATTGGGTCATAAAAGGAGGTCTAAAGTTGAAGGTCCTGAAAAAAAAATATTGAAGGGAAGTCAGACCTCGTTGACTGAATTTGTCACGACCCAAAACAGGGGCCATGACCGGCACTAGGGAACGGGAATTCTTTCGAATCCGGAACCCATAGCAAGCCTAAAAATAAAATAAAGCATGCAATAATAACAATAATAATATTATATGCAGCGGAAATGGAAATCATAAATATTATAATATCATTTCACATCAACTGGATTTAAATCAAAATCTCATCTCATAGATATATAATCTTTTAATACAAATCCAGTTTCAATATACAATACATCTCTTTAAAATAAAATACATGTAATCCAATACTTTAATTCACAACTACTGCAGTGTCTAGATAAAATAAATAAGACTCAAGTAGATAATTTACACAAAGAAGTCGGGGCGAAAGAAATCCGGCGTATCGACCTGCTACTGAGGTCTGAAGAAGTTGACTCTCTTGAAAAATAGTCAACGGAGGGGAGTCAGACCTCACTGAGTGAATTACTATAATATATATACATACACCCTAAGTGATAATGCATACAGTCAACAGTATATGTGTATCTAATATATATACAGACAATTTCACACAGATGTAGAAAAATCATTTTTTTATATATTTTCATTAAAAATCATCTTTTATGAAGGATCACATAGAACCCTAGAATAACGCAACCTCAGAAAATAGTGTTTAAACAACACTCTAGCCATACAGGCTCACTTATTCCAAATATATCCACTTAATCCATTTGGACAGTAGATTGGCCCCGAGACACTAAGTCAACCGAGCTCCAGCAGTCTGACTGCCAGTGTGATTGGCCCCGAGACACTTGGTCAAACCGAGCTCCAGCAATCACACCCAAACCACATCTCACATATCGATAATCATAATCAAATCAATATCCACAATTAAGTTAGTATTATAGCCTAAATACTATAGGCGTACCGGTACGTACTCGGTCCTAGTGCTGCCCACTAGGTAGCACGTTCTATCGATATCCTTCATTAATAATATAAAACATTCATTCATAAAAATAAATGATGCATGAATGTAAATGAAATAACAATATAACCCATATATATACTAGAAATATACCAAAAGTAAACCGGGTATATTTCGAGTATATATACGTCAAATAAATCCAGTCAAATCATAAATTAAACTAAAAATATATTTAAAAACATTTTAAATATATTTTGTTAACAAAACATGCATATAATTTAATATATACCAAAAAATAAACCAAAAATATACTTAATGTAAACTTAAGAAATAATCAATTATTTATACATATTTAATCAACATAAAACATGCATTTCTAAATCATGCATCCTAAGCATATATATATAGTATAGTAACTCACCTAATGCGCTCCACGAGACAGGTCAGACGGGCCTGGTCCACTAGCCCTCGGTCTCGGCGCAACTAAACAAGAAATAAATAATCAACATCAGAATAACCCTAACAGAAATCCTAGAATTCGGTCTAGAGTATTAAAATACGGAAACAGAATTAGGGTTCGACTGGATATCAGGTTTTACGAGAATTCTACCGAAAATCCGGTAGAACCTCCCCTGTTTAAAACGGACATCTCTCTACTCAAAAGAGTAGAGCCGACCCTGCAAAGAAACACACTTCGAAAAATAAGCTCAACACAATCCACAACCCCTCGGTCGGACTCCAGACTACAATCTACCGACCGGGGTCCACAATCACAAAATAATTCCAGATATACCAAAAATATCTTTAAAATCTAGAAATACATTTTATAAGTAGAAATTACATAATTAACCTTAAAACACTGTAAAAACCGATAAAAACTCATTTTATTAGAAAAATCGTATATTATATATATAATTGAAAATAATTCACGAAAAATAGTTTTAATTAGTTAAAAATACTAATAATTTGTAGAAATCATTTTTATACCTTAAATAACTATTAAAACCAATTAAATTACATTTTTAGACAATTAAGGTAAAATTACCAAAATACCCCTATATATATAAATATACTTAAATTACTTCAAAAAATTCACCAAAAATTATACAATTATCCAAAATTAATTTTCTCAACATATTTATCAATAATATCAATAATTAAACTCAATTAACCAATTAAATTCAATTTAAAACACAATTAACCCTAATTTCTCAAAATCACATAAACTTCAATAATTCAAAATAAATACTTAGAAATTCATAAAAATTCCAAATAAATTCCTATAATTCATTTCAACACCTAATTTAACCATAAACTCCAATTTCATAATTTAAATAATTAATTTCCGAAAATTATAAAATAATATTAAAATATTCAAAAATACCCAAAAATCCAAACAATCTCCAAAATTATACAAAAATTCATACATGTATATTAAGCTACTAGAAAAACATTTGTGAAGGGAGTTTTCATGAATCCTCCAATTCAAAGCTCAAAAAAAAACAAAAACCCTAATAGGCCGAAATTGAAAATTCGAAACCTAAGCAATTCTAGACCATTTTAGCTCAAACCAAAGCTCGAATCACACTCACCAGAGCTCAAGGAGAAGAAAGAGACTGGGCAGTGTCAAAAATGGTGGCCGAAGGAGGGAGAAACGGCGAAGGGTCGATTTTCGGCCAAAAGAGGGAAAACTAGCTCACCGGCGCTGGGGAAAGGAGCTGCTGGTGGCGGGGGATGGCTGCGAACGGCGGGTGGCAAGCCGGGAGGCACACCGACGGTAGGTGACCGGAGTTGCAGCGGGACGGAAGGGAAGATGGTGATGGTCGGGCGCGGGAGAAGGAAGGAGGAGAAGAAGAAGAAAGAAAAAGAAAAGAAAAAGAAAAGAAAAAGAAAGAAAAGAAAAGAGAAAAAAAAAAGAAGAAAAAGAAGAAAATAAAAAATAAAAAAATAAAATAAAATAATATTAAATAATAATAAAAAATAATAATAATAAAAAAATAATTTTAATAATTTAATATTAAATAAAATACTTAAATAACAATAAATGAATAAACAAATAATAAAATATTAGGGTAATATATTAAACCCTAATTAAATAAATATACACACACATAGTCTTTATTTAGTAATTTAAAAATACGTATGAGTTCATGCAAGTCCGAAAATATATTTAAAATAATTAATAATACATTGTTTACGTGAAAATTTCCCCGAAAATGCAAGTCCCGGGAAAATTTTACGTAAAACACTGAAAATAATACACAGTAATTAAAATAGGTTTTAAATTCATATTAACTCGTAAAAATATCGCATATATATTCAAAATTTATTAACACTGCATATCCCGGTACAGTGTAAAAATATTTTAAAAACACGGGATATTACAGTCTCCCCCCCCTTACAAGAATTCGTCCCTGAATTCTAGAAATCAAGATCAAGAAGGAAAGAGATACGGGTAAGAAGCTCGCATCTCAGCTTCAGTCTCCCACGTATGCTCTTCAACTCTGTTGCTACGCCACAGAACCTTGACCATCGGAATCTGCTTCGATCACAACTGTCGAACTTGATAATCAACGATCGCCACAGGTTCTTCCACAAATGTCAAATCTTCACTCACTTCTACACTGTCTGGCTGCAACACGTGTGAAGGGTCTGAGATATACTTTCTCAACATCGAGATATGAAATACTGGATGCACTTGTGACATAATCGGAGGCAAATCCAACCGATATGCAACAGTGCCAACTCTCTCCAGAATCTCAAACGGTCCAATGTATCTCGGTGCTAACTTACCCTTCTTGCCAAATCTCATCACACCCTTCATCGGAGATACCTTCAGAAAAACGAAATCTCCAACCTGAAACTCCACATCTCTGTGCCTAGGATCCGCATAACTCTTCTGTCTGCTAACTGCGGTCTCTAATATTTGCTTAATCACGGTGACTTTCTCTACAGCATCCTGAACCATCTCTGGTCCAGTCAAAGCTCTCTCACCAATCTCATCCCAACTCAGAGGGGATCTACACTTCCTTCCATATAACGCCTCATACGGTGCCATACCAATACTGCTATGGTAGCTGTTATTATATGCAAACTCAACAAGTGGCAAATAATCATCCCAGCTACCTCCCAAATCCAGGACACACATCCTCAACATATCTTCCAGTGTTTGGATCGTCCTCTCAGACTGACCATCTGTCTGAGGATGAAAAGCTGTACTGAAATCCAACCTAGTGCCCATCGCTTCTTGTAACTTCTGCCAAAAACGAGAAGTAAACACCGAACCCTCTATCTGACACAATGGACATAGGTACTTCATGAAGGCATACGATATGCTTCACATACAACTTCGCCAATCTAGCAACTGAATATGTGGCTTTCACAGGCAAGAAATGTGCAGACTTCATCAACCTATCTACGATCACCCAGATGGAGTCGTATCCATCCTTCGAACGAGGTAAACCGACCATAAAATCCATAGCTATCCTTTCCCACTTCCACTCGGGAATAGGAAGAGGCTGAAGCTTCCCAGAAGGCTTCTGATGTTCGACTTTCACTTGCTGACACGTCAAACACTTAGCAACATAATCAGTGACATCCTTCTTCAATCCATCCCACCAGTATAGATCTCTGATACTGTGGTACATCTTAGTAATGCCCGGATGAACGCTGTAAGCTGTAGAATGTGCTTCCTCTAAAAATCTCCTCTCTCAAGTCATCCACATCAGGAACACACAATCTACCACTGATCCACAACACACCATCATCATCGAGTGTGAAATCAGTGAACTTCCCTGCTCGACCATTCTCTGCAAGCTCTTCTAGAATAGGATCTCGGCTCTGAGCTGCTTTAATCCTATCTCTCAGTACAGATCGCACTTTAAATTGAGCTAGCAGTCCACCTGATCTACTAATCTTCATCATCAGACCTTGATCCACCAACAAATGCAACTCCTGGATCAATGGTCTCCTCTCAACACCGACGTGAGCAAGACTACTTGAGGACTTCCTACTTAAGGCATCTGCTACCACATTAGCTTTACCCGGATGATAAAGAATCTCACAATCATAATCCTTCAACAATTCCAACCATCTCCTCTACCTCAAATTCAAATCTCACTACCGGAAAATGTACTTAAGGCTCTTGTGATCAGTAAATATCTCACAAGTCACCCCGTACAGATAATGTCTCCAAATCTTCAAAGCAAAGATCACTGTAGCCATCTCAAGATCATGTGTAGGATAGTTCTACTCATGCTTCTTTAACTGCCTCGAAGCATAGGCTATCACCCTTCTATTCTGCATTAACACATAACCAAGACCAATTCTAGAGGCATCACAGTAAACTATGAACTTATCCACACTATTAGGCAAAGCTAATACTGGCGCTGTGGCCAAGTTCTCCTTCAATAACTGAAAACTGTTCTCACAAGCTTCTGACCACTCGAATCTAACATTCTTCTGAGTCAAGCGAGTCATAGGGGCTGCTATTCTGGAAAAATCCTGCACAAACCGCCTATAATACCCGGCTAAACCCAAAAAACTCCAAATCTCTATAACAGAAGTAGGTCTGGGCCATTCAGATACTGCCTCAATCTTCTGTGGATCAACCTGAATACCTTCTTTAGACACTACGTGTCCAAGAAAAAAAACACTCTCCATCCAGAAATCACACTTCGAGGATTTAGCATAAAGCTGATGATCTCTCAATGTCTGTAATACAATCCTCAAGTGATATACATGCTCTTCCATACTCCTCGAATATACTAGTATATCATTAATGAAGTCTACTACAAACTGATCCACATACGGTCTGAATACCCTATTCATCAGGTCCATAAAAGCTGCTGGTGCATTAGTCAAACCAAAAGACATCACCAGAAACTCATAATGGCCATATCTAGTATGGAACGCTGTCTTAGGAATATCGAATTCACTAATCCGCAACTGATGATAACCCGACCTCAAGTCAACCTTAGAAAAGAACTGTGCACCCTGTAGCTGATCAAATAAGTCATCAATCCTCGAGAGAGGATACTTGTTCTTCAGTGTCACCTTATTCAGTTCTCTATAGTCAATGCACAGTCTCAGGGTACCATCTTTCTTCTTCACAAACAGGACTGGTGCACCCTAAGGAGAAACACTAGGTCTGATGAAACCTTTCTCCAACAACTCTTGCAACTGCTCCTTCAACTCTCTCAACTCTGCAGGAGCCATACGATAAGGTGGCATAGATATAGGAGTAGTACCTGGTACCACATCTATACAGAACTCAATCTCTCTGTGAGGTGGTAAACCTGACAACTCCTCGGGAAAAACATCAGGAAACTCACAAGCAACCGGAACATCTATGAGTGACAACTTCTCCACTGAAGTATCTCTAACCAATGCCAAGTATCCCTGACATCCTTTCCTCAACAACTTCCTAGCTGTAATAGCAGAAATAAGATTCTGAGGTGCTGAACTCCTATCACCAACAAACTTAAACTCTACTTCATTAGGAATTCTAAAAGTCACCTCCTTATTCCTACAATCTACCACGGTGAAGTGCTGAGATAACCAATCCATTCCCAAGATAACATCAAACTCCATCACATCTAACAGAATCAAATCAGCAGGTAATTCTCTATCTCCCATGAGAACTGGACAACCAGAAAGAATAATATCGGCGTCCAAGGAATCACTCAGAGGAGTGGCAACAGACAAAGGAAAAGCCATCCTCGAAGCTTGCCAACAAGATTTAGAAGCAAAAACAGGAGAAACAAATGAATGTGTGGCACCCGGATCAAACAAAACCCATGCATCCAGGTAACAAACAGAAATAATACCTTCCACGACTACATTAGATGCCTGAGCATCCTGCTGAGTAAGATGAAAAACTCTGGCCTGGCCTCGACCTCCCTGCTGACTGGTAGAAGCCTGGCCAACACCTCTGGCACCTCCTCTGGTACCTCTACCATGACTCTATTGTGGAATAAACTGAGTGGAACTCTGATGCTGGGCTGGTGGTAACTGAAATGGCACGGGTGCTGCACTAGCAATCGACTGCTGTGGAAATCGCAGAATCTGCTGCTGCTGATACCCGGAATAAAGACACGATCTGGCAAAATGTCCTGTCTGCTCGCATCTGAAACATGTCAGTGGTGTCAGATAACACGGTCCCTGATGGACTCTACCACAAGTCTGACAAACACTGGCCGCTGATCCAGAACTACGACCACTGCTGCTGCTCGAAGCACCTGACCCAAATCTGAATGATCTACGCTGACCTCCACGGCCATGTCTACTGCTCCGATGCACTCGCTGTTGTTGTCTCTGACTCTGCTGAGTCGGACCTCGCTGCTGACTACTCGAACCCACATGAAAACTCGAATACGGAGTAGCCTATAATCCACTCGACCGAACTCCTAACTGGTAGTAATCAGGCATCGCTCCCTGCGTAACTAGTCTCAGCTCAATCTCCTTAGCCAACTCAATCACAGACTCGAGAGTAAGGCCTGCTGTAGGCATACCAGCAAAAGCTGAACCCAAACCAGTAACGTATGTAGTGACTGCAAAATACTGATCTCGCATCAGATCCTCAGCATATCTACCCAATCGAAGAAACTCTCGGGTATACTCCTCTACAGATCAATCTCCATGAGAAATATTGGTCAAACGGAGACGATAACTCAAACGAAGAGGCTCTGGACAGAATCTCCTCATGAATCGCTCTCGAAACTGAGCCCAGGTCATCGTCATCATATAGGGCTGGATCATCTGAATGAACCAATCTAAGGCTGGTCCCTCGACAGACAACTCTACAATCATAATCCGCTAGTACTCGGTATGAGCAGTCCGAGTCCTAGTCTCAATCGCATGCAGAAAATCTAAAGGATCAGAAGTACCATCAAACGCAATCCTACCAACTCGGGCATAGAACAAAGCTGCCTCAGGGTCAGACATACCCTGCTGATAGGCAGGCTGAACAGGCTGAACAACTAGAGGAACAGGAACATCAAACTCAGGCTCAACAGGCTCCTCATCCTGTAACTCTCTCTGCCTACGACGACCTGCCGCTCCTCGAGGTCTACCTCTGCCACGACCTCTACGTCTAACTGGCTGCTCAGGAGGTAAAACCTCATCCTGAAAAGATTCATCATCCTCGGCCTCAACGACTGGTGGAGTGACACGCGCTCGCCTCCTCATTCTGAAAAGACAAATGGAAAGATTCAGACAAAATAGACAACGGAGGAATAACGCTGAAAACTACAGCAAGGAATACTTATCAAGACATACTGGAACCTAATACACTGCAGTAGTTACCAAAAGAAAACACAACTCTAAAAACTAGGGCCATAACTCACATAACTAAGCCCTGACACAGAACTCCGCTCTGATACCAACTTTGTCACGACCCAAAACAGGGGCCATGACCGGCGCTAGGGAACGGGAATTCTTTCGAATCCGGAACCCGTAGCAAGCCTAAAAACAAAATAAAGCATGCAATAATAACAATAATAATATTATATGCTGCGAAAATGGAAATCATAAATATTATAATATCATTTCACATCAACTGGATTTAAATCAAAATCTCATCTCATAGATATATAATCTTTTAATACAAATCCAGTTTCAATATACAATACATCTCTTTAAAATAAAATACATGTAATCCAATACTTTAATTCATAACTACTGTAGTGTCTAGATAAAATAAATAAGACTCAAGTAGATAATTTATACAAAGAAGCCGGGGCGGAAGAAATCTGGCGTATCGACCTGCTACTGAGGTCTGAAGAAGTTGACTCTCCTGAAAAATAGTCAACAGAGGGGAGTCAGACCTCACTGAGTGAATTACTATAATATATATACATACACCCTAAGTGATAATGCATACAGTCAACAGTTTATGTATATCTAATATATATACAGATAATTTCACACAGATGCAGAAAAATCATTTTTTTATATATTTTCATTAAAAATCATCTTTTATGAAGGATCACATAGAACCCTAGAATAACGCAACCTCAAAAAATAGTGTTAAACAACACTCTAGCCATACAGGCTCACTTATTCCAAATATATCCACTTAATCCATTTGGACAGTAGATTGGCCCCGAGACACTAAGTCAACCGAGCTCCAGCAGTCTGACTGCCAGTGTGATTGGCCCCGAGGCACTTGGTCAATCGAGCTCCAGTAATCACACCCAAACCACATCTCACATATCGATAATCATAATCAAATCAATATCCACAAATAAGTTAGTATTATAGCCTAAATACTATAGGCGTACCGGTACGTACTCGGTCCTAGTGCTGCCCACTAGGTAGCACGTTCTATCGATATCCTTCATTAATAATATAAAACATTCATTCATAAAAATAAATGATGCATGAATGTAAATGAAATAACAATATAACCCATATATATACTAGAAATATACCAAAAGTAAACCGGGTATATTTCTAGTATATATACGTCAAATAAATCCAGTCAAATCATAAATTAAACTAAAAATATATTTAAAAACATTTTAAATATATTTTATTAACAAAACATGCATATAATTTAATATATACCAAAAATAAACCAAAAATATACTTAATGTAAACTTAAGAAATAATCAAATTATTTATACATATTTAATCAACATAAAACATGCATTTCTAAATCATGCATCCTAAGCATATATATATAGTATAGTAACTCACCTAATGCGCTCCACGAGACAGGTCAGACGGGCCTGGTCCACTAGCCCTCGGTCTCGGCGCAACTAAACAAGAAATAAATAATCGACATCAGAATAACCCTAACAGAAATCCTAGAATTCAGTCTAGAGTATTAAAATACGGAAACAGAATTAGGGTTCGACTGGATATCATGTTTTACGAGAATTCTACCGAAAATCCGATAGAACCTCCCCTGTAAAACGGACATCTCTCTACTCAAACGAGTAGAGCCGACCCTGCAAAGAAACACACTTCGAAAAATAAGCTCAACACAATCCACAACCCCTCGGTCGGACTCCAGACTACAATCTACCGACCGGGGTCCACAATCACAGAATAATTCCAGATATACCAAAAATATCTTTAAAATCTAGAAATACATTTTATAAGTAGAAATTACATAATTAACCTTAAAACACTATAAAAACCGATAAAAACTCATTTTATTAGAAAAATCGTATATTATATATATAATTGAAAATAATTCATGAAAAATAGTTTTAATTAGTTAAAAATACTAAATAATTTGTAGAAATCATTTTTATACCTTAAATAACTATTAAAACCAATTAAATTACATTTTTAGACAATTTAGGGTAAAATTACCAAAATACCCCTATATATATAAATATACTTAAATTACTTCAAAAAATTCACCAAAAATTATACAATTATCCAAAATTAATTTTCTCAACATATTTATCAATAATATCAATAATTAAACTCAATTAACCAACTAAATTCAATTTAAAACACAATTAACCCTAATTTCTCAAAATCACATAAACTTCGATAATTCAAAATAAATACTTAGAAATTCATAAAAATTCCAAATAAATTCCTATAATTCATTTCAACACCTAATTTAACCATAAACTCCAATTTCATAATTTAAATAATTAATTTCCGAAAATTAGAAAATAATATTAAAATATTCAAAAATACCCAAAAATCCAAACAATCTCCAAAAATTCTACAAAAATTCATACATGTAGATTAAGCTACTAGGAACAACATTTGTGGAGTTTTCATGAATCCTCCAATTCGAAGCTCAAAAAAAACAAAAACCCTAATAGGCCGAAAATGAAAATTCGAAACCTAAGCAATTCTAGACCATTTTAGCTCAAACCAATGCTAGAATCACACTCACCGGAGCTCAAGGAGAAGAAAGAGACCGGCGGTGTCAAAAACGGTGGCCGGAGGAGGGAGAAACGGCGAAGGGTTGATTTTCGGCCAAAAAAGGGAAAACTAGCTCGCCGGCGCCGGGGAAAGGAGCTGCTGGCGGCGGGGGATGGCTGGGAACGGCGGTGGCAAGCCGGGAGGCACACCGACGGTAGGTGACCGGAGTTGCAGCAGGAGGGAAGGGAAGATGGTGATGGTCGGGCGCGGGAGAAGGAAGGAGGAGAAGAAGAAGAAAGAAAAAGAAAAGAAAAAGAAAAGAAAAAGAAAGAAAAGAAAAGAGAAAAAAAAAGAAAAAGAAGAAAAAGAAAAAAATAAAAAATAAAATAAAATAATATTAAAATAATAAAAAATAATAATAATAATAATAAATAATTTTAATAATTTAATATTAAATAAAATACTTAAATAACAATAAATGAATAAACAAATAATAAAATATTAGGGTAATATATTAAACCCTAATTAAATAAATATACACACACATAGTCTTTATTTAGTAATTTAAAAATACGTATGAGTTCATGCAAGTCCGAAAATATATTGAAAATAATTAATAATACATTGTTTACGTCAAAATTTCCTCGAAAATGCAAGTCCCGGAAAAATTTTACGTAAAACACTGAAAATAATACACAGTAATTAAAATAGGTTTTAAATACATATTAACTCGCAAAAATATCGCATATATATTCAAAATTTATTAACACTGCATATCCCGGTACAGTATAAAAATATTTTAAAAACACAGGATATTACAGAATTACTATTATATATATACATATAGCCTAATAATACAGACATTCAAGCATCAGTATAATGATATTATATTTTTATATTTATTTATTTATACATGCATTACATACAAATGCTCGAAATAATATTTTTGATAAACGAATTGTCACGACCCGACCCGAGAGTCATGACCGGCTATAGGGAATGGGAATTCTTTCGAATCCGGAACTCGTAGCAAGCCTTAAAAATAAAAACACATGCAATAAATAAATAAAAATACACCAAAATTAAAACTTAAATCGATATAAAAATAAATACTTAAATGTCATATCATAAAATAAAAATATTTTCTTACAATATTTAGAGAAAGGTCTCATGTAAAAAAAAAAACATTATATAGATACAAAGCACAATTACTACAGTTTTCTAAAATACAACAAAAGTTCATATAAATATTTTACATAATCTAGCTAGGGCTGAAGAAGTCCGGTGTAGAGGTTTACTACTGAGGCATGATGACAAGGAATCTCTTGAAAAAAATATTGAGGGGAGTCAGACCTCACGAAGTGAATTATTATAATACATATACATGCAATCTAAAACATATACAATCAGGCATTAGTATATATATACATATACATAGGCATTTCACACAAATGCTAAAATTCATTTTATATATATAATATATGCATAAAATTATTTTAATTGAAGGACTGGATCATAACCTTAACAGTTTACAACCTCGATCATAATAATCAACAGGCTTAATCAAACTCCAAGTATTAATTTTTCCAACTTAAGGTAGTAGACTGGCCCCGAGTATACTAGGTCAACCGAGGTTCCGTAATCTCACTACCGGCAGACTGGCCCTGAGTACACTCAGTCAATCGAGGATCCATAGTCAGCCAATCCAATAACCAACATCTCAATAAAAATTATCAAATTCTTAATCTAATAATAATGTATTGTCATGCAACAGTCCTAGCGTAGCTCACTAGTGTCATGACCTAAATCAGAAAGTTATGACCAGTGTTAGGGAACGGGAATTCTTTCAAATCTGGAACCTGCAGTAATCCTTAAAAAATAAAAGCATGCAATAAATAAATAAAAATATACTAGAAATTAAAACTTAAATCGATATAAAAATAAATACTTAATGTCATATCATAAAATAAAATATTTCATACAATATTCAAAGAAAGGTTTTTGACATTAAAATAACATTCTACATATACAAAACACTACTACTGCAGTTTTCTAGAATATAATAAAGTTCAAATAAATGATTTACATAGTCTAGCCAGGGCTAAAGAAGTCCAGCATAAGGGTCTATTATTGAGGTCTGAAGACAAGGAATCTCCTGAAAAAAATACAACTGAGGGGAGTCAGACCTTACTGAGTGAATTATTATATTATATATACACGCACCTTCTAATGTCATATACAATCAAGCATTAGTATATATAATAAATATATACAGGCATTTCACACATATGCTGAAATCACTTTTATATATAATAAATGCTGAAAATGTTTATTTGAATGAAGGATCAAATAGAACCCTATTTATTCACAATCTCAACCAAAAAGATCTCTCTAGCCATACATGCTCACTTAATTCCAAATTAATTCTCTTATTCCATTTTGGACAGTAGATTGGCCCCAAGACACTAAGTCAACCGAGCTCCAGCAATCTCACTGTTAGTGTGATTGGCCCGAGACACTAGGTCAACCGAGCTCTAGTAACCACACTACTTAATCACATTAATCTCAAATAATCAATCAAATAAAAGTCACCTCAAGCGATTTTATAATTCAACCTTAAAATCTATTGCACCGGTACATACACGGTCCTAATGTTGTCCACTAGGTAGCACTTTCTATTGATATCCTTTAAATAAACTTAATAGTTATTAAAATAATAAAAAATACATAATTTAAATGTAATAGCATCCATTCATAGAAAAATATACCCATCATATACAGAAAACATACCAATTGTACACTGGAGATATACTAAAAGTATTCCCAATAAATAAGCCATATATATACGAAAATAAACCATAAATATACCAAAAATATATCGATTTCATGTTAGGAATATATCAAATATATACACATTGCATGTATATTAAAATATACCGAAAATATACTAAAAGTATTCCAAAAATATATTTTACATTTAAAGAAATATTCATACTCAATTTCATTGTAAAATTCATGGATGCTAATTTTTATGCATTCTACATGCAATGCATATACAAGATAATAACTCACAAGTTTGCACTCCTCGAGATTGGCTAGATGGGCTCAGTCTGATAGGCCTCGGTCTCGACGCAACTAGATAATAAATAATAATAATAATCAAAATAAAATTCTAACTTATACTTTTAAAAGAGACTCGATCTTGGAATACAAAACTCAAACAAATACAAAAATTCAGAATCAACCCGACGTCACGTTTTATGAGAATTCTATAAAAAATGCGGCAGAACTTCCTCTGTAAAATAGACATCTCTCTACTAGTGTCACGACCCAAAACAGGGGCCATGACCGGCGCTAGGGAATGGGAATTCTTTCGAATCCGGAACCCGTAGCAAGCCTAAAAATAAAATAAATCATGCAATAATAACAATAATAAAATTATATGCAGCGGAAATAAAAATCATAAATATAATAATAACATTTTCATCACTAGATTTAAATCAAATCTCATCTCATCACATATATATAAATCTCTTTCAGTACAAATCCTCTTTCAACATAACACATCTCTTTAAATAAAATACATGAAATCCCACACTTTAATTCACAACTACTGCAATGTCTAGATTATAAAAATAAGACTCAAGTAAATAATTTACACAAAGAAGCCGGGGCGGAAGAAATCTGACGTATCGACCTGCTACTGAGGTCTGAAGATGTTGACTCTCCTGAAAAATTGTCAACGGAGGGGAGTCAGACCTCACTGAGTGAATTACTATAATATATATACATACACACTAAATGACAATGCATACAGTCAACAGTATATATCAAATATGTAAATATATACATGCAAATTCACACAGATGCAGAAAAATCATTTTGTATATTTTTTCTTAAAATCATCTTTTATGAAGGATCACATAGAACCCTAGAATATCGCAATCTCAGAAACAGTGTTAGAAAACACTCTAGCCATACAGGCTCACTTAATCCAAATATATCCACTTAGTCCATTTAGACAGTAGACTGGCCCCGAGACACTAAGTCAACCGAGCTCCAGCAGTCTGACTGCCAGTGTGATTGGCCCCGAGACACTTGGTCAACCGAGCTCCAGCAATCACACCTCCAATCCATATCTCACACATCAAATAATCATAACCAATCAATATCCATAAATAGTTAGTAATATAGCCTAAATACTATAGGCGTACCGGTACGTACTCGGTCCTAGTGCTGCCCACTAGGTAGCACGTTCTATCGATATCCTTCATTAATAAATATAAAACATTCATTCACAAATAAATGATGCACGAATTTAAATAAAATAACAATATAAACCATATATATACTAGAAATATACCAAAAGTAAACCAGGTATATTTCGAGCATATATACGTCAAATAAATCCAATCAAATTATAAATTAAGCTAGAAATATATTTAAAAATATTTTATTAACAAAACATGTATACAATTTATTATATACCAAAAATAAACCAAAAATATACTTAAATACAAATTATATTATTTATGCATTTTAATCGAAATAAAATATATATTTCTAAATCATGCATCCTAAGCATATATATATAGTATAGTAACTCACCTAGTGCGCTCCACGAGATGGGTCCGACTGGCCTGGTCCACTAGCCCTCGGTCTCAGCGCAACTAAACAAATAAATAACAACAGACATTAGAATAAACCTAACAGAAATCTTAGAATTCGATCTAGAGTATTAAACACATAATCGATATCAGGGTTCGATCGGATATCACGTTTTACGAGAATTCTACCGAAAATCCGACAGAACCTCCCCTATAAAATGGACATCTCTCTACTCAAAAGAGTAGAGCCGACCCTGCAAGGAAATACACTTCGAAAATAAACACCACATCTCATTCACAACCCCTTGGTCGAACTCCAGACTACAATCTACCGACCGGGGTCCACAAACACAGAACAATTCAGGAAATACCAAAAATACCCTTAAAACCTAAAAATACATTTTATAGGTAGAAATTACATAATTAACCTTTAAACATGGTAAAAACCGATAAAACTCATTTTATTAGAAAAACCGTATACTATATATATAATTGAAAATAATTCATGAAAAATAGTTTTAATTAGTTAAAAATACTAAATAATTTGTAGAAATCATTTTTTATACCTTAAATAACTATTAAAACCAATTAAATTACATTTTTAGCCAATTTAGGGTAAAATTACCAAAATACCCCTATATGTATAAATATACTTAAATTACTTCAAAAATTCACCAAAAATTATACAATTATCCACAATTAATTTGATCAACATATTTATCAATAATATCAATAATTAAACTCAATTAACCAATTAATTTCAAATAAAAACACATTTAACCTAATTTTCCCAAAATTCCATAAACTTCAATAATTCAAAATAAATACTTAGAAATTCATAAAAATTCCAAATAAATTCCTATAATTCATTTAAACACCTAATTCAACCATAAAACACAATTTCATAATTTAAATAATTAATTTACGAAAATTAGAAAATAATATTAAAATATTCAAAAATACCCAAAAATCTAAACAATCTCCAAAAATTCCAAAAAAAAATCATACATGTAGATTAAGCTACTAGGAACAACATTTGTGAAGGGATTTTTCATGAATCAATCAATTCGAAGCTCAAAAAAATCAAAAACCCTAATGTGACCGAAATTGAAAATTCGAAACCTAAGCAATTCTAGACCATTTTAGCTCAAACCAAAGCTAGAATCACACTCACCGGAGATCAAGGAGAAGAAAGAGATCAGCGGTGTCAAAAATGATGGCCGGAAGAGGGAGAACGGCGCGAAGCTCGACTTTCGGCCTCTCAAGCTATTTCTGGCCAAACTCGACGAGAAAGGGAGCTGCTGGCGGCGGGGAACGGCTGAGGATGAAGGTGGCTCACCGAGAGGCACTCTGAACGGCGGCGAACGGAAGTTACAGACGGTGGAGGTGGGAGTCGCGTCCGGAGAAGAAGAAGAGAAGTGAGGGGCAGTTTTGTAAATAAGTTAAACTTTATTATTTTGATAATTTTTAATGTATATATGTATATATATATACTTTACACTACATATTAAAATAATATAAAATTTCACACATTAAATATACACCACACACATAAAATTTAATATTTTAATAATTTAATAATAAATAAAATAATTAAATAACAATAAATTAATAAACAAATAATAAAATATTAGGGTAATATTTATTAAACCCTAATTAAATAAATATTTACACAAATAGGCTTTATTTAGTAGTTTAAAAATACGTATGAGTTCATGCAAGTACGAAAATATATTTAAAATAATTAATAATAAATTATTTACATGAAAATTTCCCCGAAAATGCAAGTCCCGGGAAAATTTTACGTAAAGTATTGTAAATAATACACAGTAATTAAAATAGGTTTTAAATACATCTTAACTCGTAAAAATATCGTAATATATATTCAAAAATTATTAACACTGTATATCCCGGTACAGTATTAAAATATTTTAAAAAACACGAGATATTACAGTCTTCCCCCTTTACAAGAATTCATCCCCGAATTCCAGAAAACATGATTAAGAAGGAAAGAGATACGGGTAAGAAGCTCGCATCTCAGCTTCAGTCTCCCACGTATGCTCCTCAACTCTGTCTCTATGCCACAGAACCTTGACCATCGGAATCTGCTTCGAACGCAACTGTCGAACTTGAAAATCAACGATCGCCACAGGTTCTTCCACAAACGTCAAATCTTCATTCACTTCTACACTGTCAGGTTGCAACACGTGTGAAGGGTCTGAGATATACTTCCTCAACATCGAGATATGAAATACTGGATGCACTTGCGACATACTCGGAGGCAAATCCAACCGATATGCAACAGTGCCAACTCTCTCTAGAATCTCAAACGGTCTGATATATCTCGATGCTAACTTACCCTTCCTGCCAAATCTCATCACACCCTTCACCGGAGATACCTTCAGAAAAACAAAATCTCCAATCTGAAACTCCACATCTCTGCGCCTAGGATCCGCATAACTCTTCTGTCTGCTAACTGCGGTCTCTAATCTGCGCTTAATCATGGCGACTTTCTCTGCAGCATCCTGAACCATCTCAGGTCCAGTCAAAGCTCTCTCACCAATCTCATCCCAACTCAAAGGGGATCTACACTTCCTTCCATACAAAGCCTCATACGGTGCCATACCAATACTGCTATGGTAGCTGTTATTATATGCAAACTCAACCAGTGGCAAATGATCATCCCAGCTACCTCCCAAATCCAGGACACACATCCTCAACATATCTTCCAGTGTCTAGATCGTCCTCTCAGACTGACCATCTATCTGAGGATGGAAAGCTGTACTGAAATCCAACCTAGTGCCCATCGCTTCCTGCAACTTCTGCCAAAAACGAGAAGTAAACACCGAACCTCTATCTGATACAATGGACACAGTTACTCCATGAAGGCATACAATATGCTTCACATACAACTTCGCCAATCTAGCAACTGAATATGTGGCTTTCATAGGCAAGAAATGTGTGGACTTCGTCAACCTGTCTACAATCATCCAGATGGAATCGTATCCATCCTTCGAACGAGGTAAACCTACCACAAAATCCATAGCTATCCTTTCCCACTTCCACTCGGGAATAGGAAGAGGTTGAAGCTTCCCAGAAGGCTTCTGATGTTCGGCTTTCACTTGCTGACACGTCAAGCACTTAGCAACATAATCAACGACATCCTTCGTTAATCCATCCCACCAGTATAAATCTCTGACACTGTGGTACATCTTAGTAATGCCCGGATGAACACTATAGGCTGTAGAATGTGCTTCCTCTAAAATCTCCTCTCTCAAATCATCCACATCAGGAACACACAATCTACCACTGATCCACAACACACCATCATCATCGAGTGTGAAATCAGTGAACTTCCCTGCTCTGACATTCTCTGCAAGCTCTTCTAGAATAGGATCTCGGCTCTGAGCTGCTTTAATTCTATCCCTCAGTATAGATCGCACTTTATATTGAGCTAGCAGTCCACCTGATCTACTGATCTTCATCATTAGACCTTGATCCACCAATAGATGCAACTCCTAGATCAAGGGTCTCCTCTCAACACTGATGTGAGCAAGACTGCCTGAGGACTTCCTACTTAAGGCATCTGCTACCACATTAGCTTTACCCGGATGATATAGAATCTCACAGTCATAATCCTTCAACAATTCCAACCATCTCCTCTGCCTCATATTCAGATCTCGTTGCTGAAAAATGTACTTAAGGCTCTTGTGATCAGTAAATATCTCACAAGTCACCCCGTACAAATAATGTCTCCAGATCTTTAAAGCAAAGATCACCCAGCCATCTCTAGGTCATGTGTAGGATAGTTCTATTCATGCTTCTTCAACTGCCTCGAAGCATAGGCTATCACCCTTCCATTCTGCATCAACACACAACCAAGACCAATTCTAGAGGCATCACAGTAAACTGTGAACTTATCCACACTATTAGGCAAAGCTAACACTGGCGCTGTGGTCAACTTCTCCTTTAACAACTGAAAACTATTCTCACAAGCTTCTGACCACTCGAATCTAACATTCTTCTAAGTCAAGCGAGTCATAGGGGCTGCAATTCTGGAAAAATCTTGCACAAACCTCCTATAATACCCGGCTAAACCCAGAAAACTTCAAATCTCTATAACAAAAGTCGGTCTAGGCCATTCAGATACTGCCTCAATCTTTTGTGGATCAACCTGAATACCTTCTTTAGACACTACGTGTCCAAGAAAAGAAACACTCTCCATCCAAAAATCACACTTAGAGAATTTAGCATAAAGCTGATGATCTCTCGGTGTCTGTAGTACTATCCTCAAGTGATATACATGCTCTTCCATACTCCTTGAATAAACTAGTATATCATCAATGAAGACTACCACAAACTGATCCACATACGATCTAAATACTCTGTTCATCAGGTCCATAAAAGCTGCTGGTGCATTAGTCAAACCAAAAGACATCACCAGAAACTCATAATGGCCATATCTAGTATGGAACGCTGTCTTAGGAATATCAGCTTCACTGATCCGCAGCTGATGATAACCTGACCTCAAGTCAACCTTAGAAAAGAACTGTGCCCCTGTAGCTGATCAAATAAATCATCTATCCTCGGGAGAGGATACTTGTTCTTCATTGTCATCTTATTCAGCTCTCTGTAGTCAATGCACAGTCTCAGGGTACCATCCTTCTTCTTCACAAACAAGACTGGTGCACCCCAAGGAGAAACACTAGGTCTAATGAAACCTTTATCCAACAACTCTTGCAACTGCTCCTTCAACTCATTCAACTCTGCAGGAGCCATACGATAGGGTGGCATAGATATAGGAGTAGTACCTAGGACCACATCTATACAGAACTCAATCTCTCTATGAGGTGGTAAACCTGGCAACTCCTGGGGAAAAAATCAGGAAACTCACAAGCAACAGGAACATCTGTGAGTGACAACTTCTCCACTGAAGTATCCCTGACTAATGCCAAATACCCCTGCCATCCTTTCCTCAATAACTTCCTAGCCGTAATAGTAGAAATAAGATTCTGAGGTGCTGAACTCCTATCACCAACAAACTTAAACTCTACTTCATCAGGAATTCTGAACGTCACCTCTTTATTCCTGCAATCTACCATGGCATAGTGCTGAGATAACCAATCCATTCCCAAGATAACATCAAACTCCATCACATCTAACAGAATCAAATCAGCAGGTAATTCTCTATCTCCCACGAGAACTGGACAACCAGAAAGAATAATATCGGCGTCCAAGGAATCGCTCAGAGGAGTGGCAACAGACAAAGGAAAAGCCATCCTCGAAGCTTGCCAACAAGATTTAGAAGCAAAAACAGGAGAAACAAATGAATGCGTGGCACCCAGATCAAACAAAACCCATGCATCCAGGTAACAAATAGAAATAATACCTGCCACGACTACATTAGATGCCTGAGCATCCTGCTGAGTAAAATGAAAAACTCTGGCCAAGCCTCGACCTCCCTGCTGACTGGTAGAAGCCTGGCCAACACCTCTGGCACCTCCTCTGGTACCTCTACCATGACGCTATTATGGAACAAACTGAGTGGAACTCTGATGCTGAGCTGGTGGTAACTGAAATGGCACGGGTGCAGCACTAGCAATCGACTGCTGTGGGAATCACAGAATCTGCTGCTGCTGATACCCAGAGTAAGGACACGATCTGGCAAAATGTCCTGTCTTCCCGCATCTGAAGCATGTCAGTGGTGTTAGATAACACGGTCCCTGATGGACTCTACCACAAGTCTGACAAACGCTGGTAGCTGATCTAGAACTACGACCATTGCTGCTGCTCGAAGCACCTGATCCGAATCTGAATGGTCTACGCTGACCTCCACGGCCATGTCTACTACTCTGATGCACTCGTTGTTGTTGCCTCTGACTCTGCTGAGTCGAACCTTGCTGCTGACTACTCGATCTAATATGAAAACTCGAATACGGAGTAGCCTGCAATCCACTCGACTGAACTCCTAGCTGGTAATAATCAGGCATCGCTCCCTGCCTAACTAGCCTCAGCTCAATCTCCTTAGCCAACTCAATCACAAACTCAAGAGTAAGGCCTGCTGTAGGCATACCAGCAAAAGTTGAACCCAAACCAGTAACATAGGTAGTGACTGCAAAATACTGATCTCGCATCAGATCCTCAGCATATCTACCCAATCGAAGAAACTCTCGAGTATACTCCTCTACAGATCGATCTTCACGAGAAATACTGGTCAAACAAAGACGATAACTCAAACGAAGAGGCTCTGGATAGAATCTCCTCATGAATCACTCTCGAAACTGAGCCCATCTCATCGTCATCATATAAGGCTGGATCATCTGAATGAACCAATCTAAGGCTAGTCCCTCGACAGACAACTCAACGATCATGATCCGCTGGTACTCGGTATGAGCAGTCCGAGTCCTAGTCTCAATTGCGTGCAAAAAATCTAACAGATCGGAAGTACCATCAAAAGCAATCCTGCCAACTCAGGCATAGAACAAAGCTGCCTCAGGGTCAGACATACCCTGCTGATAGGCAGGCTGAACAGGCTGAACAACTGGAGGAACAGGAACATCAAACTCAGGCTCTACATGCTCCTCGTCCTATAACTCTCTCTGCCTATGGCGACCTACCGCTCCTCGAGGTCTACCTCTGCCACGACCTCTACGTCTAACTGGTTGCTCATGAGGTAAAACCTCATCCTGAAAAGACTCATCATCTTCGGCCTCAACGACTGGTGGAGCGACACGCGCTCGCCTCCTCATACTGAAAAGACAAACGGAACGATTCAGAAAAAATAGACAACGGAGGAATAACGCAGAAAATTAAGCAAGGAATACTCATCAAGACATACTCGAACCTAATTCACTGCAGTAGTTCAACAGAAAACACAACTTTAAAAACTAGGGCCACAACTCACATAACTAAGCCCTGACACAGAACTCCGCTCTGATACCAACTTTGTCACGACCCAAAATAGGGGCCATGACCGGCGCTAGGGAACTGGAATTCTTTCGAATTCGAAACCCGTAGCAAGCCTAAAAATAAAATAAATCATGCAATAATAACAATAACAAGATTATATGCAGTGAAAATAAAAATCATAAATATAATAATAACATTTTCATCACTGGATTTAAATCAAATCTCATCTCATCATATATATATAAATCTCTTTCAGTACAAATCCAGCTTCAATATAACACATCTCTTTAAATAAAATACATGAAATCCCATACTTTAATTCATAACTACTACAGTGTCTAGATTATAAAAATAAGACTCAAGTAAATAATTTACACAAAGAAGTCGGGGCGGAAGAAATCCGGCGTATCGACCTGCTACTGAGGTCTGAAGATGTTGACTCTCCTGAAAAATTGTCAACGGAGGAGAGTCAGACCTCACTGAGTGAATTACTATAATATATATACATACACACTAAATGACAATGCATACAGTCAACAGTATATATATAATATGTAAATATATACATGCAAATTCACACAGATGCAGAAAAATCATTTTATATATTTTGTCTGAAAATCATCTTTTATGAAGGATCACATAGAACCCTAGAATATCGCAATCTCAGAAACAGTGTTAGAAAACACTCTAGCCATACAGGCTCACTTAATCCAAATATATCCACTTAGTCCATTTAGACAGTAGACTAGCCCCAAGACACTAAGTCAATTAAGCTCCAGCAGTCTGACTGCCAGTGTGATTGGCCCCGAGACACTTGGTCAACCGAGCTCCAGCAATCACACCTCCAATCCATATCTCACACATCAAATAATCATAACCAATCAATATCCACAAATAGTTAGTAATATAGCCTAAATACTATAGGCGTACCGGTACGTACTCGGTCCTAGTGCTGCCCATTAGGTAGCACGTTCTATCGATATCCTTCATTAATAAATATAAAACGTTCATTCACAAATAAATGATGCATGAATTTAAATAAAATAACAATATAAACTATATATATACTAGAAATATACCAAAAGTAAACCAGGTATATTTCGAGCATATATACGTCAAATAAATCCAATCAAATTATAAATTAAGCTAGAAATATATTTAAAAACATTTTAAATATATTTTATTAACAAAACATGTATACAATTTATTATATACCAAAAATAAACCAAAAATATACTTAAATACAAATTATATTATTTATGCATTTTAATCAAAATAAAATATATATTTCTAAATCATGCATCCTAAGCATATATATATAGTATAGTAACTCACCTAGTGCGCTCCACGAGACGGGTCCGACGGGCCTGATCCACTAGCCCTCGGTCTCGGCGCAACTAAACAAATAAATAACGACAGACATTAGAATAAACCTAACAGAAATCCTAGAATTTGATCAAGAGTATTAAACACAGAATCGATATCAGGGTTCGATCGGATATCACGTTTTACGAGAATTCTACCGAAAATCCGATAGAACCTCCCCCGTAAAATGGACATCTCTCAACTCAAAAGAGTAGAGCCGACCCTGCAACGAAATACACTTCAAAAATAAACACCACATCTCATTCACAACCCCTCGGTCGGACTCCAGACTACAATTTACCGATCGGGGTCCACAAACACAGAACAATTCAGGAAATACCAAAAATACCCTTAAAACCTAAAAATACATTTTATAGGTAGAAATTACATAATTAACCTTTAAACACGGTAAAAATCGATAAAACTCATTTTATTAGAAAAATCGTATACTATATATATAATTGAAAATAATTCACGAAAAATAGTTTTAATTAGTTAAAAATACTAAATAATTTGTAGAAATCATTTTTTATACCTTAAATAACTATTAAAACCAATTAAATTACATTTTTAGCCAATTTAGGGTAAAATTACCAAAATACCCCTATATATATAAATATACTTAAATTACTTCAAAAATTCACCAAAAATTATACAATTATCCAAAATTAATTTGCTCAACATATTTATCAATAATATCAATAATTAAACTCAATTAACCAATTAATTTCAAATAAAAACACATTTAACCTAATTTTCCCAAAATTCCATAAACTTCAATAATTCAAAATAAATACTTAGAAATTCATAAAAATTCCAAATAAATTCCTATAATTCATTTCAACACCTAATTTAACCATAAAACACAATTTCATAATTTAAATAATTAATTTACGAAAATTAGAAAATAATATTAAAATATTCAAAAATACCCAAAAATCTAAACAATCTCTAAAAATTCCACAAAAATTTATAAATGTAGATTAAGCTACTAGGAACAACATTTGTGAAGGAAGTTTTCATGAATCAATGAATTCGAAGCTCAAAAAAATCAAAAACCTTAATGTGATCGAAATTGAAAATTCGAAACCTAAGCAATTCTAGACCATTTTAGCTCAAACCAAAGCTAGAATCACACTCATCGGAGCTCAAGGAGAAGAAAGAGACTGGCAGTGTCAAAAATGGTGGCCGAAAGAGGGAGAACGACATGAAGCTTGACTTTCGGCCTCTCAAGCTATTTTCGGCCAAACTCGACGGGAAAGGGAGCTGCTGGCGGCGGGGAACGACTGAGGACGAAGGTGGCTCACCGAGAGGCACTCTGAACGGTGGCGAATGGAAGTTATAGACGGTGGAGGTGGGAGTCGCGTCCGGAGAAGAAGAAGAGAAGGGAGGGGTAGTTTTGTAAATAAGTTAAACTTTATTATTTTGATAATTTTTAATGTATATATGTATATATATATACTTTACACTACATATTAAAATAATATAAAATTTCACACATTAAATATACACCACACACATAAAATTTAATATTTTAATAATTTAATAATAAATAAAATAATTAAATAACAATAAATTAATAAACAAATAATAAAATATTAGGGTAATATTAATTAAACCCTAATTAAATAAATATTTACACACATAGGCTTTATTTAGTATTTTAAAAATACGTATGAGTTCATGCAAGACCAAAAATATATTTAAAATAATTAATAATAAATTATTTACGTGAAAATTTTCCCGAAAATGCAAGTCCCGGGAAAATTTTACGTAAAGTATTGTAAATAATACACATTAATTAAAATAGGTTTTAAATACATCTTAACTCGTAAAAATATCGTAATATATATTCAAAAATTATTAACACTGTATATCCCGGTACAGTATTAAAATATTTTTAAAAACACGAGATATTACAGTCTTCTCCCCTTACAAGAATTCGTCCCCGAATTCCAGAAAACATGATTAAGAAGGAAAGAGATACGGGTAAGAAGCTCGCATCTCAGCTTCAGTCTCCCACGTATGCTCCTCAACTCTGTCGCTACGCCACAGAACCTTGACCATCGGAATCTGCTTCGAACGCAACTATCGAACTTGAAAATCAACGATCGCCACAGGTTCTTCCACAAATGTCAAATCATCACTCACTTCTACACTGTCAGGTTGCAACACGTGTGAAGGGTCTGAGATATACTTCCTCAACATCGAGATATGAAATACTTGATGCACTTGTGACATACTCGAAGGCAAATCCAACCGATATGCAACAGTGCCAACTCTCTCCAGAATCTCAAACGGTCCGATATATCTCGGTGCTAACTTACCCTTCCTGCCAAATCTCATCACACCCTTCATCGGAGATACCTTCAGAAAAACAAAATCTCCAATCTGAAACTCCACATCTCTGTGCCTAGGATCCGCATAACTCTTCTGTCTGCTAACTGCGGTCTCTAATCTGCACTTAATCACGGTGACTTTCTCTGCAGCATCCTGAACCATCTCAGGTCTAGTCAAAGCTCTCTCACCAATCTCATCCCAACTCAAAGGGGATCTACACTTCCTTCCATACAAAGCCTCATACGGTGCCATACCAATACTGCTATGGTAGCTGTTATTATATGCAAACTCAACCAGTGGCAAATGATCATCCCAGCTACCTCCCAAATCCAGGACACACATCCTCAACATATCTTCCAGTGTCTGGATCGTCCTCTCAGACTGACCATCTGTCTGAGGATGGAAAGCAGTACTGAAATCCAACCTAGTGCCCATCGCTTCCTGCAACTTCTGCCAAAAACGAGAAGTAAACACCGAACCTCTATCTGATACAATGGACACAGGTACTCCATGAAGGCACACAATATGCTTCACATATAACTTCGCCAATCTAGCAACTGAATATATGGCTTTCACAGGCAAGAAATGTGCGGACTTTGTCAACCTGTCTACAATCACCCAGATGGAATCGTATCCATCCTTCGAACGAGGTAAACCTACCACAAAATCCATAGCTATCCTTTCCCACTTCCACTCGGGAATAGGAAGAGGCTGTGTCATGACCCAAAACAGGGGCCATGACCGGTGCTAGGGAATGGGAATTCTTTCGAATCCGGAACCCGTAGCAAGCCTAAAAATAAAATAAAATATGCAATAGTAATAGTAACAATATCAAATTTGCAGCGGAAATAAAAATTGTAAATATAATAATAACATTTCCATCAACTGGATTTAATTTAAATCTCAACTCATCACATATATATATAATCTCTTTAATGCAAATCTAGTTTCAATATAATACATCTCTTTAAATAAAATACATGAAATCCAATAATTTAATTCATAACTACTGCAGTGTCTAGATAAAATAAATAAGACTCAAGTAAATAATTTACACAAAGAAGCCGGGGCGGAAGAAATCCAGCGTATCGACCTGCTACTGAGGTCTGAAGAAGTTGACTCTCCTGAAAAATAGTCAACGGAGGGGAGTCAGACCTCACTGAGTGAATTACTATAATATATATACATACACACTAAGTGACAATGCATACAGTCAACATTATATATGTAATATGTAAATATATAGATGCAAATTCACACAGATGCAGAAAAATCATTGTTATATATTTGTATTGAAAATCATCTTTTATGAAGGATCACATAGAACCCTAGAATATCGTAACCTCAGAAAATAGTGTTAAACAACACTCTAGCCATACAGGCTCACTTAATCCAAATATATCCATTTAATCCATTTAGACAGTAGACTGGCCCCGAGACACTAAGTCAACCGAGCTCCAACAGTCTGACTGCCAGTGTGATTGGTTCCGAGACACTTGGTCAACCGAGCTCCAGCAATCACACCTAAACCACATCTCACACATCAGATAATCATAACCAATCAATATCCATAAATAGTTAGTAGTATAGCCTAAAGCTATAGGCGTACCGGTACGTACTCGGTCCTAGTGCTGCCCACTAGGTAGCACATTCTATTGATATCCTTCATCATTAATAATGTAAAACATTCATTCACAAAAATAAATGATGCATGAATGTAAATGAAATAACAATATAACCCATATATATACCAGAAATATACCAAACCAGGTATATTTCGAGTATATATATGTCAAATAAATCCAATCAAATCATAAATTAAGCTAGAAATATATTTAAAAACATTTTAAATATATTTTATTAACAAAACATGTATATAATTTATTGTATACCAAAAATATACTTAATATAAACTTAAGAAATAATCAAATTATTTATGCATATTTAATTAACATAAAACATGCATTTCTAAATCATGCATCCTAAGCATATATATATATAGTATAGTAACTCACCTAGTGCGCTCCACGAGATGGATCCGACGGGCCTAGTCCACTAGCCCTCGGTCTCGGCGCAACTAAACAAACAAATAACGACAGACATTAGAATAAACCTAACAGAAATCCTAGAATTCGATCTAGAGTATTAAACACAGAATCGATATCAGGGTTCGACCGGATATCACATTTTACGAGAATTCTACCAAAAATCCGACAGAACCTCCCTTGTAAAATGGACATCTCTCTACTCAAAAGAGTAGAGCCGACCCTGCAAGGAAATACACTTTGAAAAATAGGCTCAACACAAATCAACAATCAAAATCCCACGGTCGGACTCCAAACTACAGTCCACCGACTGGGGTCCACAAACACAGAATAATTTCAAAAATACCAAAAATATCCTTACAACATAGAAATTCATTTTATAAGTAGAAATTACATAATTAACCTTTAAACACTATAAAAACCGATAAAAACTCATTTTATTAGAAAAACCGTATATTATATATATAATTGAAAATAATTCACGAAAAATAGTTCTAATTAGTTAAAAATACCAAATAATTTGTAGAAATCATTTTTATACCTTAAATAACTATTAAAACCAATTAAATTACATTTTTAGACAATTTTGTGTCAAATTACCAAAATACCCCTATATATATAAATATACTTAAATTACTTCAAAAATTCGCCAAAAATTATACAATTATCAAAAATTAATTTTCTCAACATATTTATCAATAATATTAATAATTAAACTCATTTAACCAATTAAATTCAAATAAAAACACATTTAACCTAATTTTTCCAAAATTCCATAAACTTCAATAATTCAAAATAAATACTTAGAAATTCATAAAAATTCCAAATAAATTCCTATAATTCATTTCAACACCTAATTTAACCATAAACCCCAATTTCATAATTTAAATAATTAATTTCCGAAAATTAGAAAATAATATTAAAATATTCAAAAATACCCAAAAATCCAAAAATTCTCCAAAAATTCTACAAAAATTCGTAAATGTAGATTGAGCTACTAGGAACAACATTTGTGAAGGGAGTTTTCATGAATCAATCAATTCAAAGCTCAAAAAAATCAAAAACCCTAATGTGGCCGAATTCAAAAAATCAAAACCTAAGCAAATCTAAACCATTTTAGCTCAAACCAAAGATAGAATCACACTCACTGGAGCTCAAGGAGAAGAAAGAGACCAGCGGTGTCGAAAACGGTGGCCGGAATCGTCGTCGATGGCAAAGGGAAGAAGTTTCGGCCAAAGGAAGAAAAAGGAGCTGCCGGCGCCGGAGAAGGGAGCTGAAGGCGGCGGAGTGGCTGGCTGAGGAAGGTGGAGCTCCTGGCGGCACACCGACGGCCAGAAATCGGAAGTTGCAGACGGTGAGGGGTGGTGGTCGGGTGCGCACGGGAAGAAGGAAGAAGAAGAAGAGAAAAAAAGAAGGAAAAGAAAAAGAAAGAAAGAAAAAAAAGAAAAAAAAAGAAAAAGAAAATAATAAAATAATAATAAAATAATTTAATAATTTAATAATAAATAAAATAATTAAATAACAATAAATTAATAAATAATTAATAAAATATTAGGGTAATATATATTAAACCCTAATTAAATAAATATATACACATAGGCTTTATTTAGTCATTTAAAAATACGCATGAGTTCATGCAAGTCTGAAAATACATTTAAAATAATTAATAATACATTGTTTACGTGAAAATTTCCACGAAAATGCAAGTCCCGGGAAAATTTTACGTAAAACACTGTAAATAATACACAATAATTAAAATAGGTTTTAAATACATAACAACTCATAAAAATATCATATAATATATAGAAATTATTAACACTGCATATCCCGGTACAGTGTAAAAATATTTTAAAAACACGGGATATTATAGGCTGAAGCTTCCCAGAAGGCTTCTGATGTTCGGCTTTCACTTGCTGACACGTCAAGCACTTAGCAACATAATCAGCGACATCCTTCTTCAATCCATCCCACCAGTATAAATCTCTGATACTGTGGTACATCTTAGTAATGCCCAGATGAACGCTATAGGCTATAGAATGTGCTTCCTCTAAAATCTCCTCTCTCAAATCATCCACATCAGGAACACACAATCTACCACTGATCCACAACACACCATCATCATCGAGTGTGAAATCAGTGAACTTCCCTGCTCTGACATTCTCTGCAAGCTCTTCTAGAATAGGATCTCGGCTCTGAGCTGCTTTAATTCTATCCCTCAGTACAGATCGCACTTTAAATTGAGCTAGCAGTCCACCTGATTTACTGATCTTCATCATTAGACCTTGATCCACCAACAAATGCAACTCCTGGATCAAGGGTCTCCTCTCAACACTGATGTGAGCAAGACTGCCTGAGGACTTCCTACTCAAGGCATCTGCTACCACATTAGCTTTACCCAGATGATATATAATCTCACAATCATAATCCTTCAACAATTCCAACCATCTCCTCTGCCTCAGATTCAGATCTCGCTGCTGAAAAATGTACTTAAGGCTCTTATGATCAGTAAATATCTCACAAGTCACCCCGTACAAATAATGTCTCCAGATATTTAAAGCAAAGATCACCGCAGCCATCTCTAGGTCATGTGTAGGATAGTTCTGTTCATGCTTCTTCAACTGCCTCGAAGCATAGGCTATCACCCTTCCATTCTGCATCAACACACAACCAAGACCAATTCTAGAGGCATCACAGTAAACTGTGAACTTATCCACACTATTAGGCAAAGCTAACAGTGGCGTTGTGGTCAACTTCTCCTTCAACAACTGAAAACTATTCTCACAAGCTTCTGACCACTCGAATCTAACATTCTTCTAAGTCAAGCGAGTCATAGGGGCTGTAATTCTGGAAAAATCTTGCACAAACCTCCTATAATACCCGGCTAAACCCAGAAAACTTTGAATCTCTGTAACAGAAGTCGGTCTAGGCCATTCAGATACTGCCTCAATCTTCTGTGGATCAACCTAGAATACCTTCTTTAGACACTACGTGTCCAAGAAAAGAAACACTCTCCATCCAAAAATCACACTTAGAGAATTTAGTATAAAGCTGATGATCTCTCAGTGGTCTGTAGTACAATCCTCAAGTGATATACATGCTCTTCCATACTCCTTGAATAAACTAGTATATCATCAATGAAGACTACCACAAACTGATCCACATACGGTCTGAATACTCTATTCATCAGGTCCATAAAAGCTGCTGGTGCATTAGTCAAACCAAAAGACATCACCAAAAACTCATAATGGCCATATCTAGTGCGGAATGTTGTCGTAGGAATATCAGCTTCATTGATCCGCAGCTGATGATAACCTGACCTCAAGTCAACCTTAGAAAAGAACTGTGCCCCTGTAGCTAATCAAATAAATCATCTATCCTCGGGAGAGGATACTTGTTCTTCACTGTCATCTTATTCAGCTCTCTGTAGTTAATGCACAGTCTCAGGGTACCATCCTTCTTCTTCACAAACAAGACTGGTAAACCCCAAGGAGAAACACTAGGTCTAATGAAATCTTTATCCAACAACTCTTGCAACTGCTCCTTCAACTCTTTCAACTCTGCAGGAGCCATACGATAGGGTGGTATAGATATAGGAGTAGTACTTGGGGACCACATCTATACAGAACTAAATCTCTCTATGAGGTGGTAAACCTGGCAACTCCTCGGGAAAAACATCAGGAAACTCACAAGCAACAGGAACATCTGTGAGTGACAACTTCTCCACTGAAGTATCCCCGACTAATGCCAAATACCCCTGACATCCTTTCCTCAATAACTTCCTAGCCGTAATAGCAGAAATAAGATTCTGAGGTGCTGAACTCCTATCACCAACAAACTTAAACTCTACTTCATCAGGAATTTTGAACGTCACCCTCTTTATTCCTGCAATCTACCACGGCATAGTGCTGAGATAACCAATCCATTCCCAAGATAACATCAAACTCCATCACATCTAATAGAATCAAATTAGCGGGTAATTCTCTATCTCCCACGAGAACTGGACAACTAGAAAGAACAATATTGGCGTCCAAGGAATCGCTCAGAGGAGTGGCAACAGACAAAGGAAAAGCCATCCTCGAAGCTTGTCAACAAGATTTAGAAGCAAAAACAGGAGAAACAAACAAATGTGTGGCACCCAGATCAAACAAAACCCATGCATCCAGGTAATAAACAGAAATAATACCTGCCACGACTACATTAGATGCTTGAGCATCCTGCTGAGTAAGATGAAAAACTCTATCCTGGCCTCGACCTCCCTGCTGACTGGTAGAAGCCTGGCCAACACCTTTGGCACCTCCTCTGGTACCTCTACCACGACTTTGCTATGGAACAAACTGAGTGGAACTCTGATGCTGAGCTGGTGGTAACTGAAATGGCACGGGTGCAGCACTAGCAATCGACTGCTGTGGGAATCGCGGAATCTGCTGCTGCTGATACCCAGGAGTAAGGACACGATTTGGAAAAATGTCTTATCTGCCCGCATCTGAAGCATGTCAGTGGTGTCAGATAACACGGTCCTTGATGGACTCTACCACAAGTTTGACAAATGCTGGTAGTTGATCCAGAACTATGACCACTGCTGCTGCTCGAAGCACCTGATCCGAATCTGAATGGTCTACGCTGACCTCCACGGCCATGTCTACTGCTCTGATGCACTCGCTGCTGCTGCCTCTGACTCTGCTGAGTCAGACCTCGCTGCTGACTACTCGATCCAACATGAAAACTCAAATACGGAGTAGCCTACAATCCACTCAACTGAACTCCTAGCTGGTAATAATCAGGCATTGCTCCCTGCCTAACTAGCCTCAGCTCAATCTCCTTAGCCAACTCAATCATAGACTCAAGAGTAAGGCCTACTCTAGGCATACCAGCAAAAGCTAAACCCAAACCAGTAACGTAGGTAGTGACTGCAAAATACTGATCTCGCATCAGATCCTTAGCATATCTACCCAATCAAAGAAACTCTCGGGTATACTCCTCTACAGATCGATCTCCATAAGAAATACTGGTCAAACGAAGATGATAACTCAAATGAAGAGGCTCTGGACAGAATCTCCTCATGAATCGCTCTCTAAACTGAGCCCATGTCATCGTCATCATATAAGGCTGGATCATCTGAATGAACCGATCTAAGGCTGGTCCCTCGACAGACAACTCGACAATCATGATCCGCTAGTACTCGGTATGAGCAGTCTGAGTCCTAGTCTCAATCGCGTGCAAAAAATCTAATGGATCAGAAGTACCATCAAAAGCAATCCTGCCAACTCGGGTATAGAACAAAGCTGCCTCAGGGTCAGACATACCCTGCTGATAGGCAGGCTGAACAGGCTGAACAACTGGAGGAACAGGAACATCAAACTTAGGCTCTACAGGCTCCTCGTCCTGTAACTCTCTCTGCCTACGGTGACCTGCCGCTCCTCAAGGTCTACCTCTGCCATGACCTCTACGTCTAACTGGCTGCTCAGGAGGTAAAACCTTATCCTGAAAAGACTCATCATCTTCGACCTCAACGACCGGTGGAGTGACACGCGCTCGCCTCCTTATACTGAAAAGACAAACGGAACGATTCAGACAAAACAGACAACGAAGGAATAATGCTGAAAACTAAGCAAGGAATACTCATCAAGACATACTCGAACCTAATTCACTGCAGTAATTCAACAGAAAACACAACTTTAAAAACTAGGGCCACAACTCACATAACTAAGCCCTGACACAGAACTCCGCTCTGATACCAACTTTGTCACGACCCAAAATAGGGGCCATGATCGGCGCTAGGGAACGGGAATTCTTTCGAATCCGAAACCCGTAGCAAGCCTAAAAATAAAATAATAAATCATGCAATAATAACAATACCAATATTATATGCAGCGGAAATAAAAATTATAAATATTATAATAACATTTTCATCACTGGATTTAAATCAAATCTCATCTCATCACATATATATAAATCTCTTTCAGTACAATTCCTTTTTCAATATAACACATCTCTTTAAATAAAATACATGAAATCCCACACTTTAATTCACAACTACTGCAGTGTCTAGATTATAAAAATAAGACTCAAGTAAATAATTTACACAAAGAAGCTGGGGCGGAAGAAATTCGGCGTATCGACCTGTTACTGAGGTCTGAAGATGTTGACTCTCCTGAAAAATTATCAATGGAGGGGAGTCAGACCTCACTGAGTGAATTACTATAATATATATACATACACACTAAATGACAATGCATACAGTCAACAGTACATATCTAATATGTAAATATATACATGCAAATTCACACAGATGCAGAAAAATCATTTTATATATTTTGTCTGAAAATCATCTTTTATGAAGGATCACATAGAACCCTAGAATATCGCAATCTTAGAAACAGTGTTAGAAAACACTCTAGCCATATAGGCTCACTTAATCCAAATATATCCACTTAGTCCATTTAGACAGTAGACTGGCCCCGAGACACTAAGTCAACCGAGCTCCAGCAGTCTGACTGCTAGTGTGATTGGCCCCGAGACACTTGGTCAACCAAGCTCCAGCAATCACACCTCCAATCCATATCTCACACATCAAATAATCATAACCAATCAATATCCACAAATAGTTAGTAATATAGCCTAAATACTATAGGCGTACTGGTACGTACTCGGTCCTAGTGCTGCCCACTAGGTAGCACGTTCTATCGATATCCTTCATTAATAAATATAAAACATTCATTCACAAATAAATGATGCATGAATTTAAATAAAATAACAATATAAACCATATATATACTAGAAATATACCAAAAGTAAACCAGGTATATTTCGAGCATATATACGTCAAATAAATCCAATCAAATTATAAATTAAGCTAGAAATATATTTTAAAACATTTTAAATATATTTTATTAACAAAACATGTATACAATTTATTATATACCAAAAATAAACCAAAAATATACTTAAATACAAATTATATTATTTATGCATTTTAATCGAAATAAAATATATATTTCTAAATCATGTATCCTAAGCATATATATATAGTATAGTATAGTAACTCACCTAGTTCGCTCCACGAGACGGGTCCGACGGGCCTGGTCCATTAGCCCTCGGTCTCGGCGTAACTAAACAAACAAATAACGACAGACATTAGAATAAACCTAACAGAAATCCTAGAATTCGATCTAGAGTATTAAACACAGAATCGATATCAGGGTTCGACCGGATATCACGTTTTACGAGAATTCTATCGAAAATCCGGCAGAACCTTCCCTGTAAAATGGACATCTCTCTACTCAAAAGAGTAGAGTTGACCCTGCAAAGAAATACACTTCGAAAATAAACACCACATCTCATTCACAATCCCTCGGTCGGACTCCAGACTACAATCTACCGACCGGGGTCCACAAACACATAATAATTCAGGAAATACCAAAAATACCCTTAAAACCTAAAAATACATTTTATAGGTAGAAATTACATAATTACCTTTAAACACGGTAAAAACCGATAAAAACTCATTTTATTAGAAAAACCGTATACTATATATATAATTGAAAATAATTCACGAAAAATAGTTTTAATTAGTTAAAAATACTAAATAATTTGTAGAAATCATTTTTTATACCTTAAATAACTATTAAAACCAATTAAATTACATTTTTAGCCAATTTAGGGTAAAATTACCAAAATACCCCTATATATATAAATATACTTAAATTACTTCAAAAATTCACCAAAAATTATAAAATTATCCAAAATTAATTTTCTCAACATATTTATTAATAATATCAATAATTAAACTCAATTAACCAATTAATTTCAAATAAAAACACATTTAACCTAATTTTCCCAAAATTCCATAAACTTCAATAATTCAAAATAAATACTTAGAAATTCATAAAAATTCCAAATAATTCCTATAATTAATTTCAACACCTAATTTAACCATAAAACACAATTTCATAATTTAAATAATTAATTTACGAAAATTAGAAAATAATATTAAAATATTCAAAAATACCCAAAAATCCAAAAAATCTCAAAAAATTCCACAAAAATTCATACATGTAGATTAAGATACTAGGAACAATATTTGTGAAGGGAGTTTTCATGAATCAATCAATTAGAAGCTCAAAAATATAAAAAACCCTAATGTGACCGAAATTGAAAATTCGAAACCTAAGCAATTCTAGACCATTTTAGCTCAAACCAAAGCTAGAATCACACTCACCGGAGCTCAAGGAGAAGAAAGAGGCCGGTGGTGTCAAAAATGGTGGCCGGAAGAGGGAGAACGGCGTGAAGCTCGACTTTCGGCCTCTCAAGCTATTTCCGGCCAAACTCGACGGGAAAGGGAGCTGCTGGCGATGGGGAATGGCTGAGGACGAAGGTGGCTCACCGAGAGGCACTCTGAACGGCGGCGAACGGAAGTTACAGACGGTGGAGGTGGGAGTCGCGTCCGGAGAAGAAGAAGAGAAGGGAGGGGTAGTTTTGTAAATAAGTTAAACTTTATTATTTTGATAATTTTTAATGTATATATGTATATATATATACTTTACACTACATATTAAAATAATATAAAATTTCACACATTAAATAACACCACACACATAAAATTTAATATTTTAATAATTTAATAATAAATAAAATAATTAAATAACAATAAATTAATAAAAAATAATAAAATATTAGGGTAATATTAATTAAACCCTAATTAAATAAATATTTACACACATAGGCTTTATTTAGTATTTTAAAAATACGTATGAGTTCATGAAAGTCCAAAAATATATTTAAAATAATTAATAATAAATTATTTACGTGAAAATTTCCCCGAAAATGCAAGTCCCGGGAAAATTTTACTTAAAGTACTGTAAATAATACACAGTAATTAAAATAAGTTTTAAATACATCTTAACTCGTAAAAATATCGTAATATATATTAAAAAATTATTAACACTGTATATCCTGGTACAGTATTAAAATATTTTAAAAAAACATGGGATATTACAACTAGAAAGTAGAGCTGATCCTGCAAGGAAAAACACACTTCTAACACACAAGGCTCAACACCTCGGGTTGGACCTCGAACTGCATAATTTTCCAACTGAGGTTCACAATTCTCCAAAAATATAAATAAAATAATAAATATATTAAAAATCATTAAATTCCATAAATGTCCTTAAAATACCAATATATAATATATTTAAACATTAAATCACTAAATACAATTATTTTCACAATAATTAAATAAAATCTCAAATAATAATATAATATTAATAAAAGTCAAGTTTTTCAATAATTCAACATAAAATAGTATAAATTCACTTTTATATATTTAAATGGCTTAAATAACTAAAATATATATTAAAGTAATTAAAAATCCATTTTAATCACCAAAATAGTAAATAATATATTATTTGAATATAATTTTCAAAATTAGTATTAATTAGTTAAAAATAGTAAATAATTTACAAAAATAATTTAATACCATATGTAATTCTAAAATCATTTAAAACGCATTATTTAACTATAATTTTCACAAAATTAAATAATTAACTCATAAATACAAAATTCACATAATAAGAATAATATTCTAAAAAATTATAGAAATTCACCAAAAATTATTTTAAAAATTCTAAAATTATTAACTTAAATTACTAACACTAATTTAACTAAATTTTCATTAAAACTAATTAATTAACATAATTATAAAAAATTCAATATTTAATATTAAAATAATAAAAAATTACCCAAAATTCAAATTAATTCAAAAAAATACACAAAAATATATTTGAGAAGTTAAAGCTAACACAATCAACATTTCTTAAGCAAGTTTTCAAGAATCAAACAATATCTAGTTCAAAAAAATAAAAACCCTAAAATGCATAAACTAAAAATTAAAGATATCTAAAATTCGAAAGGATTTGAGCTCAAACGGAGCTCAGAAATGGACTCACCAATGGAAGAGCATTCAAAAGAGTCCGGTTTTGAAGTCCTATGGTGGTCGGAAGCTCACCGGCGTTGATGGAGCTCCACTTTCGGTCACCTTCGATTCTGAAGGTTTTGCGATGAGCCGATGGTAACTAGTGATGTCTGGGAGAAGCTGGAGGTGGTGGTACTCGGGTGGTGACAGTTGGGGCAGCTCCAGTGACGCTGTAAAGTCACGACGGAAGAAGAAGAAGAAGAAGAAGAAGAAGAAGAAGAAGAAGAAGAAGAAGAAGAAAGAGAATAAGGAGTTTGACCCCTTTTTTATTTTTGATTTTTCTTTTTTTTTAATTATGAAATTACTAAATTACCCTTCAATAAAAATAAAAATAATAATAATAATAATAATAATAATAATAATAATAATAATAATAATAATAATAATAATAATAATAATTATTATTATTATTATTATTATTATTAACAATGATAATAATAATAATACTATTAACTTTAATATTATCAATTAATTCCACGTAAAATAAATTATTTTACGTAAACAATTCCTTAAAATAAAATACATAAATAATATTAGTGAATATCAATAATAATATACAAATAAAATTTAAAATTATTAACACTGTATTTTCTAAAATAATATTATTTTATTTAAAATACTGGGTCATTACAACTAGATAGCACATTCTATTGCTATCTTTCAAATCATTCTTATAATTATGAAAAATAGTAAAATGCATAATTAAAATACAAGTGGCAATCATTTAAAAAGGATATACTACTTATGTACTAAATGTATACCATAAATATACCAAAAATATACTAAATGCATATGCTGAATATATGACAAATATACTTAATATATATATATACTAAAGCTTGCTAACGTATATATGTCATTTATATACAAATTATATACTAAAAACAAATTAAGTAAAATGTCACATATACAAAAAAATATACTTAAAGTATACCAAAAATACTCTTATTCATTTTATAAAATAATTCATGTTTAAATTCATATTAAAACATGAAAACTTATAGTCATGCATCTACAAGCAATGTATATATAAAATAATAACTCACAAGTTTACGCACCTCAAGATTGACTCGACAAGCCTGGTTTGATAAGCCTCGGTCTCGACATAGCTAGAAAATAAATAATAATAATAATCAGAATAATTTCTAACTCATACTTCTAAGAATTCTAAAGAAAGACCTGTAATAACCCTAGTTTTTAAATTATTTTATTATATAATAAGATATACAGTGTTAATAAAATTTAAAAGTTAAATTTAATTATTTTACTATTTTGTGATTAATTACTATTATTTTATGTTTAATTAAATTTTCTACATAAATATTTTTATTTTGAACTTATTATTTTGGAATTTTAAATTTCATTGTGTATATTTATATGTTCGGATAGTATTATTTAATAATATTTAGTTTAGTGCATCATTATTTCTACTATTATTTTTATCAACTTACACTATTTTTTTTATTATTAAATTATTTCATTATTTGTATTATTATTATTTAATGTTAATTTATATTTTGTATATTATGTTTGTATATTATTATGTATATGTATGTTGATATATATATATATATATTTGTGTGTGTGTGTGTGTGTGAGAATATATGTGGTGGAGATTTAATGTTATATTGTATAATACTATAATATAAAGTTTTATTATATTATATTATAAAGTTAAATATATATATACAATATATATATATTTGTGTGTGTGTGTGTGTGAGAATATATGTGGTGGAGATTTAATGTTATATTGTATAATACTATAATATAAAGTTTTATTATATTATATTATAAAGTTTAATATATACATACAAAATTGAAGAATGCAAACATACAAACATAGAAACCTGTTGTGCTTCTTCCCTCCTCGTGCCATCGTCCGATCTTTTTACCGTCAGAGTGCTGTCCGGTCGTCCAGCAACCACCACCACTCCCTATCGCCTCTGCCGCCTTTCTTCTTCTTCTCCGGTGTTGGCAGCAGCTCGTTCGAAGCACAGCAACAACTTCCATTCTTTTCGGCCAACCTCTTTTTCTAGCCACCTTTCCGAGCCATTACGGTGTCTAACGACTCCTTGAACACCGGTGAGCATGAATCCAACCTCTGTTTTAGCTTTAATCCATTAGTTTTTGTGTTTTGTTGATTTTTAGTTTTTGAGCTATTAGGGTTTGTAATTTTTTTTAAGTTAAATCTTGATGAATCTTGCAAACTCCCTTTACTAAAGTTGATCTTGGTAGCTTAATCTACATGTTTATATATTTTTTTTTAATTTTTGGAATTTATTTTAATTTTTGTGAATTTTTGAATATTTTATTATTATTTATTGAATTTTCGTAAATTAATTTATTAAATTATAAATTGGTTGATTTGGTGTTATATTAGGTTTATATTAATTTTAGTGTTGAGAAATTAATTTTTATGAATATTATATAATTTTTAGTAATATTTATAGTTTATGTAAATATTGGATTATTGGGTTAAATTAGTATTTTTATTGAAATTATTGGTTAAATATGTGTTTTAGTTAATAATATTATTATTTATGTTGGTAAAATAATTTTAATGATTTTATATGATTTTTATAGAATTTTTGGAAATATTAGTTATTATGGATATTTTGAATTATTAGGTTAAATATGTAATTATGTTAAAATTATAGCTAAATATTATGTTTAATTGGTTTTAGAATTACTTAAGGTAATAAAATGATTTTATAAATTATTTACTATTTTTAACTAATTAATACTAATTTTTGAAAATTATTTTCAAATAATATATTATTTACTAAATTAATGATTAAATAGGTTTTTAATAATTTCTAGTATGTATTTATGCTATTTGAGTTATTTGAATATATAAAATTGATTTTTATTAATTTATATTGAATTATTGAGAATTTGATTTTTTAATAATATTATATTATATTTTGGGATTTTTATTTAATTATTGTGAAATAATTATTTTGAGTGTTTTAATGATTAAATATGCTATATTTTGATATTTTGAGGATATTTGTGAAATTTATTGATTTTAGTATATTTATTATATTATTTGAATTTTTGGTGAATTGTGGACCTCGGTTGGGAAATTATGCAATTCGGGGTCCTAACTGAGGGTTGTGTGAATTCTAGTTTTAGAAGTATGTTTTCTTGCATGATCGGCTCTACTTTTTAATAGAGAGATGTTCATTTTACAAAGGAGATTCTGCCGAATTTTTGGTAGAATTCTCGTAAAACGTGACATCGAGTCGATCCTGAAATTCTGTGTTCTATAATCTTAGATCGATTCTCTTTAGAGGTTTAAGTTAGAATTATCCTAATATTCGTTATTATTTTATTATTTAGTTGTGCCGAGACCAAGACCTAATGGACCGAGCCCGTCGAACCAGTCTCGAGGAGTGCAAACTTGTGAGTTGTTATTTTATATATACATCGCACTTAGGTTGCATGTTTTAGAAAATACATTTTTTGATTTGTAATTATTCATAAAATGATTTTGTAATATCTCATGTTTTTAAATATTTTAATACTGCATCGGGATATGCAGTGTTAATAATTTTGTATATAATTATGATATTTTTACAAGTTAATATGTATTTAAAACTTATTTTAATTATTGTATATTATTTTAAGTGCTTTACGTAAAATTTTCCTGAGAATTCTATTTTCGGGGAAATTTTCACATAAATAATTTACTATCAATTATTTTAAGTAAATTTACGGACTTGTATGAACTCATATATATTTTTAAAATACTAAATAATGTACATATGTGTATTTATTTAATTAATTAGGGTTTAATTAATTACCCTAATGTTATATTATTTATTTATTAGTTTTATTGTTATTTAATTATTTTCATTTAGTGTATAAATTATTAAAAATATTAAATTATATGTGTGTGGTGTATATTTAATGTGTGTGATTTTATATTATTTTAATATATAGTGTAAAGTATATATATATACATATATACATTTAATATTAAACAAAATTATAAAGTTTGAGTTAATTACGGAATTGCCACCCGAAGCTCCTTCTTCCCCGATCACCTTTCCCACACGAATTCGGCCACTGCCATCCCGTTTTCTTGCCGTCGGTGTGCCTTCCGGCGTGCCACCTCCTTCCTCCAGCCATTCCGCCACCAGCAACACCTTATTCCGTCGAGGTTTGGCCAGAATTAGCTCGGGAAGCCGAAACTTTAGCCACCGTCGTTCATGACATTTTCGGCCACCATTTTTGAAACTGCCAGTCTCTTTCTTCTCCTTGAGCTCTGGTGAGTGTGATTCCAAGCTTTGTTTCACTTAAAATGGTCTTGATTTGCTTAGGTTTCAATTTTGGTAATTCGGCCATTTTAGGGTTCTTCATTTTTTTGAACTTCAAATTGATTGATTCATGAAAAATTCCTTCACAAATGTTGTTCCACTTAGCTTAATATTCATGTGTGAATTTTTTTTATAATTTTTGGGAATTATTTTGATTTTTGGGTATTTTTGAATATTTTAATATTATTTCCTAATTTTCAAAAATTAATTAATTAGATTATGAAATTGTGTTTTATGATAATTATAGGTGTTTTAATGAATTATAGGAATTTATTTGGAATTTTTATGAATTTTTATGTATTTATTTTGAATTTAATTAATTTATGTAATTTTTGAAAAATAGGGTTAATTGTGTTTTTAATTGAAATTAATTAGTGAATTGAGTTTAATTATTGATATTATTGATAAATATGTTGAGAAAATTAATTTTTGGATAATTATACTATTTTTGATGAATTTTTGGAGTAATTTTAATATAATTATACATATAGGGGTATTTTGGTAATTTTACCCTAAATTGACTAAAAATGTAATTAAATTGGTTTTAATAGTTATTTAAGGTATAAAAATGATTTCTATAAATTATTTAGTATTTTTAATTAATTAAAACTATTTTTCGTGAATTATTTTCAATTATATATATAATATACGATTTTTCTAAATAAAGTGAGTTTTATCGATTTTTACTGTGTTTTAGGGTTAATTATGTAATTTCTACTTATTAAATGTATTTCTGTGTTATAAGGGCATTTTTGGTATTTCCATAATTATTCTGTGATTGTGGACCCCGGTCGGTAGACTGTAGTTTGGAGTCCGACCGAGGGGTTGTGGATGTGTTTCTGTGTCTATTTTCGAAGTGTGTTTCTTTGCAGGGCCGGCTCTACTCTTTGAGTAGAGAGATGTTCATTTTACAAGGGAGGTTCTGCCAAATTTTTGATAGAATTCTCATAAAACGTGATGTCCGGTCGAACCCTAATTCTGATTCTGTGTCCAATATTCTAGATCGAGTTTCTAGGATTTTCTGTTAGGTTTATTCTGATGTCTGTTATTTATTATTTGTTTAGTTGTGCCGAGACTGAAGGCTAGTGGACTAGGGCCGTCGGACCTATCTTGAGGAGCCAATATTAGCTTTGCCTAATAGTGTGGATAAGTTCACAGTTTATTGTGATGCCTTTAGAATTGGTCTTGGTTGTGTGTTGATGCAGAATGGAAGGGTGATAGCCTATGCTTCAAGGCAGTTGAAGAAGCATGAGCAGAATTATCCCACACATGACCTTGAGATGGCTGCAATGATCTTTGCTTTGAAGATCTGGAGACATTATCTGTACGGGGTGACTTGTGAGATATTTACTGATCACAAGAGCCTTAAGTACATTTTCCAATAGCGAGATCTGAATCTGAGGCAGAGGAGATGGTTGGAACTGTTGAAGGTGTAATATCCCATATTTTTAAAATATTTTTACACTGTACCGGGATATGCAGTGTTAATAATTTCTGTATATTATATGATTTTTTTACGAGTTAATATGTATTTAAAACCTATTTTAATTACTGTGTATTATTTTCAGTGTTTTACGTAAAATTTTCCCGGGACTTTCATTTTCGGGGAAATTTTCACGTAAACAATGTATTATTAATTATTTTAAATATATTTTCGGACTTGCATGAACTCATGCGTATTTTTAAATTATTAAATAAAACCTGTGTGTGTATATTTATTTAATTAGGGTTTATTATTACCCTAATATTTTATTAATTATTTATTTGTTTTATTGTTATTTAATTAATTTTATTTAGTATAAATTATTAAAATATTAGATTTTATGTGTGTGGTGTATATTTGATGTGTGTAATTTAATATTATTTTAATATATAGTATAAAGTATATATATATACATATATACATTAAAATTTGTCAAATTACAAAAGATTGGAAAATTACACATTTGCCCCCGAGTGAGCTTCTTCTTCCCCGACCCTTCCTTTCGCCGTTCCGGTGGCTGCCGTGCCATTTCTTCACCGTGGGTGTGCCGTCCGGTGTGCCACCGCCTTCCCCAACCTTTTTCGCCGCCTGAGGTAGCCGTTTCCGGCGCCTGGAAGTCGATTTTGGCCGAAGAAGCCGAAATTCGATCCACCGTCGATCACGTCGATTCCGACCACCGTTTTTGACACCGCCAGTCTCTTTCTTCTCCTTGAGCTCCGGTGAGTGTGATTCTAGCTTTGGTTTGAGCTAAAATGGTCTAGAATTGCTTAGGTTTCGATTTTGTCAATTTCGGCCTATTAGGGTTTTTGATTTTTTTGAGCTTCGAATTGGATGATTCATGAAAACTACCTTCACAAATGTTGTTCCTAGTAGCTCAATCTACATGTATGAATTTTTTTAGAATTTTTGGAGATTTTTTGGATTTTTGGGTATTTTTGAATATTTTAATATTATTTTCAAATTTTCGGAAATTAATTATTTAAATTATTAAATTGGAGTTTATGGTTGAATTAGGTGTTGAAATGAATTATAGGAATTTATTTGGAATTTTTATGAATTTCTAAGTATTTATTTTGAATTATTGAAGTTTATGTGATTTTGAGAAATTAGGGTTAATTGTGTTTGAAATTGAATTTAATTGGTTAATTGAGTTTAATTATTAATATTATTGATTAATATGTTGAGAAAATTAATTGTGGATAATTGTATGATTTTTGGTGAATTTTTGAAGTAATTTAAGTATATTTATATATATAGGGGTATTTTGGTAAATTTTACCCTAAATTGTCTAAAAATGTAATTTAATTGGTTTTAGTAGTTATTTAAGGTATAAAAATGATTTCTATAAATTATTTAGTATTTTTAACTAATTAAAACTATTTTTCGTGAATTATTTTCAATTATATATATAATATACGGTTTTTCTAATAAAATGAGTTTTATTCGGTTTTTACGGTGTTTAAAGGTTAATTATGTAATTTCTACGTATAAAATGTATTTCTGTGATTTAAGGATATTTTTGGTATTTCTGGAATTTTTCTGTGAATTGTGGACCCCAGTCGGTGGACTGTAGTTTGGAGTCCGACCGTGGGATTTTGATTGTGTTGAGCCTATTTTTCGAAGTGTATTTCTTTGCAGGGTCGGCTCTACTTTTTTGAGTAGAGAGATTTCCGTTTTACAGGGGAGGTTCTATCGGATTTTCGGTAGAATTCTCGTAAAACGTGATATCCAGTCGAACCCTAATTTCTGATTCTGTGCTTAATACTCTAGATTGAATTCTAGGATTTTTGCTAGGTTTATTTTGATGTCGATTATTTATTGCTTGTTTAGTTACGCCGAGACCGAGGGCTAGTGGACCAGGCCCGTCGAACCCGTCTCGTGGAGCGCATTAGGTGAGTTACTATACTATATATATATGCTTAGGATGCATGATTTAGAAATGCATGTTTTATATTGATTAAATATGCATAAATAATTTGATTATTTCTTAAGTTTATATTAAGTATATTTTCGGTTTATTTTTGGTATATATTAAATTATATGCATGTATTGTAAATAAAATATATTTAAAATGTTTTTAAATATATTTCCAGCTTAATTTATAATTTGATTGAATGCATTTGATATATATATACTCGAAATATACCTGGTTTACTTTTAGCATATTTTCGGTATATATATACATATGGTTTATATTGCTATTTCATTTAAATTCATGCATCATTTATTGTGAATGAATGATTTATATTATTAATGAAGGATATCAATAGAACGTGCTACCTAGTGGGCAGCACTAGGACCGAGTACGTACCGGTACGCCTATAGCTTTAGGCTATATTACTAACTATTTGTGGATATTGATTTGATATGATTATTGATATGTGTGAGATGTGGTTTGGGTGTGATTGCTGGAGCTCGGTTGACTAAGTGTCTCGGGGCCAATCACACTGACAGTCAGACTGCTGGAGCTCGGTTGACTTAGTGTCTCGGGGCCAGTCTACTGTCTAAATGGATTAAGTGGATATATTTGGAATAAGTGAGCTTGTATGGCTAGCGTGTTGTTTAACACTATTTTCTGAGGTTGCGTTATTCTAGGGTTCTATGTGATCCTTCATAAAAGATGATTTTTAATGAAAATATATATAAAAATGATTTTTCTGCATCTGTGTGAAATTGTCTGTATATATATTAGATACACATATACTGTTGACTGTATGCATTATCACTTAGTGTGTATGTATATATATTATAGTAATTCACTCAGTGAGGTCTGACTCCCCTCCGTTGACTATTTTTCAGGAGAGTCAACTTCTTCATACCTCAGTAGCAGGTCGATACGCCGGATTTCTTCCGCCCTGGCTTCTTTATGTAAATTGTCTACTTTAGTCTTATTTATTTTATCTAGACACTGCAGTAGTTGTGAATTAAAGTATTGGATTTCATGTACTTTATTTTAAAGAGATGTACTATATTGAAACTGGATTTGTATTAAAGATTATATATATGTGATGAGATGAGTTTTGAATTAAATCCAGTTGATATGGATAATATTATGATATTATGATTTTTATTTCCGCTGCATATTATATTGTTACTGTTATTATGGCATGATTTATTTTATTTTTAGGCTTGCTACGGGTTCCGGATTCGAAAGAATTCCCGTTCCCTAGTGCCGGTCATGGCCCCTGTTTTGGGTCGTGACAGAAGGATTATGATTGCAGGATCTTATATCATCCGGGCAAGGCTAATGTGGTAGTAGATGCCTTGAGTACAAAGTCCTCAGGTAGTCTTGCTCACATCGGTGTTGAGAGGAGACCATTGATCCAGGAATTGCATCTGTTAGTGGATCAGGGTCTGATGATGAAGATCAGTAGATTAGGTGGACTGCTAGCTTAGTTTAAAGTGCGATCTATACTGAGGGATAGGATTAAAGCAGCTCAGAGCCGAGATCCTATTCTAGAAGAGCTTGCAAAGAATGTCAGAGCAAGGAAGTTCACTGATTTCACACTCGATGATGATGGTGTGTTGTGGATCAATGGTAGATTGTGTGTTCCTGATGTGGATGATTTGAGAGAAGAGATCCTAGAGGAAGCACACTCTACAGCTTACAGCGTTCATCCGGGTGTTACTAAGATGTACCACAGTATCAGAGATTTGTACTGGTGGGATGGATTGAAGAAAGATGTCGCTGATTATGTTACTAAGTGTCTGACGTGTCAGCAAGTGAAAGTCGAACATCAGAAGCCTTCTAGGAAGCTTCAGCCTCTTCCTATTCCCGAGTGGAAGTGGGAAAGGATAGCTATGGATTTTATGGTCGGTTTACCTCGTTCGAAGGATGGGTACGATTCCATTTAGGTGATTGTAGATAGATTGATGAAGTCTGCATATTTCCTACCTGTGAAAGCCACCTATTCTGTAGCTAGATTGGCGAAGTTGTATGTGAAGCATATCGTATGCCTTCATGGAGTACCTGTGTCCATTGTGTCAGATAGAGGTCCGGTGTTTACTTCTTGTTTTTGGTAGAAGTTGCAGGAAGCGATGGGCACTAGGTTGGACTTTAATACTGCTTTTCATCCTCAGATAGATGGTCAGTCTGAGAGGACGATCCAGACACTAGAAGATATGTTGAGGATGTGTGTCTTGGATTTGGGAGGTAGCTGGGATGATCATTTACCACTCGTTGAGTTTGCATATAATAACAGCTACCATAGCAGTATTGGCATGGCACCATACAAGGCATTGTATGGAAGGAAGTGTAGAACCCCATTGAGTTGGGATGAGATTGGTGGGAGAGCTTTGATTGGATCTGAGATGGTTCAGGATGCTGCAGAGAAAGTCACCGTGATTAAGAGCAGATTAGAGACCGCAGTTAGCAGACAGAAGAGTTATGTGGATCCTAGGCGCAGAGATGTGGAGTTTCAGGTTGGAGATTTCATTTTTCTAAAGGTATCTCCGATGAAGGGTGTGATGAGATTTGGCAGGAAGGGTAAGTTAGTACTGAGATATATCGAACCGTTTGAGATTTTGGAAAAAGTTGGCACTGTTGCATATCGGTTGGATTTGCCTCCGAGTATGTCACAGGTGCATCCAGTATTTCATATCTCGATGCTGAGGAAGTATATCTCAGACCCTTCACATGTGTTGCAGCCCGACAGTATAGAAGTGAGTGAAGATTTGACGTTTGTGGAAGAACCTATGGCGATCGTTGATTTTCAAGTTCGACAGTTGCGTTCGAAGCAGATTTCGATGGTCAAGGTTCTGTGGCATAGCAACAGAGTTGAGGAGCATACGTGGGAGACTGAAGCTGAGATGCGAGTGTAATATCCCGTGTTTTTAAAATATTTTTACACTGTATCGAGATATGCAGTGTTAATAATTTCTGTACATTATATGATATTTTTACGAGTTAATATGTATTTAAAACCTATTTTAATTACTGTGTATTATTTTCAGTGTTTTACGTAAAATTTTCCCGGGATTTGCATTTTCGGGGAAATTTTCACGTAAACAATGTATTATTAATTATTTTAAATGTATTTACGGACTTGCATGAACTCATACATATTTTTAAATTATTAAATAAAGCCTGTGTGTGTATATTTATTTAATTAGGGTTTATTATTTCCCTAATATTTTATTAAGTATTTAATTGTTTTATTGTTATTTAATTAATTTTATTTAGTATAAATTATTAAAATATTAATATTTTTATGTGTGTGGTGTATATTTGATGTGTGTAATTTAATATTATTTTAATATATAGTATAAAGTATATATATATACATATATTTGTCAAAAATCAAAAAGTTTGGAAAATTACCATTTTGCCCCCGAGTCTTCTTCTTCCTCCCGATTCTCCCTTCTCCATTTCCGTTCACTGCCGTGCCGTTTCTTCACCGTGGGTGTGCCGTCCGGTGTGCCACCGTCTTCCCTGACCAATTTCGCTGCCTGAGGAGGCCGTTTCCGGCGTCTGGAGATCGATTTTGGCCGGAGAAGCCGAAAATTGATCCACAATCGATCACGCTGATTCCGACCACCATTTTCGACACCGCTCATCTCTTTCTTCTCCTTGAGCTCCGGTGAGTGTGATTCTAGCTTTGGTTTGAGCTAAAATGGTCTAGAATTGCTTAGGTTTCGATTTTGTCAATTTAGGCCTATTAGGGTTTTTGATTTTTTTGAGCTTCGAATTGGATGATTCATGGAAACTACCTTCAAAAATGTTGTTCCTAGTAGCTCAATCTACATGTATGAATTTTTGTAGAATTTTTGGAGATTGTTTGGATTTTTGGGTATTTTTGAATATTTTAATATTATTTTCTAATTTTCGGAAATTAATTATTTAAATTATGAAATTGGAGTTTATGGTTAAATTAGGTGTTGAAATGAATTATAGGAATTTATTTGGAATTTTTATGAATTTCTAAGTATTTATTTTGAATTATTGAAGTTTATGTGATTTTGAGAAATTAGGGTTAAATGTGTTTTTATTTGAATTTAATTGGTTAATTGAGTTTAATTATTAATATTATTGATAAATATGTTGAGAAAATTAATTTTGGATAATTGTATGATTTTTGGTGAATTTTTGAAGTAATTTAAGTATATTTATATATATAGGGGTATTTTGGTAATTTTACCCTAAATTGTCTAAAAATGTAATTTAATTGGTTTTATTAGTTATTTAAGGTATAAAAATGATTTCTACAAAATATTTGGTATTTTTAACTAATTAAAACTATTTTTCGTAAATTATTTTCAATTATATATATAATATACGATTTTTCTAATAAAATGAGTTTTAATCGGTTTTTACAGTGTTTTAAGGATAATTATGTAATTTCCACCTATAAAATGAATTTCTATGTTGTGAGGGTATTTTTGGTATTTCCTGAATTGTTCTGTGTTTGTGGACCCCGGTCGGTAGACTATAGTTGGAGTCCGACCGAGGGGTTGTGGTTGAGTGTTGAGCTTATTTTTCGAAGTGTGTTTCTTTGCAGGGTCGGCTCTACTCTTTTGAGTAGAGAGATGTCCGTTTTACAGGGGAGGTTCTGCCGGATTTTTGGTAGAATTCTCGTAAAACATGATATCCAGTCCAACCCTAATTCTGTTTCCGTATTTTAATATTCTAGATTGAATTCTAGGATTTCTGTTAGGTTTATTCTGATGTCGATTATTTATTGCTTGTTTAGTTGCGCCGAGACCGAGGGCTAGTGGACCAGGCCCGTCGGACCTGTCTCGAGGAGCGCATTAGGTGTGTTACTATACTATATATATATGCTTAGGATGCATGATTTAGAAATGCATGTTTTATGTTGATTAAATATGCATAAATAATTTGATGATTTCTTAAGTTTACATTAAGTATATTTTTGGTTTATTTTTGGTATATAATAAATTATATGCATGTTTTGTAAATAAAATATATTTAAAATGTTTTTAAATATATTTCCAGCTTAATTTATAATTTGATTGAATGCATTTGATATATATATACTCGAAATATACCTGGTTTACTTTTGGTATATTTCCGGTATATATATATGGTTTATATTGCTATTTCATTTAAATTCATGCATCATTTATTGTGAATGAATGATTTATATTATTAATGAAGGATATCGATAGAACGTGCTACCTAGTGGGCAGCACTAGGACCGAGTACGTACCGGTACGCCTATAGTATTTAGGCTATATTACTAACTTATTTGTGGATATTGATTGATTATGATTATTGATATATGAGATATGGTTTGGAGGTGTGATTGCTGGAGCTCGGTTGACTAAGTGTCTCGGGGCCAATCACACTGGCAGTCAAACTGCTGGAGCTCGGTTGACTTAGTGTCTCGGGGCCAGTCTACTGTCCATATGGATTAAGTGGATATATTTGGAATAAGTGAGCCTGTGTGGCTAGAGTGTTGTTTAACACTATTTCTGAGGTTGCGATATTCTAGGGTTCTATGTGATCCTTCATAAAAGATGATTTTCAGATAAATATATAAAAATGATTTTATTGCATCTGTGTGCAATTGCCTATATATATACATATTATATATATACTGTTGACTGTATGCATTATCACTTAGTGTGTATGTATATATATTATAGTAATTCACTCAGTGAGGTCTGACTCCCCTCCGTTGACTCTTTTTCAGGAGAGTCAACTTCTTCAGACCTCAGTAGCAGGTCGATACGCCGGATTTCTTCCGCCCCGGCTTCTCTATGTAAATTGTCTACTTGAGTCTTATTTATTTTATCTAGACACTGCAGTAGTTGTGAATTAAAGTATTGGATTTCATGTACTTTATTTTAAAGAGATATATTATATTGAAACTGGATTTATATTAAAAGATTATATATCTATGAGATGAGATTTCGATTTAAATCCAGTTATGTGAATAATATTGTGATATTTAAGATTTTTATTTCCGCTGCATATATATTATATGATTATTGTTGTTATGGCATGATTTATTTTATTTTTAGGCTTGCTACGGGTTCCGGATTCGAAAGAATTCCCGTTCCCTAGCGCCGATCATGGCCCCTGTTTTGGGTCGTGACAGCGAGCTTCTTACCCGTATCTCTTTCCTTCCTGATCCTGTAATCTTTTCTTTCTGGAATTCGGGGACGAATTCTTGTAAGGGGGGGAGACTGTAATATCTTATATTTTTAAATATTTTTATACTGCATCGGGATGTGCAGTGTTAATAATATTTAAATATGATATTGATATTTCATAAGTTGTTGATTAATTAAAATTGATTTTTAATTGTTTATTATTTTTACGTAAATAATTTACTATTAATTATTTTAAATAGATTTACGGACTTGCATGAACTCATACATATTTTAAAATACTAGATAACGTGTATATGTGTACTTATTTATTTAATTAGGGTTTAATTAATATTACCCTAATATTTTATTATTTATTAATTTGTTTTAATATTAATTAATTATTTTTAGGAGTATTAAATTATTAAAATATTAAATTATAAGTGTGTGGTGTATATTTAATGTGTGTAATTTAATATTATTTTATTTTATAGTGTAAAGTATATATATATATATATACATATATTATGTCAAAAAAATCAAATTTTTGGAAAATTACAATTCTGCCCCTGACTTCCTCCTTCTTCCCCGATTGCCTCCATCGTCGTTCCGCCGCCTGTCGTCCTATTTCCTTGTCGTTGGTGTGCCATCCGGCATGCCACCACCTTCCTCAGCCTTCCTCGTCGCCTATTGCAGCCGTTTTCAGCGTCTAGAGGTTGATTTTGGCCGGAGAAGCCGAAACTTTGGCCACCATCGTTCACGACGTTTTCGATCATCGTTTTTGACACCGCCGGTCTCTTTCTTCTCCTTGAGCTCCGGTGAGTGTGATTCCAAGCTTTGTTTCACTTTAAATGGTCTTGATTTGCTTAGGTTTCGATTTTTCGAATTGGGCCTATTAGGGTTCTTGAATTTTTTGAACTTCAATTTGATTGATTCATGAAAAATTCCTAGTTTTATGTGAGTTGTGGCCCTAGTTTTAAAGTTGTGTTTTCTGTTGGACTACTGCAGTGTATTAGGTTTGAGTATGTCTTGATAAGTATTCTTTGCTGTAGTTTTCAGCGTTATTCTTCCGTTGTCTGTTTTGTCTGAATCTTTCCGTTTGTCTTTTCAGAATGAGGAGGTGAGCGCGTGTCGATCCACCGGTCGTTGAGGCCGAGGATGATGAGTCTTTTCATGATGAGGTTTTACCTCTTGAGCCGCCAGTTAGACGTAGAGGTCGTGGCAGAGGTAGACCTCGAGGAGCGGTAGGTCGCCGTAGGCAGAGAGAGTTACAGGACGAGGAGCCTGTTGAGCCTGAAATTGATGTTCCTGTTCCTCCAGTTGTTCAGCCTGTTCAGCCTGCCTATCAGCAGGGTATGTCTGACCTTGAGGCAGCTTTGTTCTATGCCCGAGTTGGCAGGATTGCTTTTGATGGTACTTCTGATCCTTTAGACTTTCTGCATGCGATTGAGATTAGGACTCGGACTGCTCATACCGAGTACCAGCGGATCATGATCGTCGAGTTGTCTGTTGAGGGACCAGCTCTAGATTGGTTCATTCAGATGATCCAACCCTACATGATGACGATGACATGGGCTCAGTTTCGAGAGCGATTCATGAGGAGATTTTGTTCAGAGCCTCTTCGTTTGAGTTATCATCTTCGTCTGACTAGTATTTCTCGTGGAGATCGATCTGTAGAGGAGTATACCCGAGAGTTTCTTCGTTTGGGTAGATATGCTGAGGATCTGATGCGAGATCAGTATTTTGCTGTTACTACGTATGTGACTGGTTTGGGCTCAGCTTTTGCTGGTATGCCTACAGCAGGCCTTACTCTGGAGTCTGTGATTGAGCTAGCTAAGGAGATTGAGCTGAGATTAGTTAGGCAGGGAGCGATGCCTGATTATTATCAGTTGGGAGTTCAGTCGAGTGGATTGCAGGCTACTCCATATTCGAGTTTTCATGTTGGTTCGAGTAGTCAGTAGCGAGGTTCGACTCAGCAGAGTCAGAGGCAGCAGCAGCGAGTGCATCGGAGCAGTAGACATGGCCATGGAGGTCAGTGTAGATCATTCAGATTTAGGTCAGGTGCTTCGAGCAGTAGCAGTGGTCATAGTTCTGGATCAGCGGCCAGTGTTTGTCAGACTTGTGGTAGAGTCGATCAGGGACCATGTTATCTGACACCACTGACATGCTTCAAATACGGGCAGACAGGACATTTTGCCAGATTGTGTCCTTATTCCGGGTATCAGCAGCAGCAGATTGCGCGATTCCCACAGCAGTCGATTGCTAGTGCAGCACCCGTGCCATTTCAGTTACCACCAGCCCAGCATCAGAGTTCCACTCAATTTATTCCACAGCAGAGTCGTGGTAGAGGTACTAGAGGAGGTGCCAGAGGTGTTGGCCAGGCTTCTACCAGTCAGCAGGGAGGTCGAGGTCAGGCCAGAGTTTTCCATCTGACTCAGTAGGATGCTCAGGCATCTAATGCAGTTGTGGCAGGTATTGTTTCTGTTTGTTACCTGGATGCTTGGGTTTTGTTTGATCCGGGTGCCACGCATTTTTTTGTTTCTCCTGTTTTTGCTTCTAAATCTTGTTGGCAAGCTTCAAGGATGGCTTTTCCTTTGTCTATTGCCACTCCTCTGAGCGATTCCTTGGACGCCGATATTGTTCTTTCTGGTTGTCCAGTTCTCGTGGGAGATAGAGAATTACCCGCTGATTTGATATTGTTGGATGTGATGGAGTTTGATGTTATTTTGGGAATGGATTGGTTATCTCAGCACTTTGCCGTGGTAGATTGCAGGAATAAGGAGGTGACTTTTAGAATTCCTGGTGAAGAAGATTTTAAGTTTGTTGGTGATAGGAGTTCAGCACCTCAGAATCTTATTTCTGCTATTACAGCTAGGAAGTTGTTGAAGAAAGGTTGTCAGGGGTTTTTGGCATTGGTCAGGGATACTTCAGTGGAGAAGTTGTTACTCACAGATGTTCCTGTTGCTTGTGAGTTTCCTGATGTTTTTCCCGAGGAGTTACCAGGTTTACCACCTCATAGAGAGATTGAGTTCTGTATAGATGTGGTTCCAAGTACTACTCCTATATCTATGTCACCCTATCGTATGGCTCCTGTAGAGTTGAGAGAGTTGAAGGAGCAGTTGCAAGAGTTGTTGGATAAGGGTTTTATTAGACCTAGTGTTTCTCCTTGGGGTGCACCAGTCCTGTTTGTGAAGAAGAAGGATGGTACCTTGAGACTGTGCATTGACTACAGAGAGTTGAATAAGGTGACGGTGAAGAATAAGTATCCTCTCCCGAGGATAGATGATTTGTTTGATCAGCTACAGGGTGCACAGTTCTTTTCTAAGGTCGACTTGAGGTCAGGTTATCATCAGTTGCGGATTAGTGAACCTGATATTCCTAAGACAGCGTTTCGCACTCGATATGGCCATTATGAGTTTCTGGTGATGTCTTTTGGTTTGACTAATGCACCAGCAGCTTTTATGGATCTGATGAATAGGGTATTCAGACCGTATGTGGATCAGTTTATAGTAGTCTTCATTGATGATATACTAGTATATTCGAGGAGTATGGAAGAGCATGTATATCATTTGAGGATTGTACTACAGACACTGAGAGATCATCAGCTTTATGCTAAATTCTCGAAGTGTGATTTCTGGATGGAAAGTGTTTCCTTTCTTGGACACGTAGTGTCTAAAGAAGGTATTCAAGTTGATCCACAGAAGGTTGAGGCAGTATCTGAGTGGCCTAGACCTACTTCTGTTACGGAGATTCGAAGTTTTCTGGGTTTAGCCGGGTATTATAGGCGGTTTGTGCAGGATTTTTCCAGGATTGCAGCCCCTATGACTCGCTTGACTCAGAAGAATGTTAGATTCGAGTGGTTAGAAGCTTGTGAGAACAGTTTTCAGTTGTTGAAGGAGAAGTTGACCACAGCGCCAGTATTAGCTTTGCCTAATAGTGTGGATAAGTTCACAGTTTACTGTGATGCCTCTAGAATTGTTCTTGGTTGTGTGTTGATGCAGAATGGAAGGGTGATAGCCTATGCTTCGAGGCAGTTGAAGAAGCATGAGCAGAACTATCCTACACATGATCTTGAGATGGCTGCAGTGATCTTTGCTTTGAAGATTTGGAGACATTATTTGTACGGGGTGACTTGTGAGATATTTACTGATCACAAGAGCCTTAAGTACATTTTTCAGCAGCGAGATCTGAATTTGAGGCAGAGAAGATGGTTGGAACTATTGAAGGATTATGATTGCAAAATTCTTTACCATCTGGGTAAAGCTAATGTTGTAGCAGATGCCTTGAGTAGGAAGTCCTCAGGTAGTCTTGCTCACATCGGTGTTGAGAGGAGACCATTGATCCAGGAGTTGCATTTGTTGGTGGATCAAGGTCTGATGATGAAGATTAGTAGATCAGGTGGATTGTTAGCTCAATTTAAAGTACGATCTGTACTGAGGGATAGGATTAAAGCAGCTCAGAGCCAAGATCCTATTCTAGAAGAGCTTGCAGAGAATGTCAGAGCAGGGAAGTTCACTGATTTCACACTCGATGATGATGGTGTGTTGTGGATCAGTGGTAGATTGTGTGTTCCTGACGTGGATGATTTGAGAGAGGAGATTTTAGAGGAAGCACATTCTACAGCCTACAGCGTTCATCCGGGTGTCACTAAGATGTACCACAGTATCAGAGATTTGTACTGGTGGGATGGATTGAAGAAGGATGTCGCTGATTATGTTGCTAAGTGCTTGACGTGTCAGCAAGTGAAAGCCGAACATCAGAAGCCTTCTGGGAAGCTTCAGCCTCTTCCTATTCCCGAGTGGAAGTGGGAAAGGATAGCTATGGATTTTGTGGTAGGTTTACCTCGTTCGAAGGATGGATACGATTCCATCTGGGTGATTGTAGACAGGTTGACGAAGTCTGCACATTTCTTGCCTGTGAAAGCCACATATTCAGTTGCTAGATTGGCAAAGTTGTATGTGAAGCATATTGTGTGCCTTCATGGAGTACCTGTGTCCATTGTGTCAGATAGAGGTTCAGTGTTCACTTCTCGTTTTTAGCAGAAGTTGCAGGAAGCGATGGGCACTAGGTTGGATTTCAGTACTACTTTTCATCCTCAGACAGATGGTCAGTCTGAGAGGATGATCCAGACACTGGAAGATATGTTGAGGATGTGTGTCCTGGATTTAGGAGGTAGCTGGGATGATCATTTGTCGCTTGTTGAGTTTGCATATAATAACAGCTACCATAGCAGTATTGGTATGGCACCGTATGAGGCATTATATGGAAGGAAGTGTAGATCCCCGTTGAGTTGGGATGAGATTGGTGAGAGAGCTTTGACTGGACCAGAGATGGTTCAGGATGCTGCAGAGAAGGTCGTCGTGATCAAGCGCAGATTAGAGACCGCAGTTAGCAGACAGAAGAGTTATGCGGATCCTAGGCATAGAGATGTGGAGTTTCAGGTTGGAGATTTCATTTTTCTGAAAGTATCTCCGATGAAGGGTGTGATGAGATTTGGTAGGAAGGGTAAGTTAGCACCGAGATATATTGGACCGTTTGAGATTCTGGAGAGAGTTGGCACTGTTGCATATCGGTTGGATTTGCCTCCGAGTATGTCACAGGTGCATCCAGTATTTCATATCTCGATGTTGAGGAAGTATATCTCAGACCCTTCTCACGTGTTGCAACCTGACTGTGTGGAAGTGAGTGAAGATTTGACGTTTGTGGAAGAACCTGTGGCGATCGTAGATTTTCAAGTTCGACAGTTGAGATCGAAGCAGATTCCGATGGTCAAGGTTCGGTGGTTCAGCGATAGAGTTGAGGAGCATACATGGGAGACTGAAGCTGAGATGCGAGCTTCTTACCCGTATCTCTTTCCTTCTTGATCTTTTCTTTTTAGAATTCGGGGACGAATTCTTGTAAGGGGGGGAGACTGTAATATCCCGTGTTTTTAAAATATTTTTACACTGTACCGGGATATGCAGTGTTAATAATTTCTATACATTATATGATATTTTTACGAGTTAATATGTATTTAAAACCTATTTTAATTACTGTGTATTATTTTCAGTGTTTTACGTAAAATTTTCCCGGGATTTGCATTTTCGGGGAAATTTTCACGTAAACAATGTATTATTAATTATTTTAAATGTATTTACGGACTTACATGAACTCATACATATTTTTAAATTATTAAATAAAGCCTGTGTGTGTATATTTATTTAATTAGGGTTTATTATTTCCCTAATATTTTATTAAGTATTTAATTGTTTTATTGTTATTTAATTAATTTTATTTAGTATAAATTATTAAAATATTAATATTTTTATGTGTGTGGTGTATATTTGATGTGTGTAATTTAATATTATTTTAATATATAGTATAAAGTATATATATATACATATATTTGTCAAAAATCAAAAAGTTTGGAAAATTACCATTTTGCCCCCGAGTCTTCTTCTTCCTCCCGATTCTCCCTTCACCATTTTCGGTCGCTGCCATACCGTTTCTTCACCGTGGGTGTGCCGTCCGGTGTGCCACCGTCTTCCCCGACCAATTTCGCCGCCTGAGGAGGCCATTTCCGACGTCTGGAGATCGATTTTGGCCGGAGAAGCCGAAAATCGATCCACCGTCGATCACGTCGATTTCGGCCATCGTTTTCGACACCGCTGGTCTCTTTCTTCTCCTTGAGCTCCGGTGAGTGTGATTCTAGCTTTGGTTTGAGCTAAAATCGTCTAGAATTACTTAGGTTTCGATTTTGTCAATTTCTGCCTATTAGGGTTTTCGATTTTTTTGAGCTTCGAATTGGATGATTCATGGAAACTCCCTTCACAAATGTTGTTCCTAGTAGCTCAATCTACATGTATGAATTTTTGTAGAATTTTTGGAGATTTTTTGGATTTTTGGGTATTTTTGAATATTTTAATATTATTTTCTAATTTTCGGAAATTAATTATTTAAATTATGAAATTGGAGTTTATGGTTAAATTAGGTGTTGAAATGAATTATAGGAATTTATTTGGAATTTTTATGAATTTCTAAGTATTTATTTTGAATTATTGAAGTTTATGTGATTTTGAGAAATTAGGGTTAAATGTGTTTTTATTTGAATTTAATTGGTTAATTGAGTTTAATTATTAATATTATTGATAAATATGTTGAGAAAATTAATTTTGGATAATTGTATGATTTTTGGTGAATTTTTGAAGTAATTTAAGTATATTTAGATATATAGGGGTATTTTGGTAATTTTACCCTAAATTGTCTAAAAATGTAATTTAATTAGTTTTATTAGTTATTTAAGGTATAAAAATGATTTCTACAAAATATTTGGTATTTTTAACTAATTAAAACTATTTTTCGTAAATTATTTTCAATTATATATATAATATACGGTTTTTCTAATAAAATGAGTTTTAATCGGTTTTTACAGTGTTTTATGGATAATTATGTAATTTCCACCTATAAAATGAATTTCTATGTTGTGAGGGTATTTTTGGTATTTCCTGAATTGTTCTGTGTTTATGGACCCCGGTCGGTAGACTGTAGTTGGAGTCCGACCGAGGGGTTGTGGTTGAGTGTTGAGCTTGTTTTTCGAAGTGTGTTTCTTTGTAGGGTCGGCTCTACTCTTTTGAGTAGAGAGATGTCCGTTTTACAGGGGAGGTTCTGTCGGATTTTCGGTAGAATTCTCGTAAAACGTGATATCCAGTCGAACCCTAATTCTGTTTCCATATTTTAATACTCTAGATTGAATTCTAGGATTTCTGTTAGGTTTATTCTGATGTCGATTATTTATTGCTTGTTTAGTTGCGCCGAGACAGAGGGCTAGTGGACCAGGCCCGTCGGACCTGTCTCAAGGAGCGCATTAGGTGAGTTACTATACTATATATATATGCTTAGGATGCATGATTTAGAAATGCATGTTTTATGTTGATTAAATATGCATAAATAATTTGATGATTTCTTAAGTTTACATTAAGTATATTTTTGGTTTATTTTTGGTATATAATAAATTATATGCATGTTTTGTAAATAAAATATATTTAAAATGTTTTTAAATATATTTCCAGCTTAATTTATAATTTGATTGAATGCATTTGATATATATATACTCGAAATATACCTGGTTTACTTTTGGTATATTTCCGGTATATATATATGGTTTATATTGCTATTTCATTTAAATTCATGCATCATTTATTGTGAATGAATGATTTATATTATTAATGAAGGATATCGATAGAACGTGCTACCTAGTGGGCAGCACTAGGACCGAGTACGTACCGGTACGCCTATAGTATTTAGGCTATATTACTAACTTATTTGTGGATATTGATTGATTATGATTATTGATATATGAGATATGGTTTGGAGGTGTGATTGCTGGAGCTCGGTTGACTAAGTGTCTCGGGGCCAATCACACTGGCAGTCAAACTGCTGGAGCTCGGTTGACTTAGTGTCTCGGGGCCAGTCTACTGTCCATATGGATTAAGTGGATATATTTGGAATAAGTGAGCCTGTGTGGCTAGAGTGTTGTTTAACACTATTTCTGAGGTTGCGATATTCTAGGGTTCTATGTGATCCTTCATAAAAGATGATTTTCAGATAAATATATAAAAATGATTTTATTGCATCTGTGTGCAATTGCCTATATATATACATATTATATATATACTGTTGACTGTATGCATTATCACTTAGTGTGTATGTATATATATTATAGTAATTCACTCAGTGAGGTCTGACTCCCCTCCGTTGACTCTTTTTCAGGAGAGTCAACTTCTTCAGACCTCAGTAGCAGGTCGATACGCCGGATTTCTTCCGCCCCGGCTTCTCTATGTAAATTGTCTACTTGAGTCTTATTTATTTTATCTAGACACTGCAGTAGTTGTGAATTAAAGTATTGGATTTCATGTACTTTATTTTAAAGAGATATATTATATTGAAACTGGATTTATATTAAAAGATTATATATCTATGAGATGAGATTTCGATTTAAATCCAGTTATGTGAATAATATTATGATATTTAAGATTTTTATTTCCGCTGCATATATATTATATGATTATTGTTGTTATGGCATGATTTATTTTATTTTTAGGCTTGCTATGGGTTCCGGATTCGAAAGAATTCCCGTTCCCTAGCGCCGGTCATGGCCCCTGTTTTGGGTCGTGACAACGAGCTTCTTACCCATATCTCTTTCCTTCCTGATCCTATAATCTTTTCTTTCTGGAATTCGGGGACGAATTCTTGTAAGGGGGGGAGACTGTAATATCTTGTATTTTTAAATATTTTTATACTGCATCGGGATATGCAGTGTTAATAATTTTTAAATATGATATTAATATTTCATAAGTTGTTGATTAATTAAAATTGATTTTTAATTGTTTATTATTTTCACGTAAATAATTTACTATTAATTATTTTAAATAGATTTACGGACTTGCATGAACTCATACATATTTTAAAATACTAGATAACGTGTATATGTGTACTTATTTATTTAATTAGGGTTTAATTAATATTACCCTAATATTTTATTATTTATTAATTTGTTTTAATATTAATTAATTATTTTTAGGAGTATTAAATTATTAAAATATTAAATTATAAGAGTGTGGTGTATATTTAATGTGTGTAATTTAATATTATTTTATTATATAGTGTAAAGTATATATATATATACATATATTATGTCAAAAAAATCAAATTTTTGGAAAATTACAATTCTGCCCCCGACTTCCTCCTTCTTCCTCGATTGCCTCCATCGTCGTTTCGCCGCCTGTCGTCCTATTTCCTTGCCGTTGGTGTGCCTTCCGGCATGCCACCACCTTCCTCAGCCTTCCTCGTCGCCTATTGCAGCCGTTTTCAGCGTCTAGAGGTTGATTTTGGCCGGAGAAGCCGAAACTTTGGCCACCATCGTTCACGACGTTTTCAGCCATCGTTTTTGACACCGCCGGTCTCTTTCTTCTCCTTGAGCTTCGGTGAGTGTGATTCCAAGCTTTGTTTCACTTTAAATGGTCTTGATTTGCTTAGGTTTCGATTTTTCGAATTCGGCCTATTAGGGTTCTTGAATTTTTTGAACTTCAATTTGATTGATTCATGAAAAATTCCTTCACAAATGTTGTTCCCCTTAGCTTAATCTACATGTATGAATTTTTTTGGAATTTTTGGGAATTATTTTGATTTTTGGATATTTTTGAATATTTTAATATTATTTTCTAATTTTCGGAAATTAATTAATTAAATTATGAAATTGTGTTTTATAATAATAATAGGTATTGAAATGAATTATAGGAATTTATTTGGAATTTTTATGAATTTTTATGTATTTATTTTGAATTATTTAAGTTTATGTAATTTTGGGAAAATTAGGTTAATTATGTTTTTAATTGAAATTTATTGGTTAATTGAGTTTAATTATTGATATTATTGATAAATATGTTGAGAAAATTAATTTTGGATAATTATACTATTTTTGGTGAATTTTTGAAGTAATTATAGTATATTTATATATACAGGGGTATTTTGGTAATTTTAACCTAAATTGGCAAAAAATGTAATTTAATTGGTTTAAATAGTTATTTAAGGTATAAAAATGATTTCTACAAATTATTTAGTATTTTTAACTAATTAAAACTATTTTTCGTGACTTATTTTCAATTATATATATAATATACGATTTTACTAATAAAATGAGTTTTTATCGATTTTTACAGTGTTTTAAGGTTAATTATGTAATTTCTACTTATAAAATGAATTTCTAAGATATAAGGGTATTTTTGGTATTTCTAAAATTATTCTGTGATTATGGACCTCGGTCGGTAGACTATAGTTTGGAGTCCGACCGAGGGGTTGTGGATGAGTGGTTGAGCCTGTTTTTTGAAGTGTGTTTCTTTGCAGGGTTGGCTCTACTCTTTGAGTAGAGAGATGTCCATTTTACAGGGGAGGTTCTGCCGAATTTTCGATAGAATTCTCGTAAAACATGATGTCCGGTCGAACCTTACTTCTGTTTCTGTATTTAATATTCTAGATCGAGTTCTAGGATTTTCTGTTAGGTTTATTATGATTTCTATCGTTATTGTTTTTTTAGTTGCACTGAGACCGAGGCCTAGTGGGCCAGGCCAGTCGGACCTATCTCGAGGAGCGCACTAAGTGTGAGTTACTATTCTATATATATATATGCTTTAAGGTGCATGATTTAGAAATGCATGTTTTATTTTGATTAAATATGCATAAATAATTTGATTAGTACTTAAGTTTATTTTTACTTTACTTTTGGTTTATTTTTGGTATATATTAAATTATATGCATGTTTTATTAACCATTTATGTTTAAAATTTTTTTAAATACATTTCTAGTTTATTTCGTAATCTATCTGGATTTCTTTGGCGTATATATACTTAAAATATACCTGGTTTACTTTTGGTATATTTCTAGTATATATATGGTTTATGTTGTTATTTTATTTAAATTCATGCATCATTTACTTTCATGAATGTATGCTTTATATTTATTAATGAAGGATATCAATAGAACGTGCTACCTATTGGGCAGCACTAGGACCGAGTACGTACCGGTACGCTTATAGTGTAATACCCTACATATATATATATATATATATATATATATATATATATATATATATATATATATATATATATATATATATATATATATATATATATATATATATATATATATATATATAATTATTTAAATAAAAAGGGACATAATTTTTCTCAAATAGTACTAGTAATAGTTAATTTGCATTCTATTAAAGTATAAAATTTTGTTAACATTATATTTTAGGTTAAATATTAATTTAAATGTGCATATCTTTTCACACACACACACAGATATATATATATATATATATATATATATATATGACTATATAAATATATACATAGGTACACTATCACACTTGAATGTACTTGGTGTATATATATATGTATAATTATATATGATATATAAAGTATATATGTATATAGTCATAATGTAGTATAATAAGCATAGTATATATATATGTATACATTAATTTATAATATAGTATGTATATATATATATGAGTATATGTATATTTTTGGCAGGAGAAGAAATAAAACTGAGCCCCTCCTCCCCGTCCTTGCCCTTCCTACTCACTGTGCCGCCTCCATCACTGCCTGAGAGTGCCATTGCCGCCGTGGGAGAAGCTTGCTGGAGGGCTGAAGCAGCTGCTTTCTTCTTCCACACGAAGCAGCTCCTCCCTCGCCTCGCGCAGCAGCAGTAGCAGCAGCTCTGCATCTCCTCATTCTGCCCAGTTTTGCCGTGCTTCCTCCTGGTGGTGTCGAGCTACTCACCGTCTCCTCCTGAGCTGCTCCACCTTCCCATTTCTCCGGCAGCAGACAGGTCTTCCCTTTCCCCTGCTCTGTCCGGCTGTTGGGAGGTGAGTAGGGCTTGCCCAAATCCTTCCATTTCCTTCCTTGATTCTGATAAATCTAGGCTAATTAGGGTTGTTTAGCATGCATTTGAAGTTGTTTTTAATTTTCTTGAATTTTTGATAATTAAATTGAATTTCCAGAATTTATTTAATGTTTATTTGGTTTATTTAGATAGTTATTTAGCTATAACTAGCAATTAGGGAGATTGTTAATAATTATTTTGAGTGAAATAAAATTTACTGAAATTTTTGGTATTTATTTTGATTTTTAGTGAATTTTGAAAATTTTGATACTATTTTGGGAATTTTCGAAAATTAATTATAAAAATAGCAAATAATTATGATAATTGACATTTTGGTGATATTAAGTGTTGAAATCAATTTTAGGGTAAGGTAGATAATTTTAAGGAAAAATTTTGTGTATATATATATATATATATATATATATATATAGCATTATGTAATTTATATATATATATACTAAAGGTAAAAATGTAATTTTACACTAAATATGATAAACATATATTTTAATTAGTTTTATTAGTATTTAAAGGGTTTAGATAAATTTTATAAATTAATTGATATAATTTCCTAAGTAGTGTAAAATTTCAAATGTCCAATTTTCAATATATATATATATATATATATATATATGTATTCATTTAAAATATTGCAAAGGTTTTAATGTGGATAATAATTATAATTATAATTGTTGGTGATGAAATACAAATTTAATTGTTTAACTTTGGATAATTAAGATTTTATATATGCTATTTATTTTAGTATGTGTATAATTGGAGAACAAATATTATCAATTTTGATACTTTTGAGTTGTGATCTCGGTCGGGGCAAATTATAGTCTTGAGAGCCCGACTCGAGTGTGAATGGTCGTGTATTTTGGAAGTGCATTTTCTATGCAGGTCTGGCTCTACCTTTGGTAGAGAGATGTCCGTTTTACAGAGGAGACTCTGCCAAAATTTCGGTAGATTTTTTCGTAAAACGTGATATCCGTAAAATTCCTACCGTTAGTTAGGTTAAATCCTGTCTGTCGAGTCTCGTCCGATTTTCATCGAGTCAGTCTGGAATTTTATTATTTTGTTGATTCCTGATTTCGATTCCTTAGTCATGTTTTAAAAATTTGATTCATTATTTTCTTTTAGAGCATATCGGAGCAGAAGCTGTGAGACCGAGGCAGACGCGTGGTCGTCAGCCTTCACATTCATCCTGTAAGTCAATAGAACGATCTGTGCGTGTGTTTATGTAAAGAATGCATGCGCTCATATTTTATTACATTGATTATATGATTTATTTAATTTAATGCTATTATTTAAGATTTAAATGCATTTTATTTATTTCAAATTGATTTGAGAAATTTTGGTAGAACGAGCTACTTGGTGGGCTTCACCAAGACTATGTGCACATGGTAGAGATTGAGAGATGGATCCGATAACTGTATGATTGATGAATGTTAAACTGGGATGGGTGCCTCGGTAGAAGCCTTTGCTCTCGGGGACCGCCAGTGATTGGAAAGTCAATAATGGACTGGGATGGGTGCCTCGGTCGATGCCTTTGCTCTCGGGGACCGCCAGAGCCATATAATTGGATTAAGTGAATGACTACGGCTTGGTGCCTCGGTTGATGCCCTTGCTCTCGGGGACCGGTAGTCTAGTTGGAATAAGTGGGCCTAGTTGGCCGCTTAGACTTGGGTTTAGGGTTCTACCGAGATTTTCCAAAAGCTATACTTATATATATTATAAAATATTTTCCCTATAAATACAATTTTCAAAAAGGTTTTCAAACCGTGCAGCTCTTTTATTGACTTACTCAGTGAGGTCTGATTCCCCTCAATTTATTTTTTTCAGGAGCTTGGGAGTTCGACCTCAGACTACCTCTATGTCGGATTTCTTCTTCACCGGCTATTTTATATAGGTCATTATAGGCTGTACTGTGTACTAATCTAGGTTGTTGCAGTAGTATGTATTAAAGATTTGTATGGTTTAAACATAATTATGTAATTTATATGTGTAAACCACGCTTGCGTATAAGATTCAATCTGATTTATAATATGAGATGTTAAAATACATTATTATTTAAGCAGTTGAATTTGTGTATTCTGAGAAAAATCAGTTTGATAATGTGTTTTGTTTTAAAGTAAAGTTTAATATGTGAATGGTTTTATTTTCTTTTTCCTTTAGGCTTACTACGGGTTTCGGGGGCCTTATGCTTACCCATTCCCTAGTGCCGGTCACGTGCCCTCGGGTTCGGGTCGTGACATATAGCATTTAGGCTATACTACTAACCATTTGTGGATATTGATTGGTTATGATTATTTGATGTGTGAGATATGGTTTGAAGGTGTGATTGTTGGAGCTCGATTGACCAAGTGTCTCGGGGCCAATCACACTGACAGTCAGACTGCTGGAGCTCGGTTGACTTAGTGTCTCAGGGCCAGTCTACTGTCTAAATGGATTAAGTGGATATATTTTAGAATAAGTGAGCCTGTATGGCTAGAGTGTTGTCTAACACTGTTTGAGGTTTCGATATCATAGGGTTCTATTTGATCCTTCATAAATAATGATTTTCAATCAAATATATAAAATGATTTTATTGCATCTGTGTGTATTTGCCTGTATATATACATATTATATATACTTTTGACTGTGTGCATTGGCATTTAGTATGCATGTATATATATTATAGTAATTCACTCAGTGAGGTCTGACTCCCCTCCGTTGACTATTTTTCAGGAGAGTCATCGTCTTCAGACCTCAGTAGCAGGCCTGTACGCCGGATTACTTCCGCCCCGGCTTCTTTATGTAAACTGCTTCTCCGAGTCTTGAATTTTATTTTATCTAGACACTGCAGTAGTCATTAAATTATTAAAGAAATGTTGTATTATATTTGAACTGGATTTGTATTAAAAGAGTTTATATATATATATGAGATGAGTATTTAATTTAAATCCAGTTGGTGGAAATGTTATTGTGATATTTATGATTTTTATTTTCGCTGCCTTATATATTGTTATTACTATTGCATGTTTATTTTATTTTTAGGCTTGCTATGGGTTCCAGATTTGAAAGAATTCTCGTTCCCTAGCGCCGGTCATGGCCCCTGTTTTGGGTTGTGACATTTCAGGATGAGGTTTTACCTCCTGAGCAGCCAGTTAGACATAGAGGTCGTGGCAGAGGTAGACCTCGAGGAGTGACAGGTCGCCGTAGGCAGAGAGAGTTACAAGACGAGGAGCCTGTAGAGCCTGAGTTTGATGTTCCTGTGCCTCCGGTTGTTCAGCCTGTTCAGCCTGCCTATCAGCAGGGTATGTCTGACCCTGAGGCAGCTTTGTTCTATACCCGAGTTGGCAAGATTGCTTTTGATGGGACTTCCGATCCGTTAGACTTTCTGCATGCGATTGAGACTCAGACTCGGACTACTCACACCGAGTACCAGCGGATCATGATTATTGAGTTGTCTGTTGAGGGACCAGCCCTAGAATGGTTCATTCAGATGATCCAGCCTTATATGATGACGATGACCTGGGCTCAGTTCTGAGAGTGATTTATGAGGAGATTCTGTCCAGAGCCTCTCCGTATGAGCTATCGTCTCCGTTTGACTAGTATTTCTTATGGTGATCGATCTGTAGAGGAGTATACCCAAGAGTTTCTTCGGCTGGGTAGATATGCAGAGGATCTGATGCGGGATCAGTATTTTGCAGTCACTATCTATGTTACTGGATTAGGTTCAGCATTTGCTGGTATGCCTACAACAGGCCTTACTTTGGAGTTTATGATTGAGTTGGCCAAGGAGATTGAGCTGAGGCTAGTTAGGCAGGGAGCGATGCTTGATTATTACCAGCTGGGACTTCAGTCAAGTGGATTGCAGGCTACTCCGTATTCAAGTTTTCATGTTGGATCGAGTAGTCAGCAACGAGGTCCGACTCAGCAGAGTCAAAGGCAGCAGCAATGAGTGCATCGGAGTAGTAGACATGGCCGTGGAGGTCAGTGTAGGTCGTTCAGATTCGGGTCAGGTGCTTAGAGCAGCAGTAGTGGTCGCAGTTCTGGATCAGCTGCCAATGTTTGCCAGACTTGTGGTAGAGTCCATCAGGGACCGTGTTACCTAACACCACTGACATGCTTCAAATGTGGGCAGACAAGACATTTTGCCAGATCGTGTCCTTACTCTGGGTATCAGCAGCCGTCGATTATACGATTCCCATAGCAGTCGATTGCTAATGCTGCACCCGTGCCATTTTAGTTACCCCCAGCCCAGCATTAGAGTTCCACTCAGCTTGTTCCATAGCAGAGTCGTGGTAGAGGTACTAGAGGAGATGCTAGAGGTGTTGGCCAGGCTTCTACCAGTCAGCAGGGAGGTCGAGGACAGGCCAGAGTCTTCCATCTCACTCAGCAGGATGCTCAGGCATCCAATGCAGTCATGGCAGGTATTGTTTCTGTTTGTTACCTGGATGCATGGGTTTTGTTTGATCCGGGTGCCACACATTCATTTGTTTCTCCTATTTTTGCTTTCAAGTCTTATTGGCAAGCTTCGAGGATGGCTTATCCTTTGTCTGTTGCCACTCCTCTGAGTGATTCCTTAGACATCGATATTGTTCTTTCTGGTTGTCCAGTTCTCGTGGGAGATAGAGAATTACCCACTGATTTGATTCTGTTGGATGTGATGGAGTTTGATGTTATTTTGGGAATGGACTGGTTATCTCAGCACTATGCCGTGGTAGATTATAGGAATAAAGAGGTGACTTTCAGAATTCCTGATGAAGAAGATTTTAAGTTTGTGGGTGATAGGAGTTCAGCACTTCAGAATCTTATTTCTGCTATTACGGCTAGGAAGTTGTTGAGGAAAGGTTGTCAGGGATATTTGGCATTAGTTAGGGATACTTCAGTGGAGAAGTTGTCACTCATGGATGTTCCTGTTGCTTGTGAGTTTCCTGATGTTTTTTCCTAAGGAGTTGCCAGGTTTACCACCTCACAGAGATATTGAGTTCTGTATAGATGTGGTTTCAGGTACTACTCCTATATCTATGCCACCCTATAGAATGGCTCCTGCAGAGTTGAAGGAGCAGTTGCAAGAGTTATTAGATAAAGGTTTTATCAGACCCAGTATTTCTCCTTGGGGTGCACCAGTCCTGTTTGTGAAGAAGAAGGATGGTACCCTAAGACTGTGCATTGACAACAGAGAGCTGAACAAGGTGACAGTGAAGAACAAGTATCCTCTCCCGAGGATAGATGACTTGTTTGATCAGCTACAGGGTGCATAGTTCTTTTCTAAGATTGACTTGAGGTCGGGTTATCATCAGCTGCGGATTAGTGAAGCCGATGTTCCTAAAATGACATTCCGCATTAGATATGGCCATTATGAGTTTCTGGTGATGTCTTTTGGTTTGACTAATGCACCAGCAGCTTTTATGGACCTGATGAATAGGGTATTCAGACCATATGTGGATCAGTTTGTGGTAGTCTTCATCGATGATATACTGGTTTATTCAAGGAGTATGGAGGAGCATGTATATCACTTGAGGATTGTACTATAGACACTGAGAGATCATCAGCTTTATGCTAAATTCTCGAAGTGTGATTTCTGGATGGAGAGCGTTTCTTTTCTTGGACACGTGGTGTCTAAAAAAGGTATCCAGGTTGATCCACAGAAGATTGAAGTAGTGTCTGAGTGGCCTAGACCGACTTTTGTTATTAAGATTCGAAGTTTTCTGGGTTTAGTCGGGTATTATAGGCGGTTTGTGCAGGATTTTTCCAGAATTGCAGCCCCTATAAATCGCCTGACTCAGAAGAATGTTAGATTCGAGTGGTCAGAAGCTTGTGAGAACAGTTTTCAGTTATTGAAGGAGAAGTTGACCACAGCACCAGTGTTAGATTTGCTTAATAGTGTGGACAAGTTCACAGTTTATTGTGATGCCTCTAGAGTTGGCCTTGGTTATGTGTTGATGCAGAATGGAAGGGTGATAGCCTATGCTTCAAGGTAGTTGAAGAAGCATGAGCAGAACTATCCCACACATGACCTTGAGATGGCTACAGTGATCTTTGCTCTGATGATTTGGAGACATTATCTGTACGGGGTGATTTATGAGATATTTACCGATCACAAGAGCCTTAAGTACATTTTCCAGCAGAGAGATATGAATCTGAGGCAGAGGAGATGGTTGGAATTATTAAAGGATTATGACTGTGAGATTTTATATCATCTGGGTAAAGCTAATGTAGTAGCAGATGCCTTGAGTAGAAAGTCCTCAGGCAGTCTTGCTCATATCAGTGTTGAGAGGAGACCGTTGATCCAAGAGTTGCATTTGTTAGTGGATCAAGGTTTGATGATGAAGATCGGTAGGTCAGGTGGATTCCTAGCTCAATTTAAGGCTTGATCTATACTGAGGGATATGATTCAAGCAGCTCAGAGCCGAGATCCTATTCTTGAAGAGATTACAGAGAATGTCAGAGCAGGGAAGTTCACTGATTTCACACTTGATGATGATGGTGTGTTGTTGATTAGTGGTAGATTGTGTGTTCCTAATATGGATAATTTGAGAGAAGAGATCCTAGAGGAAGCACATTCTACAGCCTATAGCGTACATCCAGGTGTTACTAAGATGTACCACAGTATCAGAGATTTGTACTGGTGGGACGAATTAAATAAGGATGTTGCTGATTATGTGGCTAAATGTCTGACGTGTCAGCAAGTTAAAGCTAAGCATCAGAAGCCTTCTAGGAAGCTTCAGCCTCTTCCTATTCCCGAGTGGAAGTGGGAAAGGATAGTATGGATTTTGTGGTTGGTTTACCTCGTTCTAAGGATGGATACGATTCCATCTGCGTGATTGTAGATAGGTTGACAAAGTCTGCACATTTCCTACCTGTGAAAGCCACTTATTCTGTAGCTAGATTGGCGAAGTTATATGTGAAGCATATCATATGCCTTCATGGAGTACTTGTGTCCATTGTGTCAGATAGAGGTTCAGTGTTTACCTCTCATTTTTGACAGAAGTTGTAGGAAGCGATGGGCACTAGGTTGGACTTCAGTACTGCTTTTCATCCTCAGATAGATGGTTAGTCTGAGAGGACGATCCAGACACTGGAAGATATGTTGAGGATGCATGTCCTGGATTTGGGGGGTAGCTGGGATGATCATTTGCCACTAGTAGAGTTTGGATATAATAACAGCTACCATAGCAGTATTGGTATTGCACCATATGAGGCATTGTACGGAAGGAAGTGTAGAACCCCTCTGAGTTTGGATGAGATTGGTGAGAGAACTTTGACTGGACCTGAGATGGTTCAGGATGCTGCAGAGAAAGTCGTCGTGATTAAGCGCAGATTAAAGACCACAGTTAGTAGACAGAAGAGTTATGCGGATCCTAGGTGCAGAGATGTGGAGTTTCAGGTTAGAGATTTCATTTTTTTGAAGGTATCTCCGATGAAAGGTGTTATGAGATTTGGTAGGAAGGGTAAGTTAGCACCGAGATATATCGGACCGTTCGAGATTTTGGAGAGAGTTGGCACTGTTGCATATCGGTTGGCTTTGCCTCCAAGTATGTCACAAGTGCATCCAATATTTCATATCTCGATGCTGAGGAAGTATATCTCAGACCCTTCACATGTGTTGCAGCCTGACAGTGTAGAAGTAAGTGAAGATTTGACGTTTGTGGAAGAACCTGTGGCGATCGTTGATTATCAAGTTCGACAGTTACGGTCGAAGCAGATTCCGATGGCCAAGGTTCTGTGGCGTAGCAACAGAGTCGAGGAGCATACGTGGGAGACTAAAGCTGAGATGCGAGCTTCTTACCCGTATCTCTTTCCTTCTTGATCTGATGATCATTTTCTTTTTGGAATTCGGGGACGAATTCTTGTAAGGGGGGAAGATTGTAATATCCCGTGTTTTTAAATATTTTTATACTGCATCGAGATATGCATTGTTAATAATTTTGTACATATTTAGTGATATTTTATGAGTTGTTATTTAATTAAAGTTAATTAAATTTTTTTTACATGATTTTAAGTACATTACGTAAAATTTTCCTGAGAAATCTATTTTCGGGAAAATTGATATGTAAATTATTTAATATTGATTATTTTAAATATATTTATGCATTTGCATGAATCCATGCATGATTTTAAATGTCATATTAAAATACATATATATATATATATACACCCTTATAATTAAATATATTAGGGTTTAATAATTAATTTAATATTGAATGTATATATATTATATAGTTGTATTAAGTTATGTGTGTTATATATATGTATATGTATATAATATTAAGTTGATTTTTATTTATGTGGTGTGTGATTTTTCTAAATATTATATTAATATATTTTAAAATAAATTGTTAAAGTTATTAATATATATATATATATATATATATATATATATATATATATATATATATATAAATTTTTGTAAAATTACAAAACCTACCCTCCCCCTCATTCTTCTTCCTCTCGACGCCACCCCTCCTCCATCCCGCTGTAACTCCGGCCGACTACCATCGGTGTGCCTCCCGGACGTCCACCCTCTTCCTCCAGCAGCTCCGCCACTCCCTTCATCCTCTCTGGCGCCGGCGAAGCCAAGGAAACCATTTTTGGCCGAAAGTTCCATTTTCTTCACACCTCACGATTCCGATCACCAAATTCTCTCATTCCAGTGTCGTTGGACTCCCCTGAAGCCATAGAAGATGATTACAAGCTTTGTTTAAGCTTAAAACTTGATTTGGTATGGTTTTTCTCAACTTTTAATTTTCGGCCATAATTGATTTTCGAATTTTTTTTGAGCTTTTATTTGTGATTCATGAAAAGTCCCTTAACAAATGTTGATCCTAGTAGCTTAATCTACATGTGTGAATTTTTGTAGAATTTTTAGGAATTATTTTGATTTTTGGGTATTTTTGAATATTTTAATATTATTTTCTAATTTTCAAAAATTAATTAAATAAATTATGAAATTATGTTTTATGATAAATATAGGTGTTGAAATGAATTATATGAATTTATTTGGAATTTTTATGAATTTCTATGTATTTATTTTGAATTTAATTAGTTTATGTAATTTTTGAAAAATAGGGTTAATTGTGTTTTTAATTGAAATTAATTAGTTAATTGAGTTTAATTATTGATATTATTAATAAATATGTGGAGAAAATTAATTTTTGGATAATTATACTATTTTTGGTGAATTTTTGAATGAATTTTAGTATATTTATATATATAGGGGTATTTTGGTAATTTTACCCTAAATTGACTAAAAATGTAATTAAATTGGTTTTAATAGTTATTTAAGGTATAAAAATGATTTCTACAAATGATTTAGTATTTTTCACTAATTTAAACTATTTTTCATAAATTATTTTCAAATATATATATAATATACGATTTTTCTAAATAAAATGAGTTTTTTTTTGGTTTATACTGTGTTTTAAGGTTAATTATGTAATTTCTACTTATTAAATGTATTTCTGTGATATAAGGGCATTTTTGGTATTTTCATAATTATTCTGTGATTGTGGACCCCGGTCGGTAGACTGTAGTTTGGAGTTCGACCGAGGGGTTGTGGTTGTGTTTCTGTGTCTATTTTTCAAAGTGCATTTCTTTGTAGGGCCAGCTCTACTCTTTAAGTAGAGAGATGTCCATTTACAGGAGAGGTTCTATCGAATTTTGGTAGAATTCTCGTAAAACGTGATGTCCGGTCGAACCTTAATTCTGATTCTGTGTCCAATATTCTAGATCGAGTTTTTAGGATTTTCTGTTAGGTTTATTCTGATGTCTGTTATTTATTGTTTGTTTAGTTGTGCTGAGATCAAGGCCTAGTGGACCAGGCCCGTCGGACCTATCTCGAGGAGCGCAGTAAGTGTGAGTTACTATTCTATATACATATATATATATATATATGCTTTAGGGTGCATGATTTATAAATGTATGTTATTTTGATTAATTATGCATAAATAATTCATTTGGTATTTAAGTTTATCTTTAGTGTATTTTCGGTATATTTTGGTATATTTTCAAATTATATGCATGTTTTATTAATAAATTATTCTTAAAATATTTTTATGTATATTCTTGGTATATTCTTAGTTTATTTTGTAATTATATTGGATTTATTTGACTTATATATACTCGAAATATACCTGGTTTACTTTTGGTATATTTTTAGTATATATATGGTTTATGTTGCTATTTATATTTAAATTCATGCATCATTTACTTTTATGAATGTATGATTTCTATTTAAAATGAAGGATATCGATAGAACGTGCTACCTAGTGGGCAGCACTAGGACCGAGTATGTACCGGTACGCTTATAGCATTTAGGCTATATTACTAACCATTTGTGGATGTTGATTGGATATGATTATTTGATGTGTGATATGATTTGGGAGTGTGATTGCTGGAGCTCGGTTGACCAAGTGTCTCGGGGCCAATCACACTGATAGTCAGACTGCTGGAGCTCGGTTGACTTAGTGTCTCGAGGCCAGTCTACTGTCTAAATGGAATAAGTGAATATTTTGGAATAAGTGAGCCTGTGTGGCTAGAGTGTTGTCTGACACTGATTTGAGGTTGCGATTTTCTAGGGTTCTATTTGATCCTTCATAACTAGTGGTTTTCAAACAAATATATAAAAATGATTTTTATTGCATCTGTGTGTATTTGCCTATATATATATTTATATATATACTATTGACTGTATGCATTGTCATTTAGTATGTATGTATATATATTATAGTAATTCACTCAATGAGGTCTGACTCCCCTCGTTGACTATTTTTCAGTAGAGCCATCTTCTTCAGACCTTAGTAGCAGGCCTGTACGCCGGATTTCTTCCACCCCGGCTTCTTTATGTAAATTGCTCACTTGACTTTTATTTTTATAATCTAGACACTGCAGTAGTTGTAAATAAATTATGGGTTTTATGTATTATATTTGTGTGAGTTATGTACTTTGAATATTTGAACTGGATTTGTATTAACAGTTTATTTATATATATGAGACAGAGATTCGATTTAATTTTGTTTGACGGAAATATTATTTTAATATTTATGATTTTATTTCCGCTGCATTAAGTGTTGTTATTATTATTATTGTATGTTTTATTTGATTTTTAGGCTTGCTATGGGTTCCGAATTCGAAAGAATTCCCGTTCCCTAGCGCCGGTCATGGCCCATGTTTTGGGTCGTGATAAAGTTAGTATCAGAGCGGAGTTCTGTGTTAGGGCTTAGTTGTGTGAATTGTGGCCCTAGTTTTCAAAGTTGTGTTTTCTTTTGGTAACTACTACAGTGAATTAGGTTCGAGTATGTCTTGATAAGTATTCTTTGCTTTAGTTTTCTGCGTTAACCCTCCGTTGTCTGTTTTGTCTGAATCTTTTCGTTTGTCTTTTCAGAATGAGGAGGCGAGTGTGTGTCACTCCACCAGTCGTTGAGGCCGAGGATGATGAGTCTTTTCAAGATAAGGTTTTACCTCCTAAGCAGCTAGTTAGACTTAGAGGTCGTGGCAGAGGTAGACCTCGAGGAGCGGCAGGTCGCTGTAGGCAAGGAGAGTTACAGGACGGGGAGCCTGTTGATCCTGAATTTGATGTTCTTGTACCTCTAGTTGTTCTGCCTGTTCAGCCTGCCTATCAGTAGGGTATGTCTGACCCTGAGGCAGCTTTGTTCTATGCTCGAGTTGGGAGGATTGCTTTCGATGGGACTTCTGATCCGTTAGATTTTCTGCATGTGATTGAGACTAGGACTCAGACTGCTCATACCGAGTACCAACGAATCATGATCATCGAGCTGTCTGTCGAGGGACCAGCCCTAGATTGGTTCATTCAGATGATCTAGCCCTATATGATGATAATGACCTGGGCTCAGTTTCAAGAGCGGTTTATGAGGAGATTCTGTCCAGAGCCTCTCCGTATGAGTTATCGTCTCCATCTGACTAGCATTTCTCGCGGTGATTGATCTGTAGAGGAGTACACCCGAGAGTTTCTTCAGCTGGGTAGATATACAGAGGATCTGATGAGAGATCAGTATTTTGCAATCACTACCTATGTCACCGGATTGGGTTCAGCATTTGCTGGTATGCCTACAGCAGGCCTTACTCTAGAGTCTGTGATTGAGTTGGCTAAGGAGATTGAGCTGAGGCTAGTTAGGCAGGGAGCGATGCCTGATTACTACCAGCTAGGAGTTCAGTTGAGTGGATTGAAGACTACATCATACTCTAGTTTTCATATTGGATCGAGTAGTCAGCAGCGAGGTCCAACTCAGCAGAGTTAGAGGCATCAACAGTGAGTGCATCGGAGTAGCAGACATGGCCGTGGAGGTCAGCATAGACCATTCAGATTTGGGTCATGTGCTTCTAGCAGCAGTAGTGGTCATAGTTCTGGATTAGTTGCCAGTGTATGCTAGGCTTACGGTAGAGTCCATCAGGGACCATGTTATCTAACACCACTGACATGCTTCAGATGCGGGCAGACAGGACATTTTGCTAGATCGTGTCCTTACTCCGGGTATCAACAGCCACAGATTTCGTGATTCCCATAGCAGACAATTGCTAGTGCTACACCCGTGCCATTTCAGTTACCTCCAGCCCAACATCAGAGTTCCACTCAGCTTGTTCCATAGCAGAGTCATGGTAGAGGTACTAAAGGAGGTGCCAGAGGTGTTGGCCAGACTTTTACCAGTCAGCAGGGAGGTCGAGGATAGGCCACCATCTCACTCAGTAAGATGCTCAGGCATCCAATGCAGTCATGACAGGTATTATTTCTATCTGTTACCTGGATGCATGGGTTTTGTTTGATCCGGGTGCCACGCATTCGTTTGTTTCTCCTGTTTTTGCTTTTAAATCTTATTGGCAAGCTTCGAAGATGGCTTTTCCTTTATCTGTTGCCACTCCTCTGAGCGATTCCTTGGACATCGATATTGTTCTTTCTGGTTGTCCAGTTCTTATGGGAGATAGAGAATTATCCGTTGATTTTATTTTGTTGGATGTGATGGAGTTTGATGTTATTTTGGGAATGGATTGGTTATCTCAGCACTATGCTATGGTAGATTATAGGAATAAAGAGGTGATGTTTAGAATTCCTAATGAAGAAGAGTTTCAGTTTTTGGATGATAGGAGTTCAGCACCTCAGAATCTTATTTATGCTATCACGGCTAGGAAGTTGTTAAGGAAAGGTTGTCAGGGGTATTTGGCATTGGTTTGGGATACTTTAGTGGAGAAGTTATCACTCATGGATGTTCCTGTTGCTTGTGAGTTTCCTGATGTTTTTCCTGAGGAGTTACCAGGTTTACCACCTCATAGAGAGATTGAATTCTATATAGATGTGGTTCCAGGTACTACTCCTATATCTATGCCACCCTATAGAATGGCTCCTGTAGAGTTGAAAGAGTTGAAGGAGCAGTTGCAAGAGTTGTTGGATAAGAGTTTTATCAGACCTAATGTTTCTCCTTGGGGTGCATCAGTCCTGTTTGTGAAGAAGAAGGATGGTACCCTGAGACTGTGCATTAACTACAGAGAGCTGAATAAGGTGACAGTGAAGAACAAGTATCCTCTGCCGAGGATAGATGACTTGTTTGATCAGCTACAGGGTACATAGTTCTTTTCTAAGATTGATATGAGGTTGGGTTATCATCAACTGCGGATTAGTGAAGCCGATGTTCCTAAAACGACATTCCGCATTAGATATGGCCATTATGAGTTTTTGGTGATGTCTTTTGGTTTGACTAATGCACCAACAGCTTTTATGGACCTGATGAATAGGGTATTCAGACCATATGTGGATCAGTTTGTGGTAGTCTTCATCGATGATATACTGGTTTATTCAAGGAGTATGGAGGAGCATGTATATCACTTGAGGATTGTACTGCAGACACTGAGAGATCATCAGCTTTATGCTAAATTCTCGAAGTGTGATTTCTGGATGGAGAGTGTTTCTTTTCTTGGACATGTGGTGTCTAAAAAAGGTATCCAGGTTGATCCACAGAAGATTGAAGCAGTGTCTGAGTGGCCTAGACCAACTTCTGTTATTAAGATTCAGAGTTTTCTGGGTTTAGCCGGGTATTATAGGCGGTTTGTGCAGGATTTTTCCAGAATTGCAGCCCCTATGAATCGCTTGACTCAAAAGAATGTTAGATTCGAGTGGTCAGAAGCTTGTGAGAACAGTTTTCAATTATTGAAGGAGAAATTGACCATAGCACCAGTGTTAGCTTTGCTTAATAGTGTGGACAAGTTCACAGTTTATTGTGATGCCTCTAGAGTTGGCCTTGGTTGTGTGTTGATGTAGAATGGAAGGGTGATAGCCTATGCTTCAAGGCAGTTGAAGAAGCATGAGCAGAACTATCCCACACATGACCTTGAGATGGCTGCAGTGATCTTTGCTCTGAAGATTTGGAGACATTATCTGTACGGGGTGACTTGTGAGATATTTACTGATCACAAGAGCCTTAAGTACATTTTCCAGCAGAGAGATATGAATCTGAGGCAGAGGAGATGGTTGGAATTGTTAAAGGATTATGATTGTGAGATTTTATATCATCTGGGTAAAGCTAATGTAGTAGCAGATGCCTTGAGTAGAAAGTCCTCAAGCAGTCTTGCTCACATCAGTGTTGAGACGAGACCGTTGATCTAAGAGTTGCATTTGTTGGTGGATCAAGGTTTGATGATGAAGATCGGTAGGTTAGGTGGACTGCTAGCTCAATTTAAGGTGCGATCTGTACTGAGGGATATGATTAAAGCAGCTCAGAGCCGAGATCCTATTCTTGAAGAGATTGCAGAGAATGTCAGAGCAGGGAAGTTCACTGATTTCACACTTGATGATGATGGTGTGTTGTCGATTTATGGTAGATTGTGTGTTCCTGATGTGGATAATTTGAGAGAAGAGATCCTAGAGGAAGCACATTCTACAGCCTATAGCGTACATCCAGGTCTTACTAAGATGTACCACAGTATTAGAGATTTGTACTGGTGGGACGGAATAAATAAGGATGTTGCTGATTATGTGGCTAAATGTCTGACGTGCCAGCAAGTGAAAGTTGAGCATCAGAAGCCTTCTAGGAAGCTTCAACCTCTTCCTATTCCCGAGTGGAAGTGGGAAAGGATAGCTATGGATTTTGTGGTTGGTTTACCTCATTTTAAGGATGGATACGATTCCATCTACGTGATTGTAGACAGGTTGACAAAGTCTGCACATTTCCTACTTGTGAAAGTCACTTATTCTGTAGCTAGATTGGCGAAGTTATATGTGAAGCATATCGTATGCCTTCATGGAGTACCTGTGTCTATTGTGTCAGATAGAGGTTCAGTGTTTACCTCTTGTTTTTGGCAGAAGTTGCAGGAAGCAATGGGCACTAGGTTGGACTTCAGTACTGCTTTTCATCCTCAGACAGATGGTTAGTCTGAGAGGACGATCCAGACACTGGAAGATATGTTGAGGATGTATGTCCTGGATTTGGGGGGTAGCTGGGATGATCATTTGCCACTAGTAGAGTTTGCATATAATAACAGCTACCATAGCAGTATTGGTATTGCACCATATGAGGCATTGTACTGAAGGAAGTGTAGATCCCCTCTGAGTTTGGATGAGATTGGTGAGAGAACTTTGACTGGACCTGAGATGGTTCAGGAAGTTGCAGAGAAAGTTGCCATGATTAAGCGCAGATTAAAGACCGCAGTTAGCAGACAGAAGAGTTATGCGGATCCTAGGTGCAAAGATGTGGAGTTTCAGGTTAGAGATTTCATTTTTTTGAAGGTATCTCCGATGAAAGGTGTTATGAGATTTGGTAAGAAGGGTAAGTTAGCACCGAGATATATCGGACCGTTCGAGATTTTGGAGAGAGTTGGCACTGTTGCATATCGATTGGCTTTGCCTCCAAGATGTCACAAGTGCATCCAGTATTTCATATCTCGATGCTGAGGAAGTATATCTCAGACCCTTCACACGTGTTGCAGCCCGACAGTGTAGAAGTAAGTGAAGATTTGACGTTTGTGGAAGAACCTGTGGTGATCGTTGATTATCAAGTTCAACAGTTACGGTCGAAGCAGATTTCGATGGCCAAGGTTCTGTGGCGTAGCAACAGAGTTGAGGAGCATACGTGGGGGACTAAAGCTGAGATGCGAGCTTCTTACCCATATCTCTTTCCTTCTTGATCTGATGATCATTTTCTTTCTGGAATTCGAGGACGAATTCTTGTAAGGGGGGAAGACTGTAATATCCCGTGTTTTTAAATATTTTTATACTGCATCGGGATATGCAATGTTAATAATTTTGTACATATTTAGTGATATTTTATGAGTTGTTATTTAATTAAAGTTAATTAAATTTGTTTTACATGATTTTAAGTACATTACGTAAAATTTTCCCGAGAATTCTATTTTCGGAAAAATTGATACATAAATTATTTAATATTGATTATTTTAAATATATTTATGCATTTGCATGAATCCATGCATGATTTTAAATGTCATATTAAAATACATATATATATATATACACCCTTATAATTAAATATTTTAGGGTTTAATAATTAATTTAATATTGAATGTATATATATTACATAGTTGTATTAAGTTATGTGTGTTATATATATGTATATGTATATAATATTAAGTTGATTTTTATTTATGTGGTGTGTGATTTTTATAAATATTATATTAATATATTTTAAAATAAATTATTAAAGTTATTAATATATATATATATATATATATATATATATATATATATATATATATATATAAATTTTTGTAAAATTACAAAACCTACCCTCCCCCTCATTCTTCTTCCTCCCGACGCCACCCCTCCTCCATCCCGCTGCAACTCCGGCCGACTACCGTCGGTGTGCCTCCCGGACGTCCACCCTCTTCTTCCAATAGCTCCGCCACTCCCTTCATCCTCTCCGGCGCCGGTAAAGCCAAGGAAACCATTTTTGGCCGAAAGTTCCATTTTCTTCACACCTCACGATTCCGGCCACCAAATTCTCTCATTCTGGTGTCGTTGGACTCCCCTGAAGCCATAGAAGATGATTCCAAGCTTTTTTTAACCTTAAAACTTGATTTGGTATGGTTTTTCTCAACTTTTCAATTTCGGCCACAATTGATTTTCGAATTTTTTTTGAGCTTTTCTTTGATTTCATGAAAAGTCCCTTAACAAAAGTTGATCCTAGTAGCTTAATCTACATGTGTGAATTTTTATAGAATTTTTGGGAATTATTTTAATTTTTGGGTATTTTTGAATATTTTAATATTATTTTCTAATTTTCAAAAATTAATTAAATAAATTATGAAATTGTGTTTTATGATAAATATAGGTGTTGAAATGAATTATATGAATTTATTTGGAATTTTTATGAATTTTTATGTATTTATTTTGAATTTAATTAGTTTATGTAATTTTTGAAAAATAGGGTTAATTGTGTTTTTAATTGAAATTAATTAGTTAATTGAGTTTAATTATTGATATTATTGATAAATATGTGGAGAAAATTAATTTTTGGATAATTATACTATTTTTGGTGAATTTTTGAATGAATTTTAGTATATATATATATATAGGGGTATTTTGGTAATTTTACCCTAAATTGACTAAAAATGTAATTAAATTGGTTTTAATAGTTATTTAAGGTATAAAAATGATTTCTACAAATTATTTAGTATTTTTAACTAATTAAAACTATTTTTCGTAAATTATTTTCAAATATATATATAATATATGATTTTTCTAAATAAAATGAGTTTTTATTGGTTTATATTGTGTTTTAAGGTTAATTATGTAATTTCTACTTATTAAATGTATTTCTGTGATATAAGGGCATTTTTGGTATTTTCATAATTATTCTGTAATTATGGACCCCGATCGGTAGACTGTAGTTTGGAGTCCGACCGAGGGGTTGTGGTTGTGTTTCTATGTCTATTTTTCGAAGTGCATTTCTTTGCAGGGCCAGCTCTACTCTTTAAGTAGAGAGATGTCCATTTTACAGGGGAGGTCTGTCGAATTTTTGATAGAATTCTCATAAAACGTGATGTCCGGTCGAACCCTAATTCTGATTCTGTGTCCAATATTCTAGATCGAGTTTTTAGGATTTTCTATTAGGTTTATTCTGATGTCTATTATTTATTGTTTGTTTAGTTGCGTCGAGACCGAGGCCTAGTGGACCAGGCCCGTCGGACCTATCTCGAGGAGCGCACTAAGTGTGAGTTACTATTCTATATACATATATATATATATATATGCTTTAGGGTGCATGATTTAGAAATGTATGTTATTTTGATTAATTATGCATAAATAATTCATTTGGTATTTAAGTTTATCTTTAGTGTATATTCGGTATATTTTGGTATATTTTCAAATTATATGCATGTTTTATTAATAAATTATTCTTAAAATGTTTTTATGTATATTCTTAGTTTATTTTGTAATTATATTGGATTTATTTGACATATATATACTCGAAATATACCTGGTTTACTTTTGGTATATTTTTAGTATATATATGGTTTATGTTGCTATTTATATTTAAATTCATGCATCATTTACTTTTATGAATGTATGATTTATATTTAAAATGAAGGATATCGATAGAACATGCTACCTAGTGGGCAGCACTAGGACCGAGTACGTACCGGTACGCTTATAGCATTTAGGCTATATTACTAACCATTTGTGGATGTTGATTGGATATGATTATTTGATGTGTGATATGATTTGGGAGTGTGATTGCTGGAGCTCGGTTGACCAAGTGTCTCGGGGCCAATCACACTGACAGTCAGACTGCTGGAGCTCGGTTGACTTAGTGTTTCGGGGCCAGTCTACTATCTAAATGGAATAAGTGAATATTTTGGAATAAGTGAGTCTGTGTGGCTAGAGTGTTGTCTGACACTGATTTGAGGTTGTGATTTTCTAGGGTTCTATTTGATCCTTCATAACTAGTGGTTTTCAAACAAATATATAAAAATGATTTTTATTGCATCTGTGTGTATTTGCCTGTATATATATTTATATATATACTATTGACTGTATGCATTGTCATTTAGTATGCATGTATATATATTATAGTAATTCACTCAGTGAGGTCTGACTCCCCTTGTTGACTATTTTTCAGGAGAGTCATCTTTTTCAGACCTCAGTAGCAGGCTTGTACGTCGGATTTCTTCTACCCCGGCTTCTTTATGTAAATTGCTCACTTGACTTTTATTTTTATAATCTAGACACTGCAGTAGTTGTAAATAAATTATGGGTTTTATGTATTATATTTGTGTGAGTTATGTACTTTGAATATTTGAACTGGATTTGTATCAACAGTTTATTTATATATATGAGACAGAGATTCGATTTAATTTCGTTTGACAGAAATATTATTTTAATATTTATGATTTTATTTCCGCTGCATTAAGTGTTGTTATTATTATTATTGTATGTTTTATTTTATTTTTAGGCTTGCTACGGGTTTCGGATTCGAAAGAATTCTCGTTCCCTAGCACCGGTCATGGCCCCTATTTTGGGTCGTGACATGTGCAGCCCGTTAAGTGTAGGGGTAAAGATGAATTTATAAGGCTAGATGATCGCCGTAGACAATAGAATGAGGAGCATGTGGCTGAGCGTTATGATAATACTACTCATGCATTAGGAGTTTCGTAGGGTGCAGTGTTGATACCTTCAGTTGTACAGTAGATGTAATCTTTATTTCAACAGATAACTTAAGATATGTCAATTCTGCATATATTGTATGTTTTGAATCTTGTTGATTTCCATGTCTTTTCAGCGAGGTGAATGCGAACTGCTTCTTCTATAGAGACAATATTGATAATCAATCTTTTCAAGTTAAAGTTATGGTTATAGTTTTAGCCCTACTACACTTATCTTAAAGGGGTAGGTCAGAGGCAACTGTAACTCAAAGGCTGAAATAGTCATTGTAAGATGTACAAGCAGCCCTTTGAACTTGAACTTATAGCATTTTTGGCTAGGATAGTTGTAGACACTTGATTCGATCGGCCCATGTTAGGGGACGAATTAGGGGCGCTTGGTTTGACCGGCCCGTTGTCAAGCCCAAAGATGAGAATGTGAATCTTAGACATGAGAATGAAGCCTGAATCTCTAAGTGGAAAGTGGACTTGAAAACCCAGAAGCCTGAAAAACCCAAAACTGAGCCTAACTATCCAAATTTGGCCCAAGCCCGCTCGGCCCAGTGCAGACCCGGGCCAAAGGGGCATCGCCTCAGTGTAATGAGGCGATTACCTCTTTGGCAGTTGCCAATAAGGCAATCACCTTATCACAGAGGCGATTGCCTCATCGATGAGGCACCGCCCTTATGGCAGCCCACTTGCAGCTGCAATCATGACGACTAAGTGGTGTAGGCCCCACTCTCCAGACCTCTTTCTTATGTGAGGAAAAGATTTTTGGGGAAAGAAAAAAGGCTATGAGAGCTTATGATGGGCTAGGAGGCTTAGGGGCATGGAAAATCTAAGGAATAAAAGAGAAAAAAAAGAGAGAGGAAAAAGGGGGGAGGATTGAGAAAAAGAGGGAGGGAGGAAGCTCTGAAAAAAAACACAGAGGGAAAAGAAGAGAAAAAATTTCCTCAAGAAAGGGAAGGAAGGTTGAAGCAAAGAGGTCCACTTTCTCTATTAGAGAAGAAGGAAGAAACTTGTGTCAAAGGTAGATACCACATCCTAGCAAGTATCTCAATCGAAACAGCTCTAAGGGCCTCTCATTTTGGTATAAAATCTGCACTTAAACTTGACATGTTCATCATTTTGTGTGTTCTTGCTTATGTGTAACTGAGCCATTAGTACATTTTAGGTTTATCTCTAGTGTGTCATGCTTGATATCTTATTTTATTGATGGATCTTTGAATACTTTTGCATGTAGTCGTAGTATGATGAGTGTAGAGTGTGTATATGCATGTTTTGGTTACTTAGAGTAGAAGTCTGTACGTCTTGGGAGTCAAAGCCAGCCTGGTGATCAGGCGACACCTCTTCACAGAGGCGTCACCTCATCTTAATGAGGCAATCGCCTCTTTAATGAAATGATCGCCCCATTGACAGGCCTTTAGGGAGTCTATCTTTTATGTGTGTGTTACCTTTTTTTTTGCCTCGGAATTGTAAGAGCCCCTGTTAATGAGGTGTCGCCTACTCATTAAGGTGATCGCCTCATCATTAAGGTGATCGCCTAATCATTGAGGCAACCGCCTCATTAACAGGGTTAACCCGATTCCTGCTTTGTTTTTTTGTGTTTATTTGTCATGATGTCTGCTTTAATATGTCCATGTTTGACCTTAAACGTGTCTGTATGATTGCATGATGATGTTCAGTCTTGATCATTTGATACTTCCTTTAGTCCATAATGTAAAAATCTCTTTTTTGTAGAACCTATTTGTAAATATTGTCACATGTGACTTTATTTTTATTGTGAAAGGAAGGGCTAACCGTGTGTTATTTGCAGGAATTACTTGATGATTTCTGTCATCGAGTAATCACTTTTGCTAGTTATCCCTTGTACATTTCCGCATTTATGTTACTTTATTAGTTTATTTTCGGTATATGTTTAGTCTATTTTCTGTATATTATTCTTTTATTTAGCCTAAAAAGCATTGTAATCCTTAATCCCTTCCCCTTTTAATTTTGCATGTATGGTTGTAAATTATTATTTATTTTTTTTATTGCGTTTTTTGAATGTTGGGACTTAAAGGCATGAAATTGGACTAATGTGCAAACTTGGACTTAATTATAAAATCTAGCAATTATCTTAAGGCAATTTCATTACGTGTGGTAAATGAGGAAATAATTAAATAATTAAATGGTAATAAAATGCAAAACACAAATGGAGGCCAACCGCAAGGTTGGGTGAGCATTCAAATACTCATACCCAGTTTTCGAACCTAATCTCTGTGACAGCTTCTAAGAACCTCCATGGGATCCAGTTGTTGTACAGTGTGTCCCGGCTTTTATCCGGGTGGTGACTCCATCTCCGAATAGGCCCAAGACCTATACCGTATTTCCTAGTGGGCCTTGAGCCCACATAGTGTCGTGGTCACCAAACACTTGGGCGTGCGCTAAACCCCGTCGCCTATAGTAGTGACTTCACTGGGGATAGAGAAACTGATTCCAGTGTTCAATGCTTTATCATCTTTAATTATTTTCTTATTTCTTCTTGTATTTATGCATTCACTACACATTTTGCACACAAAGAGCACTTTAGTCCCGAATTAACCTGACAATAGTCAGTACTTCGCTACCTACGTTTCACTTAAACCTGGTGGTGGAATATTTGATTATTGTCACTCACGACACGTACTAATCCGCGTTGTTTGACCCTTGAGTGGGGAGACGTATATGGATGTATATCGTTGTGGGAGCCGAAGCCTTTTTACCCAAGACTCAAGCCCCTGTAATGACCTAGCAACTATCCTTAGGAATTCTCCCATATGCATGTGTATTATACCATATAATGGACCCTTAAAATAAATCTCAAGCCCATCAATAAGCAGTCCAAAATAAAAATGGGCCCTCGTGTCCAACCAAGGCCCATTATAAATAAGCTAGTCAACAAAGGCCTCTCATGCCTACTTATAACCCATTTCAAATAGGCCTTGACAAGTAAGTTTATGGTGCTAAGGATCTTGGCTTATAGAAAGTGGACTCGGGCTTTATTTAAAGGAACCATTACTTGTTTGAATCATTTTAAGAGTTTTCTTACATATGTCGGTTTTATTATCCCCCGCTGATAATTAAAACCCAGGCCAAAAATCCTAGGACAAGATACTCGCCATTGAATGTGTGTGTGGGGGAAATAAGGGCAGAAGTTTGCACGTTTAAGTTCCATGTTCTGATCTTGTATATCTTTTTGTGTGCGACCTTTTATTTCTAGATAAAATGAACTTGCATATCATGCATACACGTCATGCATCATTCTAACCAACTGTTTTGCAGCGCTATAGATCCTTCAAGCTTAGTAGGGTGGGTCCGAGCTAGTTCAGGTCGTTTGGTCAAAAATTTAGAATTAGGAATGGCAGGAGGGTTTGATCTAGAAGCATTTAGGGCACGGTGGAAGGAAGAAGTAATAACAGAAACCTGGGCTATGATGAGAGAAATGATGGGGGAGATTACTAAGCTTATTAGAGAAAGTCAGCCAATATAGCCACCTAATGCACAACCAATCGATCCAGTTGATCTTGATGAGGAAATACCGATTAGAGGAAGGGAAGAAGATGATGTGATAGTACTGGCCAATCCGGTGAATCAAAGAAATGTCATCCCAGCCAAGGATATGGGTCAAACCGAGTGGGCTAAGAATATGACCAAAGTGATGAGCCAGATACAGGTGATGATAAAGGAGAAGGTTATGGTCGCCCCCCCTAGATTACAATTTGAATTTGGAAAAGGGTGATGAACCGCTGCCTCATAAGTTTAAGTCCCCAGACATGAAGAAGTATACTGGTGCCGAGGATCCCCATTTGCATTTGAAGCAATATGTAACATACATGAAGGCTACTGAGCTAACTGAGAGCCAAATAGTTAAGCAGTTCCCTATTTCATTGGAAGGAGTGCCGATTCATTGGTATTACACTTTGGAACCACATGTTCAGTCAGATTGGAAAGAATTGTGTGCTGCTTTTGTCAAGCAATATGGTCTCAACGTTCAACTAGAGGTGTCCCTAAGAGATCTACAGAATACCAAACAGAACTTTAACGAGCCTTTTACAGATTACCTGACTCGTTGGAGGGGAAAATTGTCCTTGATGAGGCATAAGCCAGCTGAGTTTGACTAGTTGGTCTTGGCAATAGAAGGGTGTGTTCCCACATTGTCTAGGAAATTGAGGGATTTGGGGATCAGGAATTTTGAAGAATTATACAGATTTGGGGTCCAAAAGGAATCAAATTTGGCTCAAGAGAAGAAATTCTTCGGAAGAGGTTTTAGGGGTAAAGAAGGGGCCAGCTCGAGTAGTAATGTTCAGATTCATGCTATTTGACCACCGAGCAGTAATGTACAAGTCAGTGCAGTTAGACAGCCCTAGAGATTTTCTAATCTGGGACATCCTATGTCCAAAGTCCTCGTGTCACGACCCAAAACAGGGGCCATGATCGGTGCTAGGGAACGGGAATTCTTTCGAATCCGGAACCCGTAGCAAGCCTAAAAATAAAATAAATCATGCAATAATAACAACAACCATATTATATGCAGTGGAAATAAAAATCATAAATATAATGATAACATTTTCACCACTGGATTTAAATCAAGTCTCATCTCATCGCATATATATAAAATCTTTCAGTACAAATCCAGTTTCAATATATACATTTCTTTAAATAAAATACATGAAATCCCACACTTTAATTCACAACTACTGCAGTGTCTAGATTATAAAAATAAGACTCAAGTAGATCATTTACACAAAGAAGCCGGGACGGAAGAAATCCGGCGTATCGACCCTGCTACTGAGGTCTGAAGATGTTGACTCTCCTGAAAAATTGTCAACGGAGGGGAGTCAGACCTCACTGAGTGAATTACTATAATATATATACATACACACTAAGCGATAATGCATACAGTCAACAGTATATATATATAATATGTAAATATATACATGCAAATTTCACACAGATGTAGAAAAATCATTTTTATATATATTTTATTGAAAATCCCAGTTTATAAAGGATCACATAGAACCCTAGAATATCACAACCTCAAAAAATAGTGTTAAACAACACTCTAGCCATACAGGCTCACTTAATCCAAATATATCCACTTAATCCATTTAGACAGTAGACTGGCCCCGAGACACTAAGTCAACCGAGCTCCAGCAGTCTGACTGCCAGTGTGATTGGCCCCGAGACACTTGGTCAACCGAGCTCCAGCAATCACACCCAAACCACATCTCACACATATCATAATCATATCAAATCAATATCCACAAATAGTTAGTAATATAGCCTAAATACTATAGGCGTATCGGTACGCCACTCGGTCCTAGTTGCTGCCCACTAGGTAGCACGTTCTATCGATATCCTTCATCATTAATAATATAAAAGATTCATTCACAAAAATAAATGATGCATGAACGTAAATGAAATAACAATATAATCCATATATATACCAGAAATATACCAAAAGTAAACCAGGTATATTTCGAGTATATATACGTCAAATAAATCCAGTCAAATCATAAATTAAACTAAAAATATATTTAAAAACATTTTAAATATATTTTATTAACAAAACATGTATATAATTTATTATATACCAAAAATAAACCAAAAATATACTTAATATAAACTTAGGAAATAATCAAATTATTTATGCATATTTAATCAACATAAAACATGCATTTCTAAATCATGCATCCTAAGCATATATATATGGTATAGTAACTCACCTAGTGCGCTCCACGAGATGAATCCGACGGCCCTGGTCCCACTAGCCCTCGGTCTCGGCACAACTAAATAAGCAATAAATAACCGACATCAGAATAATCCTAACAGAAATCCTAGAATTCGATCTAGAGTATTAAACACAGAAACAGAATTAGGGTTCGACTGGATATCACGTTTTATGAGAATTCTACCGAAAATCCGACAGAACCTCCCCCTGTAAAACGGACATCTCTCTACTCAAAAGAGTAGAGCCGACCCTGCAAAGAAATACACTTCGAAATACTACACAAAGCATAATCAAAATCCCACGGTCGGACTCCAAACTACAGTCCACCGACCGGGGTCCACAAACACAGAATAATTCCGAAAATACCAAATATATCCTTTTAATATAGAAATTCATTTTATAAGTAGAAATTACATAATTAACCTTTAAACACCTATAAAAATCGATTAAAAACTCATTTTATTTGAAAAATCGTATATTATATATATAATTGAAAATAATTCACGAAAAATAGTTTTAATTAGTTAAAAATAGCAAGTAATTTATAGAAATCATTTTTATACCTTAAATAACTATTAAAACCAATTAAATTACATTTTTAGACAATTTAGGGTAAAATTACCAAATTACCCCTATATATATAAATATACTTAAATTAATTCAAAATTCACCAAAAATTATACAATTATCCAAAATTAATTTTCTCAACATATTTATCAATAATATCAATAATTAAACTCAATTAACCAATTAAATTCAAATAAAAGCACATTTAACCCTAATTTTCCAAAATTCCATAAACTTCAATAATTCAAATAAATACTTAGAAATTCATAAAAATTCCAAATAAATTCCTATAATTCATTTCAACACCTAATTTTAACCATAAACTCCAATTTCATAATTTAAATAATTAATTTCCGAAAATTAGAAAATAATATTAATATTCAAAAATACCCAAAATCCAAAAAATCTCCAAAAATTCTACAAAAATTCATACAAATGTAGAATTAAGCTACTAGGAACAACATTTGTGAAAGGAGTTTCCATGAATCAGCCAATTCGAAGCTCAAAAAAATCAAAAACCCTAATGTGGCCGAATTCGAAAAATCGAAACCTAAGCAAATCTAAACCATTTTAGCTCAAACCAAAGCTAGAATCACACTCATCGGAGCTCAAGGAGAAGAAAGAGACTGGCGGTGTCAAAAACGATGGCCGAAAATGGGAGAAACGGCAAAGGGAAGATTTTCAGCCAAAAAGGAAAACAAGGGCTGCCGGCGCAGGGGAAGGGAGCTGCTGGCGGTGGGGGACGGCTGGGAACGACGGTGGCATGCCGGGAGGCACACCGACGATAGGTGACCGGAGTTGCAGCGGGAGGGAAGGGAGTCGGGCGTGGGAGGGAAAGAAGAAGAAGAAGAAGAAGAAAAAAAAAAGAAAAAGAAAGAAAAGAAAAAGAAAAGAAAAAGAAAAAAGAAAAGAAAAAAATGAAAAAAGAAAAAGAAAAAAAATAATAATAAAATAATTTTAATAATTTAATAATAAATAAAATAATTAAATAATAATAAATTAATAAATAAATAATAAAATATTAGGGTAATACATTAAACCCTAATTAAATAAATATACACACACATATGCTTTATTTAGTATTTTTAAAAATACGTATGAGTTCATGCAAGTCCGAAAATACATTTAAAATAATTAATAATACATTGTTTACATGAAAATTTCCCCGAAAATGCAAGTCCTGGGAAAATTTTACGTAAAACACTGTAAATAATACACAATATTAAAAATAGGTTTTAAATACATATCAACTCATGAAAATGTCGTAATATATACACAAAAATTATTAACACTGTATATCCCGGTACAGTGTAAAAATATTTTAAAAAACACGGGATATTACAGTCTTCCCCTCTTACAAGAATTTGTCCCCGAATTCCAAAAAGAAAAGATTACAGGATCAGGAAGGAAAGAGATTACGGGTAAGAAGCTCGCATCTCAGCTTCAGTCTCCCACGTATGCTCCTCGACTCTATCGCTACGCCACAGAACCTTGACCATCGGAATCTGTTTCGATCGCAATTGTCGAACTTGAAAATCAAACGATCGCCACAGGTTCTTCCACAAACGTCAAATCTTCATTCACTTCCACACTGTCAGGTTGCAACACGTGTGAAGGGTCTGAGATATACTTCCTCAACATCGAGATATGAAATACTGGATGCACCTGTGACATACTCGGAGGCAAATCCAACCGATATGCAACAGTGCCAACTCTCTCCAGAATCTCAAACGGTCCAATATACCTCGGTGCTAACTTACCCTTCCTGCCAAATCTCATCACACCCTTCATCGGAGATACCTTCAGAAAAATAAAATCTCCAACCTGAAACTCCACATCTCTGCGCCTAGGATCCGCATAACTCTGCTGTCTGCTAACTGTGGTCTCTAATCTTCGTTTGATCACGGCGACTTTCTCTGCAGCATCCTGAACCATCTTAGGTCCAATCAAAGCTCTCTCACCAATCTCATCCCAACTCAGAGGGGATCTACACTTCCTTCCATATAATGCCTCATACGGTGCCATACCAATACTACTATGGTAGCTGTTATTATATGCAAACTCAACAAGCGACAAATGATCATCCCAGCTACCTCCCAAATCCAAGACACACATCCTCAACATATCTTCCAGTGTCTGGATCATCCTCTCAGACTGGCCATCTGTCTGAGGATGAAAAGCAATACTGAAATCCAACCTAGTGCCCATCGCTTCTTGCAACTTCTGCCAAAAATGAGAAGTAAACACCGAACCTCTATCTGACACAATGGACACAGGTACTCCATGAAGGCATACGATATGCTTCACGTACAACTTCGCAAATCTAGCAACTGAATATGTGGCTTTCACAGGCAAGAAATGCGCAGACTTCGTCAACCTGTCTACAATCACCCAGATGGAATCGTATCCATCCTTCGAATGAGGTAAACCTATCAAAAAATCCATAGCTATCCTTTCCCACTTCCACTCGGGAATAGGAAGAGGCTGAAGCTTCCCAGAAGGCTTCTGATGTTTGGCTTTTACTTGCTGACACGTCAAGCACTTAGCAACATAATCAGCAACATCCTTCTTCAATCCATCCCACCAGTATATATTTTTGATACTGTGGTACATCTTAGTAACACCTGGATGTACGCTGTAGGCTGTAGAATGTGCTTCCTCTAGGATCTCTTCTCTCAAGTCATCCACGTCAGGAACACACAATCTACCACTGATCCACAACACACCCTCATCATCGAGTGTGAAATCAGTGAACTTCCTTGCTCTGACATTCTCTGCAAGCTCTTCTAGAATAGGATCTCGGCTCTGAGCTGCTTTAATCCTCTCCCTCAGTACAGATCGTACTTTAAACTGAGCTAGCAGTCCACCTGATCTACTAATCTTCATCATCAGACCTTGATCCACCAACAGATGCAACTCTTGGATCAATGGTCTCCTCTCAACACCGATGTGAGCAAGACTACCTGAGGACTTCCTACTCAAGGCATCTGCTACCACATTAGCTTTTCCCGGATGATATAGAATCTCACAGTCGTAATCCTTCAACAATTCCAACCATCGCCTCTGCCTCAGATTCAGATCTCTCTGCTGGAAAATGTACTTAAGGCTCTTGTGATCAGTAAATATCTCATAAGTCACCCCGTACAAATAATGTCTCCATATCTTCAAAGCAAAGATCATTGCAGCCATCTCAAGGTCATGTGTGGGATAGTTCTGCTCATGCTTCTTCAACTGCCTCAAAGCATAGGCTATCACCCTTCCATTCTGCATCAACACACAACCAAGACCAATTCTAGAGGCATCACAGTAAACTGTGAACTTATCCACACTATTAGGCAAAGCTAATACTGGTGCTGTGGTCAACTTCTCCTTCAACAACTAAAAACTGTTCTCACAAGCTTCTGACCACTCGAATCTAACATTCTTCTGAGTCAAGTGAGTCATAGGGGCTGCTATCCTGGAAAAATCCTACACAAACCGCCTATAATACCCAGCTAAACCCAGAAAACTTCGAATCTCAATGACAGAAGTAGGTCTAGGCCATTTAGATACTGCCTCAACCTTCTGTGGATCAACCTGAATACCTTCTTTAGACACTACGTGTCCAAGAAAAGAAACACTCTCCATCCAGAAATCACACTTTGAGAATTTAGCATAAAGCTGATGATCTCTCAATGTCTATAGTACAATCCTCAAGTGATATACATGCTCTTCCATACTCTTCGAATAAACCAGTATATCATCAATGAAGACTACCACAAACTGATCCACATACGGTCTGAATACTCTGTTCATCAAGTCCATAAAAGCTGCTGGTGCATTAGTCAAACCAAAAGACATCACCAGGAACTCATAATGACCATATCGAGTGCGGAACGCTGTCTTAGGAATATTGGATTCACTGATCCGCAACTGATGATAACCCGACCTCAAGTCAACCTTCGAAAAGAACTGTGCACCCTGTAGCTGATCAAACAAATCATCTATCCTTGGGAGAGGATACTTATTCTTCACTGTCACCTTATTCAGCTCTCTGTAGTCAATGCACAGTCTCAGGGTACCATCCTTCTTCTTCACAAACAAGACTGGTGCACCCCAAGGAGAAACACTAGGTCTGATAAAACCTTTATCCAATAACTCTTGCAACTGCTCCTTCAATTCTCTCAACTCTGCAGGAGCCATACGATAGGGTGGCATAGATATAGGAGTAGTACCTAGAACCACATCTATACAGAACTCAATCTCTCTGTGAGGTGGTAAACCTGGCAACTCCTCGGGAAAAACATCAGGAAACTCAAACGCAACCAGAACATCTGTGAGTAATAACTTCTCCACTGAAGTATCCCTAACCAATGCCAAATATCCCTGACAACCTTTCCTCAACAACTTCCTAGCTGTAATAGCAGAAATAAGATTCTGAGGTGCTAAACTCCTATCACCAACAAACTTAAACTCTACTTCATCAGGAGTTCTGAAGGTCACCTCTTTATTCCTGCAATCTACCACGACATAGTGCTGAGATAACCAATCCATTCCCAAAATAATATCAAACTCCATCACATCCAATAAAATCAAATCAACGGGTAATTCTCTATCTCCCACGAGAATTGGACAACCAGAAAGAACAATATCGGTGTCCAAAGAATCGCTCAGAGGAGTGGCAACAGACAAAGGAAAAGCCATACTCGAAGCTTGCCAACAAGATTTAGAAGCAAAAACAGGAGAAACGAACGAATGCATGGCACCCGGATCAAACAAAACCCAAGCATCTAGGTAACAGACAGAAACAATACCTGCCACGACTGCATTAGATGCCTGAGCATCCTGCTGGGTGAGATGAAAAACTCTGGCCTGACCTCGACCTCCCTGCTAACTGGTAGAAGCCTGGCCAACACCTCTGGCACCTCCTCTAGTACCTCTACCATGACTCTGCTGTGGAACAAACTGAGTAGAACTCTGATGCTGGGCTGGTGGTAACTGAAATGGCACGAGTGCGACACTAGCAATCGACTGCTGAAGGAATCGCGGAATCTGCTGCTGCTGATACCTAGAATAAGGACACGATCTGGCAAAATGTCCTGTCTGCCCGCATCTGAAGCATGTCAGCGGTGTCAGATAACATGGTCCTTGATGGACTCTACCACAAGTCTGACAAACACTGGCCGCTGATCCAGAACTACAACCACTGCTGCTGCTCAAAGCACCTGACCCAAATCTGAACGATCTACGCTGACCTCCACGGCCATGTCTACTACTCCGATGCACTCGCTGCTGCTGTCTCTGACTTTGCTGAGTCGGACCTCGCTGCTGACTACTCGATCCAACATGAAAACTCGAATATGGAGTAGCCTGCAATCCACTCGACTGAACTCCTAGCTGGTAATAATCAGGCATCGCTCCCTGCCTAACTAGCCTCAACTCAATCTCCTTGGCCAACTCAATCACATACTCCAGAGTAAGGCCTGCTGTAGGCATACCAGCAAAAGCTGAACCCAAACCAGTGACATACGTAGTGACTGCAAAATACTGATCTCGCATCAGATCCTCAACATATTTACCCAGACGAAGAAACTCTCGGGTTTACTCCTTTACAGATCGATCTCCACGAGAAATACTGGTCAAACGGAGACGATAGCTCAAACAAAGAGGCTCTGGACATAATCTCCTCATAAATCGCTCTCGAAACTGAGCCCACGTCATCGTCATCATATAAGGCTGGATCATCTGAATGAACCAATCTAGAGTTGGTCCCTCGACAGATAACTCTACAATCATAATCCGCTGGTACTCGGTATGAGCAGTCCGAGTCCTAGTCTCAATCGCATGCAGAAAGTCTAATGGATCGGAAGTACCATCAAAAGCAATCCTGCCAACTTGGGCATAAAACAAAGCTGCCTCAGGGTCAGACATACCCTGCTGATAGGCAGGCTGAACAAGCTGAACAACTGGAGGAACAGGAACATCAAACTTAGGCTCAACAGGCTCCTCGTCCTGTAACTCTCTCTGCCTACGATGACCTGTCGATCCTCGAGGTCTACCTCTGCCACGACCTCTACGTCTAACTCGCTGCTCATGAGGTAAAACCTCGTCCTGAAAAGACTCATCATCCTCGGCCTCAACGACCGGTAGGAGCGACACGTGCTCGCCTCCTCATACTGAAAAGACAAACGAAAAGATTCAGACAAAATAGACAACGGAGGAATAATGCTGGAAACTACATCAAGGAATACTCATCAAGACATACTCGAACCTAATACACTGCAGTAGTCCAATAGAAAACACAACTTTAAAACTAGGGCCACAACTCATATAACTAAGCCCTGACACAGAACTCCGCTCTGATACCAACTTTGTCATGACCCAAAACAACGGCCATGATCGGTGCTAGGGAACGGGAATTCTTTCGAATCCGGAACCCGTAGCAAGCCTAAAAATGAAATAAATCATGCAATAATAACAATAACCATATTATATGCAATGAAAATAAAAATCATAAATATAATGATAACATTTTCACCACTGGATTTAAATCAAGTCTCATCTCATCGCATATATATAAAATCTTTCAGTACAAATCCAGTTTCAATATAATACATTTCTTTAAATAAAATACATGAAATCCCACACTTTAATTCACAACTACTGCAGTGTCTAGATTATAAAAATAAGACTCAAGTAGATAATTTACACAAAGAAGCCGGGACGGAAGAAATCCGGCGTATCGACCTGCTACTGAGGTCTGAAGATGTTGACTCTCCTGAAAAATTATCAACGGAGGGGAGTCAAACCTCACTGAGTGAATTACTATAATATATATACATACACACTAAGTGATAATGCATACAGTCAACAGTATATATATAATATGTAAATATATACATGCAAATTTCACACAGATGCAGAAAAATCATTTTTATATATATTTTATTAAAAATCCCAGTTTATGAAGGATCACATAGAACCCTAGAATATCGCAACCTCAAAAAATAGTGTTAAACAACACTCTAGCCATACAGGCTCACTTAATCCAAATATATCCACTTAATCAATTTAGACAGTAGACTGGCCCCGAGACACTAAGTCAACCGAGCTCTAGCAGTCTGACTGCCAGTGTGATTGGCCCCGAGACACTTGGTCAACCGAGCTCCAGCAATCACACCCAAACCACATCTCACACATATCAATAATCATATCAAATCAATATCCACAAATAGTTAGTAATATAGCCTAAATACTATAGGCGTACCGGTACGTACTCGGTCCTAGTGCTGCCCACTAGGTAGCACGTTCTATCGATATCCTTCATCATTAATAATATAAAAGATTCATTCATAAAAATAAATGATGCATGAACGTAAATGAAATAACAATATAATCCATATATATACCAGAAATATACCAAAAGTAAACCAGGTATATTTCGAGTATATATACGTCAAATAAATCCAGTCAAATCATAAATTAAACTAAAAATATATTTAAAAATATTTTAAATATATTTTATTAACAAAACATGTATATAATTTATTATATACCAAAAATATACTTAATATAGACTTAGGAAATAATCAAATTATTTATGCATATTTAATCAACATAAAACATGCATTTCTAAATCATGCATCCTAAGCATATATATATAGTATAGTAACTCACCTAGCGTGCTCCACGAGATGAATCCGACGGGCCTGGTCCACTAGCCCTCGGTCTCGACGCAACTAAACAAGCAATAAATAACCGACATCAGAATAATCCTAACAGAAATCCTAGAATTCGATCTAGAGTATTAAACACAGAAACAAAATTAGGGTTCGACTGGATATCACGTTTTATGAGAATTTTACCAAAAATCCGGTAGAACCTCCCCTGTAAAATGGACATCTCTCTACTCAAAAGAGTAGATCCGACCCTGCAAAGAAATACACTTCGAAAATACTACACAAAGCACAATCAAAATCCCACGGTCGGACTCCAAACTACAGTCCACCGACAAGGGTCCACAAACACAGAATAATTTCGAAAATACCAAAAATATCCTTATAATATAGAAATTCATTTTATAAGTAGAAATTACATAATTAACCTTTAAACACTATAAAAACCGATAAAAACTCATTTTATTTGAAAAACCGTATATTATATATATAATTGAAAATAATTCACGAAAAATAGTTTTAATTAGTTAAAAATACCAAGTAATTTATAGAAATCATTTGTATACCTTAAATAACTATTAAAACCAATTAAATTACATTTTTAGACAATTTAGGGTAAAATTACCAAAATACCCCTATATATACAAATATACTTAAATTACTTCAAAAATTCACCAAAAATTATTCAATTGTCCAAAATTAATTTTCTCAACATATTTATCAATAATATCAATAATTAAACTCAATTAACCAATTAAATTCAAATAAAAGCACATTTAACCCTAATTTTCCAAAATTCCATAAACTTCAATAATTCAAAATAAATACTTAGAAATTCATAAAAATTCCAAATAAATTCCTATAATTCATTTCAACACCTAATTTAACCATAAACTCCAATTTCATAATTTAAATAATTAATTTCCGAAAATTAGAAAATAATATTAAATATTCAAAAATACCCAAAATCCAAACAATCTCAAAAAATTCTACAAAAATTCATACATATAGATTAAGCTACTAGGAACAACATTTGTGAAGGGAGTTTCCATCAATCAACCATTTAGAAGCTCAAAAAAATCAAAAACCCTAATGTGGCCGAATTCGAAAAATTGAAACCTAAGCAAATCTAAACCATTTTAGCTCAAAAAAAAGCTATAATCACACTCACCGGAGCTCAAGGAGAAGAAAGAGACCAGCGGTGTCAAAAACGGTGGCCAGAAATGGGAGAAACGACAAAGGGAAGATTTTCGGCCAAAAAGGAAAATAGGGGTTGCCGGCGTTGGGGAAGGGAGCTGCTGGTGGCGAGGGATGGCTGGGAACGATGGTGGCAAGCCGGGAGGCACACCGACGGTAGGTGACCGGAGTTGCAGCGGGAGGGAAGGGAGTCGGGCGCGGGAGGGAAAGAAGAAGAAGAAGAAAAAAAAAAAAAAGAAAAAGAAAGAAAAGAAAAAAAAAAGAAAAAGAAAAAAGAAAAGAAAAAAAAAAAGAAAAAAGAAAAAGAAATAAAATAAAATAATAAAATAATAATAAAATAATTTTAATAATTTAATAATAAATAAAATAATTAAATAACAATAAATTAATAAATAAATAATAAAATATTAGGGTAATACATTAAACCCTAATTAAATAAATATACACACACATAGGCTTTATTTAGTATTTTAAAAATACGTATGAGTTAATGCAAGTCCGAAAATACATTTAAAATAATTAATAATACATTGTTTACGTGAAAATTTCCCTGAAAATGCAAGTCCTAGGAAAATTTTACGTAAAACGCTGTAAATAATACACAATATTAAAAATAGGTTTTAAATACATATCAACTCATGAAAATGTTGTAATATATACACAAAAATTATTAACACTGTATATCCTGGTACAGTGTAAAAATATTTTAAAAACACGAGATATTACACCTCGATAAGCTCATTGAGAAGAACCTGCTATGACCTTTGCCTTCGTAACAACCCTTGCTTGGAGCCAACCCAAAGCTTTTTTTGTAAATTTTATCAAACCATCGGGCATGACACAGATAGCTATGCCCAGTTAAAGCATAAAATCCAAGATTTGATAGACTCAGGCAAAATTACCGACCCAGAAAATAGAAAACCAAACACTCAAACCAACCCATTACCCAATTACCGAAATATACCACCTCCTAACTCATCCATTATGATGGTCAACTCTGGCCTAACAGAAGAAGAAATCCTAAACTCCTTCATTGATGTCTCTCCTAATTCCCAACAAGCCAAGCCTAAAAACTTGAGAACAATTAAACAACCCACGGAGTTATAGGTACAAGTTTTGGACATATGGAGTTCTAATGATGAAAGCAAAGAACAAGTTGACCTATGGGACAATAAGGGGTGTGAGCCAAATCAGTCTGTGAGGAAGATCAAGGAAAAGAAAGAGAAACCTGGGGTTATCGGGTCTGAATCTGAAAAGGCAGGATGTGCAGCAAAGGGAGAGGAGGTAGGACAAAGCAAAGAGACCATTGCTAGTGTTTGGGAGTTACTCATGCATTCTAGGGATTACAGGGAAGCTCTGGTCCTGGCACTAGATTAGAGAAAAATTTCCACTAATTCCACTCCAGAACAGATGGTCCAATCATTAACAGAAACCCCTCAAGGAATGATAACATTTTCCAATGATGATCTGCCTCTAAAAGGGAGGGATCACCACAAAGCCTTGTTTATCAAAGTTGAAGTAAAAGGGAAGATGACCTGCTATGTGATGGTTGACAACGGTTCTACCATCAATGTGTGTCCACTGAAGATTCTGTCAAAACTAGGGTTGACGATAGCTGACCTAAAGCCTTATGAGGTGGTTATCAAAGCTTATGATGACACCAAGAGATCTGTGGCGGGAACTTTCAGGTTGTTAGTTAGAACAGAACCTATAGAAGTCTAGGTTGACCTACATGTGATTGATATCCCGGTGACATTTGCCATTTTATTAGGGAGGACATGGTTTCACCCCCTAGGTGGCGTTCCATCCATTGTTCATTAAAAGGTTAAGTTTCCATATGAAGGAAGGGTTGTCACCATCTCAGCTAAAACTGAAGTCGCCATAGCCACAGTGAAGTTGATCCCTAAGGAGATTTCCCTTAGCCCTAGTTTTGAAGTTTGTGTGATCTATGACGATGAGATGGATGAAAGGGTTCTGAGAATGATGCGCAATATGAAATTTCTGCTCAACATGGGATTAAGGAAAAATCAGAGCGGACCTTTAGGGTTTGTGGGAAACAAAATACCTATTTTAAAGCATGGGTTAGGATTTGAAAAGGTTACCGAAGCTGGGAAAGAGATGGGTATGTCTGACTGGTCTGAAGAAAAGGAGAAGGAAACCATAGCTAGGAAGAAGACTCTATGGCAAATCTTTATAAAGGAAGGCATCGGGCACCCATACACTGGGACTCCAGAACCTCTCTTAATGGTTAGGGAAGTTATCCCAGGATTCGAGATTTTTGCTGAATTTGTGAACAAAACCAGGGAAGCTGATATCGAAAAGGACCCTATTGAGGAGTTGGTACTGGTTGAAGAGGAGTCTAAAGAGGATAAAGCTACTTCGAAGTAGGAAGGCATTGATGATCAGAATAAAGACCTAGACTTTGAGACCTGCATCCTCAATTCCATCATAGATACCTTTTATAATGACTGTGATGTTTCTCTTGCTTCTTTGTTTGAGACTGACGGCCTTTTCTTTTCAAAAGTGAATGCAATGAAATATGAATTTGCTTATTTGTGTGATGTGTTCCCTAATGGTTATTCTGTTTGTGATGATCATTTTATGCATATGTTTGACGTTAATTCCATGCAAACCAAATCATTTAATTTAGGCACAGACGATAATCCTAAAAATATATTTTTTGCTTCTGGTTTAACTCATAGTGAGAGAGGAAAAATGGAGGAAATCTTAAAAAAGAGACAAAAAGTATTTGCTTAGGGTTATGAAGACATGCCCGAAATCGACAGGGAGATCTCAAAACACAGAATCCCCATATACCCTCACATAGCGCCAATAAAGCAGAAACAAAGGAGGTTAAGGCCAGAATGGGCTCTCTTGGTTAAGGAAGAAGTTGAAAAGCATCTGAAGGCAAAGTTTTTAGAAGTGGTAGAGGACACTCAGTGGTTAGCAAATATAGTTCCAGTTCCTAAGAAGGATGGAAGGGTCAGAGTGTGTGTGGACTACCAAGATTTCAATAAAGCCTGCCCTAAGGATGACTTTCCCCTATCGCATATCAATACATTGATTGATAGTGCAACTTCGAATGCAATGTACTCTTTTATAGATGGATTTTCAGGATACAATCAGATTATGATGGCAGTAATGGATAGATTAAAGACATCATTCATCACTGAATGGGGCGTATACTGTTACCAAGTGATGCCCTTCGGGTTGAAGAATGCAGGGGCCACTTATCAGAGGATAGCGACTGTCTTACTGCACGACATGATCCATAAAGAGGTCGAAGTGTATGTGGATGATATAATGGTGAAATTTGGAACTAGGGAAGGGCATTTGAAGCACTTGACAAGTTTCTAGCTAGAGCAGAAAAGTATAATCTCATATTGAACCTGAAGAAGTGTGTTTTTGGGGTCACATATGGGAAACTGTTGGGACACATTGTTAGCCAGAAAGGAATAGAGATGGATCTAGGTAAGATCAGAGCAATCAGGGATATGCCCGCACCATAGAATGGAAAAGAGGTCTAAGGATTTCTAGGGTTTTTACAGTATATCAGCAGATTCATAGCCAAACTAACAGCCATCTGCAACCCTATCTTTAATCTTCTAAAGAAAGACCAACCTGTTGTGTGGAATGAGAGATGTCAATAGGCTTTTGAAACTATCAAGGATTATCTGATGAATTCCCCTATCTTACAACTATCGAGACCATGTAAAGTCTTAATCCTGTATCTAACAATTGAAAAGGATGCAATAGGGATGATGCTAGCACAGGAAGGAGAAAGGAAGATAGAGCATGTTGTATATTACATGAGTAAAAAGCTTCTACCCTATGAAGCTACTTATAGTTTAGTAGAGAAAACCTGTCTAGCAGTGATTTGGGCAACGAGGAAGCTCCGACACTACTTCCAATCTTATAAAGTGCAAGCAATTTCCAAACATGATCCCCTCAGGTACCTCCAACAGACCCCATCTCTTATAGGAAAATTGGCTAGGTGGCTCATTTTGCTCATAGAATTTGATATAGAGTATATGGCCAAAAAGATAGTAAAAGGAAGAGCAATAGTAGACTTCTTGGTGTAAAGCCTGGTTGGGGATGCCCAAGAGTGGAAGCCGAAATTCCCCGATGAGCATTTAGGGGCGATAGAGATACAAGATTAGGAAATGTACTTTGATGGAGCTGTTAATAACAAGGGGGTTGGGATAGGAGTAATTTTGGTTCGCCAAAAGGAGAAATGATCTCAATGGCAAAAAGGCTCGAATTTGAAGCAACCAATAACCAAGCAAAATATGAAACCTACATCTTTGGCTTAGAAGCATTGCATAGCGCAGGGGCGGAAAATGTCACTGTCTATGGGGATTCCATGCTAGTTATAAAACAAGCCACCAAAGAATGGGAGATAAAATAAGATATATTATGGCTATACTAGGAATACTTAACCACCATCCTGTGCTCTTTCACACAGTGTAAACTCGTCCATTCGCCAAGGGAAGGAAACCAGGTAGCTGACGCCCTAGCCACACTGGCCTCCATATGGGAAAGTGGGAAACAACCAGAGGCTAGACCTTTAATTCTCACAAAGTCTCAAGCCCCCTATTGTAAAGAGGTGAGAGTAACACCCATTTATGCCACTGAGAAACCTTAGTTCTATGATTTATAAAGGTATCTAGAAACTGGGAAATTTTTAGATGACGCTGATAAGAAAGAAAGGATATCCCTATAAATGTTGTCTCGACAGTTCATAAGCCACGGTGGGATGTTATACAAAAGAATGCCAGTCGGGGTACACCTCAGGTGCATTGGCAAGGATGAAGGTCAGAAGCTTGTGGAAGCAATTCATGAAGGGATGTATGGACCACATATGAATGGGACTGTCTTGGCAAAGAAAATAGCCTATTGGGGTACTTTTGGCTCACCATGGAAGCGAATTGTGTTGGATTTGTGAAGAAATGTCACAATTGCCAAACATATGGTGATATTAGCCACCTACCATCTATGGAACTTCAAGGAATGATGTCTCCTTGGTCGTTTGCTGTATGGGGAATTAACATTATAGGGGAGGTAAAGAAACTAATGGCCATCGATACATCATCGTGGCCATCAACTACTTCTCCAAGTGGGTTAAGGCCGAATCTTATGCTACCGTGGGGATGAGGAAAATGTCGAGGTTCATCGAAAAGAACATAATCTACAGATATGGTCTACCACACCATGTAGTTACAGATAATGGTGTTCAGTTTTGAGTAGAGATGGCCACACTACTAAAGGACTATAAGATTGATTACCACAGATCATCTCCATATAGGCCACATGCAAATGGAGTGGTGGAAGCAGCAAATAAGAATGTAAAGAAGATCTTGGCCAAGACGCTGGAAAATTATCGAGATTGGGCTAAATACTTACAGTTCGCATTGTGGGGGTATCGAACTACTACTAGGACTTCGACAGGAGCCACTCTGTACTCTTTAGTTTATGGGTGTGAGGCTGTTTTACTAGTGGAGGTTCAGATAAGGTCACTGAGAGTCCTTCTGGAATCTAAACTCCTTGAGTATCAGTGGGTCGAAAGTCGGTTGGCTCAATTGACATTGCTGGATGAAAAGAGGATGAAGGCTATGTATCATTCTCAGCTGTATCAGAGAAGAATAGCCCATGCCTACAATAAGAAGATCAAGTCGGGCAAGATTCGAGAAGGGGATCTAGTATTGAAACTTTCGAGATCACTCATGACCGACCCTCAAGGGAAATTCAGGCCCAATTGGGAGGGACCGTATTTGGTAAAAAAGTTATTTTCGAAAGGCGCTGCCATTTTGTCTGACATGGAGGGGAACGAGTTCAAGGAACCTATCAACCTAGACAAGCTCAAGAAATACTTTATGTAAAAAGTCTCACTGGGGAGAAAACCTTGAAAATTATCTAGGCAAAAGTTAGAGACTAAAAAAAAAAGGGAGGGGGCTCCTGCTGGACTAAAAACCTCGAAAGAGGCAGTCCAGGCAAAAGTTAAGGACATGTAAAAGGGGAAGGAGAGGCACAAAATGGTTAGTTGGAAAACTTGCAAGGGCAAGCCAACTAATAACACGAGATATACCAGAAGTAAAATGTATATACGTTTTACGCTTAAATGAAATGAAATGGATTGCTTTAATTGTCGTTAAACATTGCATAATGTGTCCATTACAAGTTGTTTAACTAGTATAAAAGGGAAATTACTTCTAACAAAAGGGAAAACGACGACTTCATTCCATGAGCTAGTTTTGTTTTCTATTCTTTTATTGCCTACCCTATGAACTTAACATTTGTAATTCTCTTGTCCTTTGGTATTTAATAAATTCATCTCTTTCTGTTTATTGCAAGCAAACCCACGCTCTGTAATGATCATCGGTGGTCTGATAACCATTGTAGCTTAAATTTTTTCGATGGCTCTTTGAGGCCAAGTTTCCACTAAGTGGTCCAGAAAATTCTGAGAAAGTGGCCCTAGCTCAAACTCGTGAATAGGCTCCATAATTAGTTGTTTATGACCATATTGGCAACAGAGGCGGGCTGGATTGTGGAAAGTGGCAAAATGGAGACCGGTAGTCGGGACACAATATGTATAAGACCAAAGGGTCACATGCTGCAACCCCCACCAAGGGCACATCTAGTGAATAAGTGTATCAGGGAATGTTGATAGCCAGCCACGAATGTCTGCAGGGATGGGATGTAGTTTCCTTGTTCGATAATGCTTGGCTTAGTAACGCCTAATGTCTTGGGGAGGTTCAATCAAGCCCAACTTCTCATAAAACCACATCTACGGGATTGCAAATGTTTATGTACAGGCAGTATTGGTAGTTGGAAGTAGAGGAGGGGTAATGGGAAACTTACCTCCAGCAGGAAGGGGGTTCCTGAGAATCATCGCGTCCTTGTGAAGTCATCCAATCCAATTATGATTTATGCTAAGATGAGAGGGAAGGGGTTGAGCCTGGACTCCACTTGATTGAGGATGGAGAGGATCTTCATATCGCAGTGCCCTAAGGGGGAAACCAGCAGAAATTGAGCATATAAATAGAGGGCTAACATGCAGGGCCAGTAAGTTTCCCCTTTGTCCACATTCATGATGACTTCGAGGAGGGACTCTAATTTGATTTCTAAGTCAGAGATATAGTGAAAGGAAGACTGGGGTGGAAGATTGAACATACGCACCATTTGTTGCTGAATGGAGCGAGAATCCGAGTTTTTAAGAGCAGGAATCGCAAGTTGGCAAGCAGAATATGTATGATGGCTAAGAATTGCCTCGAATTCCTCTAGTAGGGGACATATTTCTATTGTGTTGAGCCAAAAAATGTGTTTATGGGGATCCTAAAATTGAACTATGGCATGGAGAAAAGGGAAATTAATTCTCCTAGTATGGAGTGATTTAAAGACCACGAGGTGAAATGGCTCTAACCTGACCCAAGATTTATTGTCTAAACCTTTCAAAATTGATTGTAGGGGCCTCGAACTTTGTTCCATCATGTTTGTGGCTTTTCAGAGGTGCCTAGAGAGAGAAATAGGAGGTTAAGAATGGAGGAAACTCGAGAATTAGGTCAAACTCAGGAATGGGGGTTTTTATAGGGGCAGGACTTCCTGTTACTAAGGCGGTCGCCTCATCGATGAGTTGATCGCCTCATCAAAGAGGCGATCGCCTCTTCACCAGGGACTAATGAGGCGATCACCTCATCAGCAATATGAGTTGTTCTTTGAATCACACAGTCTAAATAGGTGGGACAGTTACGCATGTAAATAGTGAAATGAGAAAAGCAAAACAAGTGGATTTAATTAAGGAAAATGTTGAATTATACAAGCATTATGTTCATAAAATCAAAAACTAAAATTTTGTGTTCACTATTCGAAGACTACACAAATTTTAACCCTGGAACATCAAGCATCTCATCCAGTATCCTTGAGGTCAGTCTGTCCTCCCATACCACTGCCACTCCTATCTTTGTCCTCATTATCCTCATCAATCTGAAACATGTCAATCTGACGCTCAAGAGTGGCGATCCTCGCCCTGCTAGCCTCATCCCGATCCTATTCAGATAAATCACAGGTTAGTAAACCATGCAAGCATGCGTACATGTAGAAAATAAAGAGGTTCTTACCCTCCACTGTTGGGTGACCTCCAGTATGTAGTCTCTTTGGGCCTCTATCATGCGATACATATATAGGCTTGTTGGGTACCGTGATGCAAACACAGTAAAAAAATTAAAATTTTATCCCGTTCCCAAGCGTGGATCCATGTAATTCGACTAATTAATTAAATCTAGGGTTTTTAAAAATCTTACCAAAATGCAGAAGAGGCAAGATTCTCTAGAAGGATGAGAGGAGGTTCACACCGGTGACACCTTACCTCGAGCTTTTTGGCTTGGTTGTTTGGATCAAGACGTCTCCAAAAGGATGCGTCCTCTATAGGTATCCACACGAACAGCCCTTCACAAAATGAATTTGAGTGTGTGTGCTAGCAACCTCTTAACTGTCTCACAAATCAAGAACAAAAGAAAAAACTCTATCTTTGTTTTCTAAGAGGAAAGAAAACGAATTTGGAGGCAAAAACAAGTGTGTAAAACCCTAGAGAATATAACATATTTATAGACTCCAAGTTAGGGTTTCACTTACCAATAACCTTTTGGTAATTTTCCATTTATTATATTCTGATTTTGTTTAAAAATAAATCAAAAAATAATATCTTATTTATTTATTTAAAATAATATTTATCTTAAATAAATAAACAAATAAATAAATAAATAAAACAATTTAATTATTTATTTTCACAGAGTTTATTTTGGGCTTATTAAACCCATATCCGTTTTGGGCTTGTTCTAAGTGTGTGACCCTGTAGGTTCACATAACATTGGCAGTGGGCCTAAATCTCTATTTAGGCCTATAAGTCATAAGTGGCCTCTAGCAAGACATTATGACTACCCAAGTCATGTGAAGTCAATAATCCGACATAACCTAATTACAGTGAATTTTATTGTCCCTTTATCACATGATATCTTAATTGAACATAAGGCATAGAATGTCATCCTTATATAGTTCAATATTATGACTTGATTCCAAGTAGACTGAAAATGATAACTCTTTATCAATTCATTTCAGCATGGCCATGCATTTTCATTTAGTCTATCTCATCAAGGGGCCTTTAGATATCTTTCTCATATTAATGAGGGATAAATTCCTTCTAAATCACTCACATTCCTCACATAACTAATTTTATATCCAATAACATTCTTTTAATCATTCGGTTAAAGATAATGTTAGAATGTGTCAAAACATAAAATAGCTATGTAGAAATCCATGATGATTTCAAGGTCAAAGGACTGAAATAAAATTACTGTGATAAGAAATACTTATGACAATAATCTATGTAGTATTCTCATAGTGGGTCAATCCAGTACATGATCTCTCATCATGTACCTATGAGTTGACTTAATATCTCATATTTATGATTAGTAAAACATAACCATCAGTCAACATCATACTAGCCTTAATACTTTAATATTCATATAATGAATAAATGGCTAGGGATAATTAGAATAGAACGCTTATTTTAATCTAAGGGTTTTACTATCAAGTCACATACTTGATGGCCTTAGTAAGAATTAACCATTCATGTAATTATCATAAAATCAAATGATAATATAATACCTTTTTATTAATAAAATAAGAAAGTCAATACATAATCACAAATGATTGACCTAGTGCATATCACTAACAATGCCCTGCTCCAGCGGAATCTGCATTATTGAAATAAATGTTGGAACTAACATTTGGTCTGAGAATTATAGTGAAAGCAGGTTAGGAAAAGAACATACATGAGTAGCACCACCAGGGGTGCATGCAGGGGTCAGGTCCTCGTCCAAGGCCAAGAACTGGCACGATAACTCTCCAAGAGGAACCTAATATTGAGCTAGAGGGTCGGGGACATGGATGAAGCTGCCTGGGACAAACTCAAAACTGGGGGCAATAGTCGGCTTGGCTTCCTCACCGACCGCAGAAGTCTCCTCCCTGCCCGGATCCAGTCGATGCCTCAAGGGCTCTCTCTCTCGCACTCAGGACCTAACTGGGGCCATGGGCCTAGCAGGCATAGCCTGAAGATGAAAATACGAGGAACATGTTAAGAATGCAGTGAATTTGCAAGAAAAGGGGAACCGGTAAGGATTTACCTGAGAGGTATAAGCAGCCTAGAAGGGGACCGTCAATAGAAGGTAGGTACAGATGAACTCCGCATACTGGCTCTTCACATGAACTGTGTGATCCATAGCTGGTGAGCCCGCAATGGCCTGAACGAGATCGTCACCCTCTAGCTCATGAGCCCAAAGCATACTTTCAGGAGGAGACCTAGGGACCCGCCTAGCTTTAACACCTGCCCTCCAATTCAGGACCCACTCTCCCAAGTACTAAGCTCAATACCCAGGGCCACAAAGGAGTGCCCTCTTCAGGGCTAAAGGCCTGGAGCGAGTCATCTCAATGGTCCAAGTGTCTCGGACCCCCCACAAGTCATTTCGAATCTGTAAAAGGAAAAAAAAAGGGGGAGATGGCAATATGTAAGTAAATTGAATGTGAATAATTTACTAATAAGAAGGTTTGTGCTTTGTAGGTACCGCATCCTGTGTCAGGGAGTTCAAGTGCTGTCTGTGGATATGAACTCGTGCAAGGTGCCTCTTCACAACACGGCTCGCGCCCCACCTGCCGAGGGTCGGGAAATGGTCTCTTACTTGGGTAATGCCCACAAGCAACTCTAGCTCTAAAGCCCAGACCTGAAAAATAAAATAGGAGAAGTTGAGAAGACTAATGTAAGTAATGGGGGTCAGAACAAGATAAAGGAAAAAAGGGGATCGTGACGTACCAGAACAACATGCCAAAAGTCACAAAACCTCCTAGCCCCTTAGACCACCTCGTCCATGCTCCGGTACAAGTATGCCAGGGCGCAGCTACCCCAATCGAATGTGGGAATCTGGTCAAGATCCCGAAGGGCCAATAGGAACATCAGATCGATGGAGCTGGTGGAGCAAGCGAAGAAGGTGGTACCGAGCAAGTAAAGTAAAAAAGCCCTCACCACCTAGTCAATCTCAAGGGGAAAGATCATCGCTATAGCCCAATCTTGGGAGTAGAAACTCCTGATTGAGTCCAACTTAAGGGTATGAGTCCCCTTCATGTCAAGAGTCATCCCCAAAAGCCGCTCGATATATGCAGCCTTATCCAGAGACAACTGATGTAGACTCGCATCGAAGGGAATGGGATCCCTAGCACAGGCAATCCCTGTGATGGCAGCAAATGATATCGGGTCTAAAGTAAGCTCATCGAATAGGAGGTGGAAGGTGTGGGTCATATCAAACCACCTTTCCATCAGGGCATGCAGTGGTTGGTAATCCGCGCACCCTTGCTCGGATGGAAGTGAGAGTAAGAAGTCCTCGAACCCCATCTCCTGAATTTGATCCCTCTACTCGTCAATCAAGTTATTGAAGAAGACCCGGGCTCCATGAAAATTCCCAACACCCTTGAACATCTGAGCGTCATGCTACAAACAATAAATAGAGAAGTGAAATTTATGCATGTTATGGTTTCAGAAAAGGAATTCAGAATGAATATACTTTTAGACAATGCGATTTGCCTTGTTGATGAAGCAATCGTGTAATATCCCGAGTTTTTAAATATTTTTATACTACATCGGGATATGCAGTGTCAATAATTTTTGTATATATTTATGATTATTTTCATATGTTTGATAATTATTAAGTTATTTTAATTATTCTTAATTATTTTAAGTACTTTACGTAAAATTTTCTTAGAAATTTTATTTTCGGGGAAATTGACACGTAAATAATTTAATATTAATTTTTTTAAATAGATTTACGCATTTTCATGAGTTCATGCATTATTTTAATTGTTGTATTAAAATATATACATATACATGCATATATATAATAATTTTAGGGTTTATTAATTATTTTTAATTATGTATGTATATATTATATAGTTTTTATTTAATTAATATGTGTATATGTATATTAATTACTTAATTTTTTTTAGTGCGTGGTGTAGAATTTTTTAATACAAAATTATTATATTAATGTAAAAATTACTCAAGTTACTATAATATATATATATATATATAAACTTTACCATATTTACAAAATATACCCCCGACTCTTCCTTCCTTCTTCCCGACGTCCAACCACCACTACCACCGCCTGTCACACCATTTCTTCATCGTCGGTGTGCCTCCCGACATGCCACCTTCGTCCCCAGCTAGCTCCACCGCCTTCTCTTCCTTCTCCGGCACTGTTTGAAGCTTGTTTTGATCGAAAGATCGAAACTTGAAGTCACCATCGATCACAGCGATTCCGGCCACCGTTTTCAACACCTCCGGTCTCTATCTTCTCCTTGAGCTCTGGTGAGTGTGATTCCAAGCTTCGTTTCACTTAAAATGGTCTAGATTTCCCTAGGTTTCGATTTTTCAATTTCGGCCTATTAGGGTTTTTTTATTTTTTTGAGCTTTAATTTGATTGATTCATGAAAACTTCCTTCACAAACTTTGATTCTAGTAGATTAATCTTCATACTGGAATTTTTGGAATTTATTTTGATTTTTGGGTATTTTTTATTATTTTATTATTATTATCTAATTTTTGAAAATTAATTAATTAAATTATGAAATTGTGTTTTATGGTGATTTTAGGGGTTGAAATGAATTATAGAAATTTATTTGTAATTTTTTTGAATTTTTATGTATTTATTTTGAATTTATTTAGTTTATGTAATTTTGAAAAATAGGGTTAATTATGTGTTTAATTGAAATTAATTGGTTAATTGAGTATATTTATTGATATTATTGAATTATATGTTGAGAAAATTAATTTTGAGTAATTATATTATTTTTGGTGAATTTTTGGATATTTTAGTATATTTATATATATAGGGGTATTTTGGTAATTTTACATTAAATTGGCTAAAAAATATAATTAAATTGGTTTTAATAGTTATTTAGGGTATAAAAATGATTTCCACAAATTATTTAGTATTTTTAACTAATTAAAACTATTTTTCATAAATTATTTTCAAATTATATGTATATTATACGATTTTTCTAAATAAATGAGTTTTTATCGGTTTTTAATGTGTTTTAGGGTTAATTACGTAAGTTGGATTGATAAAATGTATTTTTATTATATAAGGGTATTTTTTGTATTTTATGAATATTCTGTGAATTGTGGACCTCGGTCGATGAATTGTAGTTTAGAGTCCAACCGAGGGATTGTGGTTGTGTTTTGTGTTATTTCGAAGTGTGTTTCTTTGCAGGACTGGCTCTACTCTTTAAGTAGAGAGATGTCTATTTTATAGGGGAGGTTCTGCCAGATTTTTTATAGAATTCTCGTAAAATGTGATATTCGGTCGAACGATAATCCTGATTCTATGTCTAGTGTTCTAGATCGAGTCTTTAGAACTTCTATTAGATTTATTCTGATTTCTGTCATTATTTGTTTGTTTAGTTGCACTGAGATCGAGGCCTAGTGGACCAGGTCCGTCGGACCCATCTCGAGGAGCGCAATAATAGTGAGTTGTTATTTTATATATATATGCTCTAGGGTGCATGATTTTAGAAATATATGTGTTATTTTGATTAAATATGCATAATGATTTAATTAGTACTTAAGTTTTTTTTTAGTTTATTTTTTTGTTTATTTTTGGTATATTTTAAACTATATCCATGTTTTATTAATGAACTATGTTTAAAATGTTTTTGAATATATTTGTAGTTTATTTTGTAATTTAATTGGATTTATTTGGCATATATGCACTTGAAATATACCTGGTTTACTTTTGGTATATTTCTAGTCTATATATGGTTTATGTTGCTATTTTATTTAAATTCATGCATCATTTATTTTTATGAATGTATGTTTTATATTTTAATGAAGGTTATCAATAGAACGTGTTACTTAGTGGGCAGCACTAGGACCGAGTACGTATCGGTACGCTGATAGCATTTAGGCTATATTACTAACCATTTGTGGATATTTATTGGATTTGATTATTTGATGTGTGAGATATGATTTGGGAGTGTGATTGCTGGAGCTCGGTTGACCAAGTGTCTCGAGGCCAATCACACTGACAGTCAAACTCCTGGAGCTTGGTTGACTTAGTGTCTCGGGGCCAGTCTACTGTCCAAATGGAACAAGTGAATATATTTGGAATAAGTGGGCCTGTATGGCTAGAGTGTTGTCTAACACTGTTTTGAGGTTGCGATTTTTTAGGGTTCTATTTGATCCTTCATAAACAATGATTTTCAATAAAAATATATATAAATGATTTTCTTGCATCTGTGTGTATTTGCTTGTATATATATTTATTATATATACTTTTGACTGTGTGCATTGACATTTAGTATGCATGTATATATATTATAGCAATTCACTCAGTGAGGTCTGACTCCCCTCCATTGACTATTTTTCAGGAGAGTCATCGTCTTCAAACCTCAGTAGCAGACCCGTACGCCGGATTTCTTCTACCCCAGCTTTATTATGTAAACTACTTACCTGAGTTTTATTTTTATGATCTAGACACTACAATAGTTGTAAAAATTGTTAAAGGGTTATGTACTATATTGTGTGAGTTGTATATTTTAAGGATTTGAACTCGATTTGTATTAAAAGTTTATTTGTATATATATGAGATGAGGTTGTTGATTTAAATCTCATAATGGATTATTATTTAAATATTTATGATTTTATTTCCATTGCAAAATATTTTAATTATGTTATTATTATTATTGCATGTTTTATTTTATTTTTAGGCTTGCTACGGGTTCCGGATTCGAAAGAATTCCCGTTCCTTAGCACTGTCATGGCCCTTGTTTTGGGTCATGACAAAGTTGGTATCAAAGTGGAGTTCTGTGTCAGGGCCTTAGCTGTGTGAGTCGTGGCCTTAGTTTTCAAAGTTGTGTTTTCTTTTGGTAACTACTATAGTGAATTAGGTTCGAGTATGTCTTGATAAGTATTCCTTGCTTTAGTTTTCTGCATTATTCTTCTGTTGTCTGTTTTGTCTGAATCGTTCTATTTGTCTTTTCAGAATGAGGAGGTGAGCACATGTCACTCCACCGGTCATTGAGGCTGAGGATGATGAGTCTTTTTAGGATGAGGTTTTACCTCCTGAGCAGCTAGTTAGACGCAGAGGTAGTGGCAGAGGTAGACCTCGAGGAGCGGTAGGTCGCCATAGGCAGAGAGAGATACAAGATGAGGAGCCTGTTGAGCCTGAGTTTGAGGATCCTATACCTCCAGTTGTTCAGCCTGTTCAGCCTGCCTACCAGCAGGGTATGTCTGACCCTGAGGCAGCTCTATTCTATGCCAGAGTTGGTAGGATCACCCTTTATGGGACTTCCGATCCGCTAGACTTTCTGCACGCGATTGAGACTAGGACTCGGACTACTCACACAAAGTATCAGCGGATTATGATCATTGAGCTGTCTATTGAGGGACCAGCCCTAGACTGGTTTATTCAGATGATTCAGCCCTATATGATGACGATGACCTGGGCTCAATTTCGAGAGCGATTTATGAGGAGATCTGTCTAGAGCCTCTCCACATGAGCTATTGTCTCCAATTAACCAGCATTTCTCACGGTGATAGATCTGTAGAGGAGTACACCCGAGAGTTCCTCTGGCTGGGTAGATATGTAAAGGATCTGATGCGAGATCAATATTTCACAATCATTACCTATGTCACCGAATTGGGTTTAGCATTTGCTAGTATGCCTACAGCAGGCCTTACTCTGGAGTTTGTGATTGAGTTGGCCAAAGAGATTGAGCTGAGGCTAGTTAGGCAGGGAGCGATGCATGATTATTACCAGCTGGGAGTTCAGTCGAGTGGATTACAGACTACTCCGTATTCGAGTTTTCATGTTGGTTTGAGTAGTCAGCAGAGAGGTCCGACTCAACAGAGTTAGAGGCAGCAGCAGCGAGTGCATCAGAGCAGTAGACATGGCCATGGAGGTCAGCGTAGACCATTCAGATTTAGGTCAAGTGCTTCAAGCAGCAGCAATGGTCACAGTTCTAGATCAGCTGCCAGTGTATGCCAGACCTACAGTAGAGTCCATCAAGGACCGTGTTACCTGACGCCATTGACATACTTCAGATGCGGGCAGACATGACATTATGCCAGATCGGGTCCTTACTTTGGGTATCAATAGCCACAGATTCCATAATTTCCATAACAGTCGATTGCTAGTGTTGCACCCATACCATTTCAGTTGCCTTCAGCCCAGCATCAGAGTTCCACTCAGCTTGTTCCATAGCAGGGTCATGGTAGAGGTACTAGAGGAGGTGCCAGAGGTGTTGGCCAAGCTTCTACTAGCCAGCAGGGAGGTCGAGGACAGGCCAAAGTTTTCCACCTTACTCAGCAGGATGCTCAGGCATCTAATGCAGTCATGGCAGGTATTGTTTCTATCTGTTACCTGAATGCATGGGTTCTGTTTGATTCAGGTGCCATGCATTCATTTGTTTCTCCCATTTTTACTTCCAAGTCTTGTTGGCAAGCTTCGAGGATGGCTTTTCCTTTGTCTGTTGCCACTCCTCTGAGCGATTCTTTGGACATCAATATTGTTCTTTCTAGTTGTCCAGTTCTCATGGGAGATAGAGAATTACCCATTGATTTGATTATGTTGGATGTGATGGAGTTTGATGTTATTCTAGGTATGGACTGGTTATCTCAGCACTATGCCATGGTGGATTATCGGAACAAAGAGGTGACTTTTAGAATTCCTGATGAAGAAGAATTTAAGTTTGTGGGTGATAGGAGTTCACCACCTCAGAATTTTATTTCTGCTATTATGGCTAGGAAGTTACTGAGGAAAGGATGTCAAGGGTATTTAGCATTGGTCAGGGATACTTCAATGGAGAAGTTGTCACTCACAGATGTTCCTGTTGCCTGTGAGTTTCCTAATGTTTTTCCTGAGGAGTTGCCAGGTTTACCACCTCATAGAGAGATTGAGTTCTGTATAGATGTGGTTCTAGGTACTACTCCTATATCTATGCCACCCTACAGAATGGCTCCTACAGAGTTAAAGGAGCAATTGCAAGAGTTGTTAGATAAGGGTTTCATCAGACCTTATCTTTCTCCTTGGGGTGCACCAGTCCTGTTTGTGAAGAAGAAGGATGGTACCCTAAGACTGTGCATTGACTATAGAGAGCTGAACAAGGTGACAATGAAGAATAAGTATCCTCTCTAGAGGATAGATGACTTGTTTGATCAGCTACAGGGTGCACAATTCTTTTCCAAGATTGATCTAAGGTCGGGTTATCATCAGTTGTGGATTAGTGAAGCCGATGTTCCTAAAATGACATTCCGCACTCGATATGGCCATTATGAGTTCCTGGTGATGTCTTTTGGTTTGACTAATGCACCAGCAACTTTTATGGACCTGATGAACAGGGAATTCAGGTCGTATGTGGATTAGTTTATGGTAGTCTTCATTGATGATATACTGTATATTCGAGGAGCATGGAGGAGCATGTATATCACTTAAGGACTGTACTGTAGACACTGAGAGATCATCAGCTTTATGCTAAATTCTTGAAGTGTGATTTATAGATGGAGAGTGTTTCTTTTCTTGGACACGTGGTGTCTAAAGAAGGTATCTAGGTTGATCCACAGAAGATTGAGGCAGTGTCTGAGTGGCCTAGATCGACTTCTGTTACTGAGATTCAAAGTTTTCTGGGTTTAGCCTGGTATTATAGGTGGTTTGTACAAGATTTTTCCAGAATTACAGCCCCTATGACTCGCTTAACTCAGAAGAATGTTAGATTTGAGTGGTCAGAAGCTTATGATAATAGTTTCCAGTTGTTGAAGGAGAAATTGACCACAAGCCTAGTGCTAGCTTTGCCTAATAGTGTGGATAAGTTCATAGTTTATTGTGATGCCTCTAGAGTTGGCCTTGGTTGTGTGTTAATGCAGAATGGTAGGGTGATAGCCTATGCTTCGAGGCAGTTGAAGAAGCATGAGCAGAACTATCCTACACATGACCTTGAAATGGCTGCAGCGATCTTTGCTCTGAAGATTTGGAGACATTATCTGTACGGGGTGACTTGTGAGATTTTTACTGATCACAAGAGCCTTAAGTACATTTTCCAGTAGAGAGATCTAAATCTGAGGTAGAGGAGATGGTTGGAATTATTAAAAGATTATGACTGTGAGATATTATATCATCCGAGCAAGGCTAATGTGGTAGCAGATGCCTTGAGTAGAAAGTCCATAGGCAGTCTTGCTCATATCAGTGTTGAGAGGAGACCGTTAATCCAGGAGTTGCATTTACTGGTGGATCAAGGTCTGATGATGAAGATCAGTAGGTCAGGTGGACTGTTAGCTCAATTTAAGGTATGATATGTACTGAGGGATAGGATTAAAGCAGCCTAGAGCCGAGATCCTATTCTAGAAGAGCTTGTAGAGAATGTTCGAGCAGGGAAGTTCACTGATTTCACACTCGATGATGATGGCGTGTTATGGATCAGTGGTAGATTGTGTGTTCCTGATGTGGATGATTTGAGAGAAGAGATCCTAGAGGAAGCACATTCTACAGCCTATAGCGTACACCAGGTGTCACTAAGATGTACCATAATATCAAAGATTTATACTAGTGGGACGGACTGAAGAAGGATGTCGCTGATTATGTTGCTAAGTGCTTGATGTGTCAGCAAGTGAAAACTGAACATCAGAAGCCTTTTGGGAAGCTTCAGCCTCTTCCTATTCCCGAGTGGAAGTGGGAAAGGATAGCTATGGATTTTGTGGTTGGTTTACCTCATTCTAAGGATGGATACGATTCCATCTGGGTGATTGTAGACAGGTTGATGAAGTCTACACATTTCTTACTTGTGAAAGCCACCTATTCTGTAGCTAGATTAGTGAAGTTATATGTGAAGCATATTGTGTGCCTTCATGGAGTACCTGTGTCCATTATGTCAAATAGAGGTTCAGTGTTTACCTCTCGATTTTGGCAGAAGTTGCAGGAAGCGATGGGCACTAGGTTAGATTTCAGTACTGCTTTTCATCCTCAGACAGATGGTCAGTCTGAGAAAATGATCCAGACACTAGAAGATATGTTGAGGATGTGTGTCCTGGACTTGGGAGGTAGCTAGGATGATCATTTGCCTCTTGTAGAGTTTGCATATAATAACAGCTAGCATAGCAATATTGGTATGGCACCATACAAGGTGTTGTATGGAAGGAAGTGTAGATCCCCTTTGAGTTGGGATGAGATTGGGGAAAGAGCTTTGACATGACACAGTATAAGAGGAGACTGGTGGAATTGTGTGTTACAAGATTAAGTTTGATATATATATGGGCATCTAAACCAAAAATTGAGATTCAGAGAGTTATTGTGAATTCAGTCTTTTGGGTGTAATTGATCTTGGTGAGATGTAAAAAGGGTTGTTTCAGCACTATGCAGTGGTTGATTGTCGGAGTAAAGAGGTAATTTTCAGAATTCCTGATGAAGAAGAGTTTAAGTTTGTTGGTGATAAGAGTTCTGCACCTCATAATCTTGTCTCCACTATCACTGCTAGGAAAATACTGAGGAAGGGTTGTTAGGAATACTTAGCTCTAGTTAGGGATACTTCAGTGGAGAAGTTGTCTCTCATAGATGTTCCAATTGCTTGTGAGTTTCCTGATAAGTTGCCAGATTTACCACCTCATAGAAATTGAATTCTGTATCGATATGGTTCCTAATGTAGCTCTTATTTTGACGTAGCCCTACAAAATGGCTCTAGTAGAGTTATAAGAGCAATTATAAGATCTGTTAGACAAGGGTTTTGTCAGACCTTGTATTTCTCCTTGGGGTGCATTAGTCCTTATGGTGAAGAAGAAAGATGGTACCCTGAGACTGTGCATTGACTACAAAGAGCTGAACAAGATGACAGTGAAGAGGATAGATGACCTATCTGATCAGCTACAGGGTGCACAATTTTTTTCTAAGACTGATTTGAAGTTAGGTTATTATTAGTTATGGATCAGTTTGTAGTAGTCTTCATTAATGATATACTAGCATATTCAAATTGAATGAAAGGGCATGTATATCACTTAAAGATCATACAACATACACTAAGAGAATGTCAGTTTTATGCTAAATTCAGGAAGTATGATCATTGGGTGGAGAGTATTGTTTTTCTTAAAAGTGTGACGTTTAAGGATAGTATTCAAGTTGATCCATAAAAGATCGAAGCAGTATCAAAGTGGCCCAGACTGACTAAATCTATTGAGATTTACAATTTTTTGGGTTTAACTGGGTATCTGTCATGACCCAAAACAAGGGCCGACGTTAGGGAACGAGAATTCTTTAGAATCCGGAACCTGTAGCAAGCCTTAAAATAAATAAAAACATGCAATAATGATAATAACATAATTAAAATAATCTGCAGAGGAAATAAATCATAAATAATTAAATAATAATCCACCACAGGATTTAAATCAATAACTCATCTCATATATATAAATAAACTTTTAATACAAATCCAGTTCAAATATTTAAAGTACATAACTCATCCAAATATAATACAACATCCTTTTTCAATTTTTACAACTACTATAGTGTCTAGATTAATAATAAAAACTTAGGTGAGCAGTTTATATAATGAAGCCGGGGCGGAAGAAATCCGGCGTACGGGTATGCTACTGAGGTCTGATGATAATGACTCTCCTGAAAAATAGTCAACGGAGGGGAGTCAGACCTCACTGAGTGAATTGCTATAATATATATACATGCATACTAAATGTCAATGCACACAATCAAAAGTATATATAATTAATATATATACAAGAAAATACACGCAGATGCAATAAAATCATTTTTATATATTTTTATTTAAAATCACTATTTATGAAGGATCGAATAGAACCCTAGAAAATCGCAACCTCAAAATAGTGTTAGAAAACACTCTAGCCATACAAGCTCACTTATTCCAAATATATTCACTTATTCCATTTGGACAGTAGACTGGCCCCGAGACACTAAGTCAACCGAGCTCCAACAGTCTGACTGTCAGTGTGATTGGCCTCAAGACACTTGGTCAATCGAGCTCCAGCAATAATACTCCCAAATCATATCACACATCAAATAATCAAATCCAATCAATATCCACAAATGGTTAGTAATATAGCCTAAATGCTATCAGCGTACCGGTACGTACTCGGTCCTAGTGTTGCCCACTAGGTAGCACGTTCTATCGATATCCTTCATTAAAATATAAAACATACATTCATAAAAATAAATGATGCATGAATTTAAATAAAATAGCAACATAAACCATATATATACTAGAAATATACCAAAAGTAAACCAGGTATATTTCGAGTGTATATACGTCAAATAAATCCAATTAAATTACAAAATAAACTAAAAATATATTCAAAAACATTTTAAACATAATTCATCAATAAAATATGCATATAGTTTAAAATATACCGAAAATAAACCAAAAATAACCTAAAAATAAACTTAAGTACTAATTAAATCATTATGCATATTTAATCAAAATAACACATATATTTCTAAAATCATGCACCCTAAAGCATATATATATAAAATAATAACTCACTATTTATTGCGCTCCTCAAGATGGGTCGGATGGGCCTGGAACACTAGGCCTCAGTCTTAGTGCAACTAAACAAACAAATAATGATAGAAATCAGAATAAATCTAATAAAAATTCTAAAGACTCGATCTAGATTACTAGACACAGAATTAGGATTAAAGTTCGACCGGACATCACGTTTTACAAGAATTCTACCGAAAATCCAGTAGAACCTCCCCTATAAAATGGACATCTCTCTACTCAAAGAGTAGAGCCGGTCCTGCAAAGAAATACACTTCGAAAATAATATAATATTTGCAACCAAAATCCCTCAGTCGGACTCCAAACTACAAATCATCGACTGAGGTTCACAATTCACGGAATATTTACAAAATATCGAAAATACCCTCATATAATAAAAATACATTTTATAAGTAGAAATTACGTAATTAACCCTAAAACATAGTAAAAATCGATAAAAACTCATTTTATTAGAAAAATCGTATATTATATATATAATTGAAAATAATTTATGAAAAATAGTTTTAATTAGTTAAAAATACTAAATAATTTATAGAAATCATTTTTATACGCTAAATAACTATTAAAACCGATTTAATTACATTTTTAGCCAATTCAATGTAAAATTACCAAAATACCCATATATATATTAATATACTAAAATAAATCCAAAAATACACCAAAAATAATATAATTGCACAAAATTAATTTTCTCAACATATATTTCAATAATATCAACAAATATACTTAATTAACCAATTAATTTCAATTAAACACATAATTAACCCTATTTTTTCAAAATTACATAAACAAAATAAATACATAAAAATTCACAAAAATTACAAATAAATTCCTATAATTCATTTCAACACCTATATTTACCATAAAACACAATTTCATAATTTAATTAATTAATTTTCAAAAATTAGAAAATAATAATAAAATAATCAAAAATACCCAAAAATCAAAATAAGTTCCAAAAATTCCACAAAAATTCCAGCATGAATATTAAGCTACTAGGATCAAAGTTTGTGAAGGAAGTTTTCATGAATCAATCAAATTGAAGCTCAAAAAAATCAAGAACCCTAATAGGCCAAAATCGAAACCTAGGGAAATCTAGACCATTTTAAGTGAAAAAAAACTTGGAATCACACTCACTGGAGCTCAAGGAGAAGATAGAGATCGGCGGTGTCGAAAATAGTGGCCGAAAAGTGCTTGATCGACGGTGAGAAGAAGTTTTGGCAACTCTAGCTTTTTCTGGCCAAAACACAACGAAATAGGGAGCTGCTGGCGGCGAGGATGGCTGAGGATGAAGGTGGCATGCCGGGAGGCACACTGACGGTGAAGAAACAATGTGACAGGTAGTGGTACGATGAAGGGAACGATCGGAGAAGAAGAAGGAGGAGGGAGTGGCACGGGTGTAATTTTTTCTAACTATATATATATATATATACAACAATTAAAACAATGCATGAACTCATGCAAATGCGTAAATCTATTTAAAATAATTAATATTAAATTATTTAAGTTTTAATTTTCCTAAAAATAAAATTCCCGGGAAGATTTTACGTAAAGTACTTAAAATAACTAAGAATAATTAAAATAACTTAATAATTATCAAACATATTAGATACAGAATCAGAATTAGGGTTTGACCGGACATCACGTTTTATGAGAATTCTACCGAAAATCCGGTAGAACCTCCCTTGTAAAACAGACATCTCTCTACTCAAAGAGTAGAACCGGCCCTACAAAGAAACACACTTCGAAAAATAGATACATAATTACATCCACAACCCCTCGGTCGAACTCCAAACTATAGTTTACTGACCGGGGTCCACAATTCACAGAACAATATAGAAATACCAAAAATACCCTCATATCATAGAAATACATTTTATAGGTAGAAATTACATAATTAACCCTAAAACACATTAAAAACCGATAAAACCCATTTTATTTAGAAAAATCGTATATTATATATATAATTGAAAATAATTCATGAAAAATAGTTTTAATTAATTAAAAATACTAAATAATTTGTAGAAATCATTTTTATACCTTAAATAACTATTAAAACCAATTTAATTACATTTTTAGTCAATTTAGGATAAAATTATCAAAATACCCCTATATATATAAATATACTAAAATTACTCCAAAAATTCACCAAAAATAATATAATTGCAAAAAATTAATTTTCTCAACATATTTATCAATAATATCAATAGTTAAACTCAATTAACTAATTAATTTCAATTAAAAACACAATTAACCCTATTTGTCAAAAATTACATAAACTAATTAAATTCAAAATAAATACATAGAAATTCATAAAAATTCCAAATAAATTTCTATAATTCATTTCAACACCTATATTTATCATAAAACACAATTTCATAATTTAATTAATTAATTTTCGAAAATTAGAAAATAATAATAAAATATTCAAAAATACCCAAAAATCAAAATGATTCCCCAAAATTCTACCAAAATTCACAAATGTAGATTAAGCTCAGGGGAACAACATTTGTTAAGGGATTTTTTATGAATCAATCAATTTGAAGTTCAAAAAAATCAAGAACCCTAAAATGGCCGAATTACCAAAATCGAAACCTAAGCAAATCAAGACCATTTTAAGTGAAACAAAGCTTGGAATCACACTCACCAGAGCTCAAGGAGAAGAAAGAGACTGGCAGTGTCAAAAATGGTGGCCGAAAATGTCGTGAACGCCGGTGAAAAAGAATTCGACTTCCTGAGCTTATTCCGGCCAAACCTTGATGGAATAGGGCGCTGCTGGCGGCGGGGAAGGCTGGGGAAGGAGGTGGCACGCCGAGAGGCACACCGATGGTGAGAAAACGGGATGGCAAGCAGTGGTTGGGTGATCGGGCGTGCGTCGGGGAATAAGAAGGAGATAAGGGCAAAAACGTAAATAAATCAAACTTTATTTTTTTGTTTAATATTAAATGTATATGTATATATATATACTTTACACTATATATTAAAATAATATAAAATCACACACATTAAATATACACCACACACATATAATTTAATATTTTAAAATTTAATACACTTAAAAATAATTAAATAATATTAAAACTAATAATAAGTAATAACATATTATGGTAATTAATTAAACCCTAGTTAAATAAATAAATACACATATATACGTTATGTAGTACTTTAAAAATATATATGATTTCATGCAAATATGGAAATCTATTTAAAATAATTAGTAATAAATAATTTACGTGTCAATTTTCCCGAAAATGCAAGTCCAAGGAAAATTTTACGTAAACTGCTTAAAATAATATAAAACAATTAAAATCAATTTTAATTAAATAGTAACTCATGAAATATCATAAATATATACAAAAATTATTAACACTGCATATCCCGATGTAGTATTAAAATATTTAAAAACTCGGGATATTACAGTCTTCCCCCCTTACAAGAATTCGTCCCTGAATTCCAGAAAACAGGATCAAGAAGGAAAGAGATATGGGTAAGAAGCTCGCATCTCAGCTTCAGTCTCCCACGTATGCTCCTCAACTCTGTTGCTATGCCACAGAACCTTGACCATCAGAATCTGCTTCGAACGCAACTGTCGGACTTGATAGTCAATGATCGCCATAGGTTCTTCCACAAACGTCAAATCTTCACTCACTTCTACACTGTCAGGCTGCAACACGTGTGAAGGGTCTGAGATATACTTCCTCAGCATAGAGGTATGAAACACTGGATGCACCTATGACATACTCGGAGGTAAATCCAACCGATATGCAACAGTGCCAACTCTCTCTAGAATCTCAAATGGTCTGATATATCTCGGTGCTAACTTACCCTTCCTACCAAATCTCATCACACCCTACATCGGAGATACCTTCAGAAAAATAAAATCTCCAACCTAAAACTCTATATCTCTGTGCCTAGGATCCACATAGCTCTTCTACCTACTAACTACAGTCTCTAATCTACGCTTAATCACGGCGACTTTCTCTGCAGCATCTTGAACCATCTCAGGTCCAGTTAAAGCTCTTTCACCAATCTCATCCTAACTCAAAGGGGATCTACACTTCCTTCGGTACAATGCCTTATATGGTCCCATACCAATACTGCTATGGTAGCTGTTATTATATGCAAACTCTACGAGTGGCAAATGATCATCCCAACTACCTCCCAAATCCAGGACACACATCCTTAACATATCTTCCAATGTCTGGATCGTCCTTTCAGACTGACCATCTGTCTAAGGATGAAAAGCAATACTGAAGTCCAACCTAGTGCCCATCACTTCTTGCAACTTCTGCCAAAAACGAGAAGTAAACACTGAATCTCTGTCTGACACAATGGACACAGGTACTCCATGAAGGCACACAATATGCTTCACATATAACTTCGCCAATCTAGCTACAGAATAAGTGGCTTTCACAGGTAGGAAATGTGCAGACTTCGTCAACCTATCTACAATCACCCAGATGGAATCGTATCCATCCTTAGAACAAGGTAAACCTACCACAAAATCCATAGTTATCCTTTCCTGCTTCCAGTTAGGAATAGGAAGAGGCTGAAGCTTCCCAGAAGGCTTCTGATGTTCAGCTTTCACTTGCTGACATGTCAGGCACTTAGCAACATAATCAATGACATCCTTCTTCAATCCATCCCACCAGTATAGATCTCTGATACTGTGGTACATCTTAGTGACACCCGGATGTACGCTATAGGCTGTAGAATGTGCTTCCTCTAGGATCTCTTCTCTCAAATCATCCACATCAGGAACACACAATCTACCACTGATCCATAACACACCATCATCATCGAGTGTGAAATCAGTGAACTTCCCTGCTCTGACATTCTTTGCAAGCTCTTCTAGAATAGGATCTCGGCTCTGAGCTGCTTTAATCCTATCCCTCAGTATAGATCGCACCTTAAATTGAGCTATCAATCCACCTGATCTACTTATCTTCATCATCAAACCTTGATCCACCAACAAATACAACTCGTGGATCAATGGTCTCCTCTCAACATTGATGTGAGCAAGACTACCTAAGGACTTTCTACTCAAGGCATTTGCTACCACATTAGCTTTACCCGAATGATATAAAATCTCACAGTCATAATCCTTTAATAATTCCAACCATCTCCTCTGCCTCAGATTCATATCTCTCTATTGGAAAATGTACTTAAGGCTCTTATGATCAGTAAATATCTCACAAGTCACCCCGTACAGATAATGTCTCCAAATCTTCAAAGCAAAGATCACTATAGCCATTTTAAGGTCATGTGTGGGATAGTTCTGCTCATACTTCTTCAACTACCTCGAAGCATAGGCTATCACCCTTCCATTCTGCATCAACACACAACCAAGGCCAAATCTAGAGGCATCACAATAAACTATGAACTTGTCCACACTATTAGGTAAAGCTAACACTGGGGGCTGTGGTCAATTTTCTCCTTCAACAACTGAAAACTGTTCTCACAAGCTTCTGACCACTCAAATCTAACATTCTTCTGAGTCAAGCGAGTCATAGGGGCTGCAATTCTGGAAAAATCCTACACAAACCGCCTATAATACACAGCTAAACCCAGAAAACTCTGAATCTCCATAACAGAAGTCGGTCTAGGCCACTCAGACACTGCTTCAATCTTTTGTGGATCAACCTAGATACCTTCTTTAGACACCACGTGTCCAAGAAAAGAAACACTCTCCATCCAGAAATCACACTTTAAGAATTTAGCATAAAGCTGATGATCTCTCAGTGTCTGTAGTACAGTCCTCAAATGATATACATGCTCCTCCATACTCCTTGAATAAACCAGTATATCATCGATGAAGACTACCATAAACTGATCCACATACAGTGTGAATACCCTGTTCATCAGGTCCATAAAAGCTGCTGGTGCATTAGTCAAACCAAAAGACATCACCAGAAACTCATAATGGCCATATCGAGTGCAGAATGCTGTTTTAGGAATATCAGCTTCACTAATCCGCAGCTGATGATAACCCGACCTCAAATCAATCTTAGAAAAGAAATGTGCACCCTGTAGCTGATCAAATAAGTCATCTATCCTCGGGAGAGGATACTTGTTCTTCACTGTCACTTTGTTCAGCTCTCTGTAGTCAACGCATAGACTCAGGGTACCATCCTTCTTCTTCACAAACAGGACTAGTGCACCCTAAGGAGAAACACTGGGTCTGATGAAACCCTTATCCAATAACTCTTGCAACTGCTCCTTCAACTCTGCAGGAGCCATTCTGTAGGGTGGCATAGATATAAGAGTAGTACCTGGAACCACATCTATACAGAACTCAATCTCTCTGTGAGGTGGTAAACCTGGCAACTCCTTAAGAAAAACATCAGGAAACTCACAGGCAATAGGAACATCCATGAGTGACAACTTCTCCACTGAAGTATCCCTGACCAATGCCAAATATCCCTGACATCCTTTCCTCAATAACTTCCTAACCGTAATAGCAGAAATAAGATTCTGAGGTGCTGAACTCCTATCACCCACAAACTTTAAATCTTCTTCATTAGGAATTATGAACGTCACCTCTTTATTCCTGCAATCTACCACGACATAGTGCTGAGATAACCAGTCCATTCCCAGAATAACATCAAACTCCATCACATCCAACAGGATCAAATCAGCGAGGTAATTCTCTATCTCCCACGAGAACTGGACAACCAGAAAGAACAATATCGGTGTCCAAGGAATCGCTCAGAGGAGTGGCAACGGACAAAGGAAAAGCCATCCTCGAAGCTTGCTAACAAGACTTGGAAGCAAAAAAAGGAGAAACAAACGAATGCGTGGCACCCGGATCAAACAAAAACCCATGCATCCAGGTAACAAACAGAAACAATACCTGCCACGACTGCATTAGATGCCTGAGCATCCTGCTGAGTGAGATGGAAGACTCTGGCTTGTCCTCGACCTCCCTGCTGACTGGTAGAAGCTTGGCCAACACCTCTGGCACCTCCTCTAGTACCTCTACCATGACTCTACTGTGGAACAAGCTGAGTGGAACTCTGATGCTGGGCTGGAGGTAACTGAAATGGTACGGGTGCAGCACTAGCAATAGACTGCTGTGGAAATTGTGGGATCTACGGCTGTTGATACCCGGAGTAAGGACACGATCTGGCAAAATGTCCTGTCTGCCCGCATCTGAAGCATGTCAGTGGTGTCAGATAACACGGTCCCTGATGGACTCTACCGTAGGTCTGGCATACACTAGCAGTTGATCCAAAACTACGACCACTGCTACTGCTCGAAGCACCTGACCCGAATCTGAATGACCTACGCTGACCTCCACAGCCATGTCTGCTACTCTGATGCACTCGTTGCTGCTGCCTCTGACTCTGCTGAGTTTGACCTCACTGCTGACTACTCGAACCAACATGAAAACTAGAATATGGTGTAGTCTGCAATCCACTCGACTGAACTCCCAGCTGGTAATAATCAGGCATCACTCCCTACCTAACTAGCCTCAGCTTAATCTCCTTGGCTAACTCAATCACAAACTCCAGAGTAAGGCCTACTGTAGGCATACCAGTAAATGCTGAACCCAATCCGGTGACATATGTAGTGACTGCGAAATACTGGTCTCGTATCAGATCCTCTTCATATCTACCCAGCCGAAGAAACTCTCGGGTGTACTCTTCTACTGATTGATCACCATGAGAAATGCTGGTCAATCGGAGACGATAGCTCATACAGAGAGGCTCTGGACAAAATCTCCTCATAAATCGCTCTCGAAACTGAGCCCAGGTCATCGTCATCATATAAGGCTGGATCATTTGAATAAACCAATCTAGGGATGGTCCCTCGACAGATAGCTCGATGATCATAGTCTGCTGGTACTCAGTATGAGCAGTCCAAGTTCGAGTCTCAATCACGTGCAGAAAATCTAACGGATCGAAAGTCCCATCAAACGCAATCCTACCAACTCTGGCATAGAACAAAGCTGCCTCAGGGTCAGACATACCCTGCTGATAGGTAGGCTGAACAACTGGAGGTACAGGAACATGAACATCAAATTCAGGCTCAATAGGCTCCTCATCCTGTAACTCTCTCTGCCTACGGCGACCTGCCGCTCCTCAAGGTCTACCTCTGCCACGACCTCTACGTCTAACTGGTTGCTCAGGAGGTAAAACCTCATCTTGAAAAGATTCATCATCCTCGGCCTCAACGACCGGTGGAGCGACACGCGTTCACCTCCTCATTCTGAAAAGTCAACAGAATGATTCAGACAAAATAGACAATGGAAGGATAACGCAGAAAACTAAAGCAAAAACTACTTATCAAGACATACTCAAACCTAATTCACTACAGCAGTTACCAAAAGAAAACACAACTTTGAAATCTAGGGCCACGACTCAAACAACTAAGCCCTGACACAGAACTCCGCTCTGATACCAACTTTGTCACGACCCAAAACAGGGGCCATGACCGGCTCTAGGGAACGGGAATTCTTTCGAATTCGGAACCCGTAGCAAGCCTAAAATAAAATAAAATAAACATACAATAATAATAATAACAACACTTAATGCAGCGAAAATAAAATCATAAATATCAAAATAATATTTCCATCAAACGAAAATTAAATTGAATTCTCATCTCATATATAAATAAATCCTTTAATACAAGTTTCAGTTCAAATTCTTAAAATACATAACTCATACAAATATAATACATAAAACCCTTAATTTATTTACAACTACTGTAGTGTCTAGATTATAAAAATAAAACTTAAGTTAGCAATTTACATAAAGAAGTCAGGGCGAAAGAAATTCGGTGTACAGGCCTACTACTGAGGTATGATGAAGATGACTCTCTTGAAAAATAGTCAACGGAGGGGAGTCAGACCTCATTGAGTGAATTACTATAAAATATATACATACATACTAAATGCCAATGCACATAGTCAAAAGTATATATATAATATGTATATATATATACAAGCAAATACACACGGATGCAATAAAATCATTTTATATATATTTATTGAAAATCACTGTTTATGAAGGATCAAATAGAACCCTAGAATATCGCAACCTCAAACAGTGTTAGACAACACTCCAGCCATACAAGCTCACTTATTCCAATATATTCACTTGTTCCATTTGGACAGTAGACTAGCCCCGAGACACTAAGTGAATCGAGCTCCAACAGTCTGACTGTCAGTATGATTGGGCCCGAGACACTTGGTCAACCGAGCTCCAGCAATCACACTCCCAAATCATATCACACATCAAATAATCAAATCCAATCAATATCCTCAAACTGGTTAGTAATATAGCCTAAATGCTATAAGCGTACAAGTACGTACTCGGTCCTAGTGCTGCCCACTAGGTAGCACGTTCTATTGGTATCCTTCATCGAAATATAAAGCATACATTCATAAAAATAAATGATGCATGAATTTGAAATAAATAGCAACATAAACCATATATATATACTAGAAATATACCAAAAGTAAACCAGGTATATTTCGAGTATATATACGCCAAAGAAATCCATATAGATTACGAAATAAACTAGAAATATATTCAAAAACATTTTAAACCTAATTTATTAGCAAAACATGCATATAATTGAAAATATATCGAAAATAAACTAAAAATAAACCAAAATAAACTAAAAGTAAACTTAAATACTAATTGAATTATTTATGCATAATTAATCAAAATAACCCACATACATTTCTAAATCATGCACCCTAAACATATATTTATAAAATAGTAACTCACACTTAGTGCGCTCCTCGAGATGGGTCCGACGGGCCTGGTCCACTAGGCCTCAGTCTCGGCGCAACTAAACAAACAATAATAACATTCATCATAATAAACCTAATAGAAAATCCTAGAAACTCGATCTAGAATATTAGATACAAAATCAGAATTAGGGTTCGACCGGACATCACATTTTACGAGAATTCAACCAAAAATCTGACAGAACCTCCTCTGTAAAATGGACATCTCTCTACTCAAAGAGTAGAGCTAGCCCTGCAAGAAAAATAGACACAGAATTACATCCACAACCCCTCAGTCGGACTCCAAACTACAGTTTACTAATCGAGGTCCACAATTCACAGAACAATATAAAAATACCAAAAATACCCTTATATCACAGAAATACATTTTATAGGTAGAAATTACATAATTAACCCTAAAACACATTAAAAATCGATAAAACTCATTTTATTTAGAAAAATTGTATATTATATATATAATTGAAAATAATTCACGAAAAATAGTTTTAATTAATTAAAAATACTAAATAATTTGTAGAAATCATTTTATACCTTAAATAACTATTAAAACCAATTTAATTACATTTTTAGTCAATTTAGGGCAAAATTATCAAAATACCCCTATATATATAAATATACTAAAATTACTCCAAAAATTCACCAAAAATAATATAATTGCACAAAATTAATTTTCTCAACATATTTATCAATAATATCAATAATTAAACTCAATTAACTAATTAATTTCAATTAAAAACACAATTAACCCTATTTGTCAAAAATTACATAAACTAATTAAATTCAAAATAAATACATAGAAATTCATAAAAATTCCAAATAAATTTCTATAATTCATTTCAACACCTATATTTACCATAAAACACAATTTCATAATTTAATTAATTAATTTTCGAAAATTAGAAAATAATAATAAAATATTCAAAAATACCCAAAAATCAAAATAATTCCCAAAAATTCTACAAAAATTCACACATGTAGATTAAGCTAAGGGGAATAATATTTGTTAAGGGATTTTTCATGAATCAATCAATTTGAAGTTCAAAAAAATTAAGAACCCTAAAATGGCCCGAATTACCAAAATCTAAACCTAAGCAAATCAAGACCATTTTAAGTGAAACAAAGCTTGGAATCACACTCACCAGAGCTCAAGGAGAAGAAAGAGACCAGCAGTGTCAAAAATGGTGGCCGAAAACACCGGTGAACGATGGTGAGAAAGAATTCGACTTCCCGAGCTTATTCCGGCCAAACCTTGATGGAATATGGCGGCTACTGGTGGCGGGGAAGGCTGGGGAAGGAGGTGGCACACCAGGAGGCACAGCGATGGTGAGAAAACAGGATGGCAGGCGGTGGTTAGGTGATCGAGTGTGCGTCGGGGAAGAAGAAGGAGACAAGGGCAAAAACATAAATACTCAAACTTTATTTTTTTGTTTAATATTAAATGTATATGTATATATATATACTTTACACTATATATTAAAATTATATAAAATCACACACATTAATTATACACCACACACATAATTTAATATTTTAAAATTTAATACACTTAAAAATAATTAAATAATATTCAAACTAATAATAAATAATAAAATATTATGGTAATTAATTAAACCCTAGTTAAATAAATAAATACACATATATACGTTATTTAGTACTTTTAAAAATATATATGAGGTCATGCAAATATGAAAATCTATTTAAAATAATTAATAATAAATAATTTATGTGTCAATTTTCCCGAAAATGCAAGTCCCGGGAAAATTTTACGTAAACTGCTTAAAATAATATAAAATAATTAAAATCAATTTTAATTAAATAGCAACTCATGAAATATCATAAATATATACAAAAATTATTAACATTGTATATCCCGATGCAGTATTAAAATATTTAAAAACTCGGGATATTACATGCAGTGTCTAGATTATAAAATAAAACTCATATAAGCAATTTACATAAAGAAGCCGGGAGCGGAATAAATCCAGCGTATAGGTCTGCTATTGAGGTTTGAGGAAGATGACTCTCTTGAAAAATAGTCAACGGAGGGGAGTCAAACCTCACTTTGTGAATTACTATAATATATATACATGCATACTAAATGATAATGCATACAGTCAATAGTATATATATAAATATATATACAGGCAAATACATACAAATGCAATAAAAATCATTTTTATATATTTTGTTTGAAAACCACTGGTTATGAAGGATCAAATAGAATCCTAGAAAATCGCAACCTCAAAACAGTGTTAGACAACACTCTAGCCACACAGACTCACTTATTCCAAAATATTCACTTATTCTATTTAGACAATAGACTGGTCCCAAGACACTAAGTCAATCGAGCTCCAACAGTCTGACTGTCAATGTGATTGGTCCCGAGACACTTGGTCAACCAAGCTCTAGCAATCACACTTTCAAATCATATCTCACACATCAAATAATCATATCCAATCAATATCCATAAATGGTTAGTAATATAGCCTAAATGCTATCAGTGTACCAGTACGTACTCGGTCCTAGTGCTGCCCACTAGGTAGCACGTTCTATTGATATCCTTCATTGAAATATAAAACATACATTCATAAAAATAAATGATGCATGAATTTAAATATAATAGCAACAATAACCATATATATACTAGAAATATACCAAAAGTAAACCAGGTATATTTCGAGTATATATACATCAAATAAATCCAATTAAATTATAAAATAAACTAGAAATATACTTAAAAACATTTTAAACATAATTCATTAATAAAACATGCATATAGTTTAAAATATACCAAAAATATACCAAAAATAAACCAAAAATAAACCAAAAGTAAACTAAAATAAACTCAAATACTAATTAATACCATTATGCATTTTTAGTCAAAATAAAACATAGATTTCTAAAATCATGCACCATAGAGCATATATATATATAGAATAGTAACTCATAATTATTGTGCTCCTCGAGATGGGTCCAATGGGCCTGGTCCACTAGGCCTCAGTCTCGATGCAACTAAACAAACAAAAATGATAGGAATCAGAACAAATCTAATAAAAGTTCTAAAGACTCGATCTAGAATAGTAGAGATAGAATTAGGATTAAAGATCGATCGGACATCACGTTTTACTAGAATTCTTTCAAAAATTTGGCAGAACCTCCCCTATAAAACGAACATCTCTTTACTCAAAGAGTAGAGCCAGCCCTGTAAAGAAATACACTTCAAAAATAAACACAGAACACAACCACAATCCCTCGATCGGACTCCAAACTACAAATCACCGACCGAGGTCCATAATTCACGGAATATTTACAAAATGCCAAAAATACCCTTATATAATAAAAATACATTTTATAAATAGAAATTACGTAATTAACCCTAAAACACAGTAAAAACCGATAAAAACTCATTTTATTAGAAAAATCGTATATTATACATATAATTGAAAATAATTTATGAAAATAGTTTTAATTAGTTAAAAATACTAAATAATTTGTAGAAATCATTTTTATACCCTAAATAACTATTAAAACCAATTTAATTACATTTTTAGCCAATTTATGGTAAAATTACCAAAATACCCCTATATATATAAATATACTCAAAATTAATCCAAAAATTCACCAAAAATAATATAATTGCACAAAATTAATTTTCTCAACATATATTTCAATAATATCAATAAATATACTCAATTAACCAATAATTTCAATTAAACACATAATTAACCCTATTTTCTCAAAATTACATAAACTAAATAAATTCAAAATAAATACATGAAAATTCACAAAAATTCCAAATAAATTTCTATAATTCATTTCAAAACCTATATTTACCATAAAACACAATTTCATAATTTAATTAATTAATTTTCAAAAATTAGAAAATAATAAAAAATACCCAAAGATCAAAATAAATTCCAAAAATTCTACAAAAATTCCAACATGAAGATTAAGCTACTAGAATCAAGTTTGTGAAGGAATTTTTCATGAATCAATCAAATTGAGCTCAAAAAAATTCAAGAACCCTAATAGGCCGAAATTTTAAAATTGAAACCTAGGGAAATCTAGGCCATTTTAAGTGAAACAAAGCTTGGAATCACACTCACCGGAGCTCAAGGAGAAGATAGAGACCAACGGTGTCGAAAATGGTGGCCGGAATCACATCGATCAACGTTAGCTTTAAATTTCGGCTTCTCGGGTTGTTGCAGCGTTCATCGGCGCCAAAGAGGGTGGAAGGAGAGGCTGAGCAGCTAGAGGAAGGCGGTGGACATCCGAAAAGCACTTTGAATGGTGGTGAACGGTGTTTCATAGTGAGGGGAGAGGACAAGGGCGTCGGGGAAGAAGAAGGAGGAGGAAGGGGCAGTTTGGTAATTTTGGCAAACTTTTGATTTTTAACTATATATTAAGTATATATGTATACATATATAATCACACTATATATTATAATAATATAAACTCCCACACATATTAATTTAATATATTAATAATTTATACACTTAAAAATAATTAAATAATATTAAAACTAAATAATAAATAATAAAAATTAGGGTAATTAGTTAAACCTTAGTTTAATTTAAATATATACACATATTTACACTTTATTTTAGCACTTTAAAAATATATATGAGTTCATGAAAATTTGTGAAATTATTTAAAATAATTAATACTAAATTATTTACGTGTTAATTTCCCCGAAAATAAAATTCTCGGGAAAATTTTACGTAAAGCACTTAAAATAATATAAAACAATTAAAATAAGCTTTAAATAAATATCAACTCGTAAAAATATCATAATTATATAAAAAATTATTAACACTGCATATCCCGATGCAGTTTAAAATATTTTAAAAACTATATATATATACAAAAAATAAAGTTTGTCAAATTTTACAATCGATGCCATCCACTTCCCTTTAAGCTCCTAACGCCCCTCACCACCATCACCGCCACTGCCAAGCTCCACCATCACTATCGGTATGCCTCCCAGCCAACCACCACCAAGCTTCCTCTACCACCTGTAGCCTCTATTTCCGGCGTTGTTTGGCCAGAAATCCGAGAATCAACACCAACTTTGTTCTCCTTCGTCCAACCACTATTTTGAACGCCACCGGTCTCTATCTTCTCCATGAGCTCTGGTGAGTTCATTTCTAAGCTTTGTTTCACTTGAAATGGTCTAGATTTCCCTAGGTTTCGATTTTACATTTTCGGCCATTTAGGGTTTTCAATTTTTTTAAGCTTCAATTTGAATGATTCATGCAATATTCCTTCACAAACATTGATCATAGTAGCTTAATCTAGCTCTGTGAATTTTTGTGGAATTTTTGGGAATTATTTTGATTTTTGTGAATATTTGATTATTTTATTAATATTTTCTAATTTTCAAATATTAATTAATTAAATTATGAAATTGTGTTTTATGGTGTTTATTGGTGTTGAAATGTATTTTAGAAATTTATTTGTAATTTTTGTGTTTTTTATATAATTATTTTGAATTTATTTAGTTTATGTAATTTTGGGAAAATTAGGTTAATTATGTTTTTTTATTGAAATTAATTGGTTAATTGAATATATTTATTGATATTATTGAGTTATATGTCGAGAAATTAATTTTTGAGTAATTATACTATTTTTGGTGAATTTTTGAACATTTATAGTGAATTTACGTAACTAGGGGTATTTTGGTCATTTGGCACTAAATTGGCTAAAAATATAATTAAATTGGTTTTAATAGTTATTTGAGGTATGTAAATGATTTCCAAAAATTATTTAGTATTTTAAACTAATTAAAACTATTTTTCATAAATTATTTTGAAATTATATATAATATACAATTTTTCTAAATAAATGAGTTTTTATTGATTTTTAGTAAGTTTTAGGGTTAATTATGCAATTTGGATTTATAAAATGTACTTTGGTCAATATTTATGAATTTATTAATAATTACTGACTTTTAATAATATTTTATTTAAAATTAGGGTTTTTATCGGTAAAATAATTATTTATAGCGTTTAAATATTTAAATTGCTATATTTTGAGTATTGAAGGGCATTTTTGGTATTTTTCATGTGTTTTGTATTATTTCGTGAATTGTGGACCTCGGTCAGCGAATTGTAGTTTGGAGTCCGACTGAGGGATTTTGAATTGTGTTTATTCTTGAAGTGTGTTTCTTTACAGGACCAGCTCTACTCTTTGAGTAGAGAAATGTTCGTTTTACAAAGGATGTTCTACCATATTTTCAATAGAATTCTCGTAAAACGTGATATCCGGTCTAATTCTTATTCTAATTTGGTATCTAAAATTCTAGATCGAGTCTTTAGAACTTTCGTTAGATTTATTCTGATTTCTTATTGTCATTTTGTTTGTTTAGTTGTGCCAAGACCGAGGCCTAGTAGACCAGGCCCATCGGAGCCGTCTCGAGGAGCGTAATAACAGTGAGTTGTTATTCTATATATACTTGTATTAGGATTGATTGTTTTAGAAATGTATGATTTATTTTAGTAAATTATGCATAAATGATTTAATTATTGCTTAGGTTATTTTTGGTATATAATTGGTATATTTTAAATTATGTGCATGTTTTATTATTAAATTATTCTTAAAATGTTTTTAGGTATATTTATAGTTTATTTTATAATTAAAATTGAATTTATTCGATGTATATATATTCAAAACATACCTGGTTTATTTTTTGTATATTTCTAGTATATATATGGTTTATGTTGCTATTTTACTTAATATCATGCATCATTTAACTTATGAATGTATGTCTTATATATAAATGAAGGATATCAATAGAACATGCTACTTAGTGGGAAGCACTAGGACCGAGTACGTACCGGTACACCGATAGCATTTAGGCTTTATTGCTAACCTATTTATGGATATTGATCGGATTGATTTATTTAATGTGATATGTGATTTGGAAGTGTGATTGCTGGAGCTCAGTTGACTAAGTGTCTCAGGGCCAATCACACTGACTGTCATACTGCTGGAGCTCGGTTGACTTAGTGTCTCGGGGCCAGTCTACTATCAAAATGGAACAAGTGAAATTATTTGGAATAAGTGAGCCTGCATGGCTAGAGTGTTATCTAACACTGTTTGAGGTTACGATTTGCTAGGGTTCTATTTGATCCTTCATATACGAATGTATTTCTTAATATTTATATAAAATGATTTTGCTGCATCTGTGTGATTTTGCATGTATATATATTTATTATATATACTATACTATTGAATGTGTGCATTGTCATTTAGCTATGCATGTATATATATTATAACAATTCACTCAGTGAGGTCTAACTCCCCTCCGTTGACTATTTTTCAGGAGAGTCATCATCTTCAGACCTCAGTAGCATACCCTTATGCCGAATTTCTTTTGCCCCGGCTTTATTATGTAATCTGCTCACTTGACTTTATTTTATAATCTAGACACTGCAGTAGTTGTAGTCAGTTGGGATACTTATGTATCATATTTATATGAGTTATGTATTTTAAAGATTTGAACTAACATATGTATCAAAAGATTATTTATATATATGAGAATGAACTTGTTTATTTAAACAAGTTTGATGGAGCATTACTTTATTTTATTTATGAAAATTATTTCCGCTGCAAGTTATTTTATTTATATTATTATTATTGTATGTTTTTATTTTTATTCTATTTTAAGGCTTGCTAATGGGTTCCGGATTCGAAAGAATTCCCATTCCCTAATGTAATATCCCGTGTTTTTAAATATTTTAATACTGTATCGGGATATGCAGTGTTAATAATTTTTGTATATATTTATGATATTTTCATGAGTTGTTATTTAATTAAAATTTATTTTTATTTATTTTATGTTATTTTAAGCACTTTACGTAAAATTTTCCCGGTACTTGCATTTTCGGGAAAATTGACACGTAAATTATTTATTATTAATTATTTTAAATAGATTTCCATATTTGCATGAACTCATATGTACTTTTAAAGTACTAAATAACGTATATATGTGTATTTATTTATTTATTTAACTATGGTTTAATTAATTACCCTAATATTTTTATTATTTATTATTAGTTTTAATATTAATTAATTAATTATTTTTAGTGTATAAATTATTTAATATATTAAATTATATGTGTGTGGTGTATATTTAATGTGTGTGAGTTTATATTATTTTAATATATAGTGTAAAAGTATATATATATATATACATATACATATAATATTTAACAAAAAATAAAGTTTGAGTTATTTACGGTTGTGCCATTGCCTACTTCTCCTTCTTCCCCGATCACCTCCTCGCCGTTCCACCGTTTGCCATCCATTTTCTCAACGTCGGTGTGCCTCCTAGCGTGCCACCTCCTTCCCCAGCCTTCCCCGCTACCAGCAGCTCCCTATTCCGTCGTGGTTTGGCCGGAATAAGCTCGGGAAGCCGAAACTTGAGCCACCATCGTTCACGGTGTTTTCGCCCACCATTTTCGACACCGCCAGTCTCTTTCTTCTCCTTGAGCTCCGGTGAGTGTGATTCCAAGCTTTGTTTCACTTAAAATGGTCTAGATTTGCCTAGGTTTAGATTTTGCAATTTCAGCCATTTTAGGGTTCTTGATTTTTTGAACTTTTAATTGATTTATTCATGAAAAATTCCTTCACAAATGTTGTTCCCATTAGCTTAATATAAATTTTTGAATTTTTGTAGAATTTTGGAAATTATTTTGATTTTGGGTATTTTTGAATATTTTAGTATTATTTTCTAATTTTTGAAAATTAATTAATTAAATTATGAAATTGTGTTTTATGATAAATATAGGTGTTGAAATGAATTATAGAAATTTATTTGGAATTTTTATGAATTTCTATGTATTTATTTTGAATTTAATTAGTTTATGTAATTTTGGAAAAATAGGGTTAATTGTGTTTTTAATTGAAATTAATTATTTAATTGAGTTTATTTATTGATATTATTGATATATATGTTGAGAAAATTAATTTTTTGCAATTATATTATTTTTGGTGAATTTTTGGATTAATTTTAGTATATTTATATATATAGGGGTATTTTGGTAATTTTACCCTAAATTGGCTAAAAATGTAATTAAATTGGTTTTAATAGTTATTTAAGGTATAAAAATGATTTCTATAAATTATTTAGTATTTTTAATTAATTAAAACTATTTTTCATGAATTATTTTCAAATTATATATATAATATACGATTTTTCTAAATAAATGAGTTTTTATTGGTTTTTAATGTGTTTTAGGGTTAATTATGTAATTTTATACTTACAAAATGTATTTCTATGATATAAGGGTATTTTTGGTATTTTTATATGTTTGTGAATTGTGAACCCCGGTCGATAAATTGTAGTTTGGAGTTCGACCGAGGGGTTGTGATTGGGATTCTGTTCTATTTTTCAAAGTGTGTTTCTTTGCAGGGTCGGCTCTACTCTTTGAGTAGAGAGATTTCTATTTTATAGGGGGAGGTTCTGCCAGATTTTCGGTAGAATTCTCATAAAACGTGATGTCCAGTCGAATTCTGATTTTTTTTCTGTGTCTAATAATCTAGATCGAGTCTTTAGATCTTCTGTTAGATTTATTCTGATTCCTGTCATTATCTATTTGTTTAGTGCACCGAGATCGAGGCCTAGTGGACCAGGCCCATCGACCCATCTCGAGGAGCGCACTAAGTGTGAGTTACTATTCTATATATATGTGCTTTAGGGTGCATGATTTAGAAATGTATGTTTTATTTTGATTAATTATGCATAAATAATTCAATTAGTACTTAAGTTTATTTTTAGTTTATTTTGGTTTATCTTTAGTTTATTTTCGGTGTACTTTAAATTATATGCATGTTTTTGCTAATAAATTAGGTTTAAAATGTTTTTGAATATATTTCTAGTTTATTTTGTAATCTATCTGGATTTCTTTGACGTATATATACTCGAAATATATCTGGTTTATTTTTGGTATATATATGGTTTATGTTGCTGTTTTATTTAAATTCATGCATCATTTATTTTTATGAATGTATGTTTTATGTTTTAATGAAGGATATCAATAGAACGTGCTACCTAGTGAGCAGCACTAGGACCGAGTACGTACCGGTACGTCGATAGTATTTAGGCTATATTACTAACCATTTATGGATATTGATTGGATTTGATTTATCTGATGTGTGATATGATTTGGGAGTGTGATTGCTGGAGCTCGGTTGACTAAGTGTCTCGGGGCCAATCACACTGACAGTCAGACTGCTGGAGCTCAGTTGACTTAGTGTCTCGGGGCCAGTCTACTGTCTAAATGGAATAAGTGATATATTTGGAATAAGTGAGCCTGTATGGCTAGAGTGTTGTCTAACACTATTTTTGAGGTTGCGATATTCTAGGGTTCTATTCGATCCTTCATAAACTGTGATTTTCAATAAAAATATATTAAATGATTGTTGTTGCATTTGTGTGTAATTGCTTGTATACATACATATTATATATACTTTTGACTGTGTGCATTGGCATTTAGTATGCATGTATATATATTATAGTAATTCACTCAGTGAGGTCTGACTCCCCTCCATTGACTATTTTTCAGGAGAGTCATTATCTTCAGACCTCAGTAGCAGGCCTATACGCCAGATTTCTTTCGCCCCAGCTTCTTTATGTAAATTGCTCGCTTGAGTTCTATTTTTATAATCTAGACATTGTAGTAGTTATAATAAATTATGGGTTTTATGTATTATATTTGTGTGAGTTATGTATTTTAAGAATTTGAACTGAAACTTGTATTAAAGGATTTATTTATATATGAGATGAGAATTCGATTTAATTTCATTTGACGAAAATATTATTTTGATATTTATGATTTTATTCCGCTGTATAATATTTTATTTAATTATGTTATTATTATTACTATTGCATGTTTATTTTATTTTAGGCTTGCTACGGGTTTTGGATTCGAAAGAATGCCCGTTCCCTAGCACCGATCATGGCCCCTGTTTTGGGTCATGACAAAGTTGGTATTAGAGCGGAGTTCTGTGTCAAGGCTTAGTTGTGTGAGTCGTGGCCCTAGTTTTTAAAGTTGTGTTTTCTTTTGGTAACTATTGCAATGAATTGGGTTTGAGTATGTCTTGATAAGTATTCCTTGCTTTAGTTTTCTGTGTTATTCTTTCGTTGTTTGTTTTGTCTGAATCGTTCTGTTGTCTTTTTAGAATGAGGAGGCGAGCGCGTGTCGCTCCACTGGTCATTGAGGTCGAGGATGATGAGTCTTTTCAGGATGAGGTTTTACTTCCTGAGCAGCCAGTTAGACGTAGAGGTCGTGGCAAAGGTAGACCTCGAGGAGCGACAGGTCACCGTAGGAAGAAAGAGATACAGGACAAGGAGCCTGTTGAGCCTGAATTTGATGTTCCTGTGCCTCCAGTTGTTCAGCCTATTCAGCTTGCCTATCAGTAGGGTATGTCTGACCCTGAGGCAGCTCTGTTCTATGCCAAAGTTGGCAGGATTGCGTTTGATGGGACTTCCAATCCGTTAGATTTTCTGCACGTGATCAAGACTCGGACTCGGACTGCTCATACCGAGTACTAGCGGATCATGATCGTTGAGTTGTCTGTCGAGGGACTAGCCCTAGACTAGTTTATTAAGATGATCCAGCCTTCTTCAAGGAGGGATTATTACCCATAATAGTTATTGGATGGAGTAAGAGAAGAGCGATTAGTTGAGAAGAATACTTGTAAACTCTTCAATCTATCACGTCACGCTATAGACATGATACAGTATAAGAAAAGACTGGTAGAACTGTGTGTTACAAGATTAAGTTTGATATATGTTGGCATCCGAATTGAGAACTGAAATTCAGAGAGTTATTCGTGAATTCAGTCTTTTAGGTGTAATTGATCTTAATGTGATGTGGATAATGGTTTGGTTGTTTTAGCACTATGGAGTGGTTGATTGTTGGAGTAAAGAGGTGATTTTTAGAATTCCTAATGAAGAAGAATTTGGATTTGTGGGTGATAAGAGTTATACACCTCAAAATCTTAGCTCCATTATCACTGCTAGGAAGATGTTGAGGAAAGGTTGGCAGGGACACTTAGCTCTAATCAGGGATACTGCAGTAGAGAAGACCTCTATTTCAGATGTCCTTGTAGCTTGTGAGTTGCCAGGTTTACCACCTCACAAAGATTGAATTCTGTATCAATGTGTTTCCTGATATAGCTCCTATTTTGATGTAGCCCTATAGAATGGCTCCTGCTGAGTTAAAGGAATGGAAGGAGCAATTACAAGATATGTTAGACAAGGGTAAGGCCCAGTGTTTCTCCTTGGGGTGCACCAGTCTTGTCTGTGAGTAAGAAAGATGGTAAACTTAGACTATGCATCGATCATAAAGAACTGAATAAGATGACAATGAAGAACAAGTATCCTCTCCCGAGGATAGATGACCTATTTGATTAACTCCATAGTGAACAATTCTTTTCTAAGAGTGATTTGAAGTCAGATTATCATTAGTTGCAGATCAGTGAAGCCAATGTCCCTAAAACGGCGTTCTGCACTTGATATGGCCACCATGAGTTTCTGGTGATGTCCTTTGGATTAACTAATGCACTAGCTGCTTTCATGGATCTGTTGATCAGGGTATTCAGACCACATATGGATCATTTTGTAGTAGTCTTCATTGATGATATACTAGCGTATTCGAAGAGTATGGAAGAGTACATATATCACTTGAGGACAGTGCTACAGACATTGAGAGAACGTCAGCTTTATGCTAAATTATCGAAGTGTGGATTCTGGTTAGGAAGCATTGCATTCCTTGGACATGTGGCATCTAAAGATGGTATCCAAGTTGATCCACAGAAGATTGAGGCAGTGTCTGAGTGGCCTAAATCGACTACAGTTACGGAGATTCCTAGTTTTCTGGGTTTAGCTAGGTATTATATGAGATTTATGCAAAATTCTCTAGAATTACAGCTCCTATGACCTGCCTAACTCAGAAGAATGTGAAGTTTGAGTAGTCAGATGTTTGTTAGAATAGTTTCCAGTTGCTGAAGGAGACTGTTGATCTAAGAGTTGCATCTGTTAGTGGATCAAGGTTTGATGATGAAGATAAGTAGATCAGGTGGACTGTTAGCTCAGTTTAAGGTTCGATCGATTTGAGAGATAGGATTAAGGCAGCTCGAGGATGAGATCCTATTCTAGCAGAGCTTGTAGAGAATATTCGAGCAGGGAAGTTTACTGATTTCACACTTGATGATGAAGGTGTTTTGTGGATCAGTGGTAGATTGTACATTCCTAAGTGGATGATTTAAGAGAACAGATCCTTAAGGAAGCACATTTATAGCCTACAGTGTACATCCAGGTGTCACTAAGATGTACCACAATATCAAAGACTTATATTGGTAGGATGGACTAAAGAAGGATGTAACTGATTATGTTACTAAGTGTTTGACGTGTCAGCAGGTGAAAGCTAAACATTAGAAGCCTTCTGGGAAGCTTCAGCCTCTTCCTATTCCTGAGTGAAGTGGGAAAGGATTGCTATGGATTTTGTGGTTGGTTTACCTCATTCCAAGGATGGATATGATTCCATTTGGGTGATTGTGGACAGGTTGACGAAGTCTGCACATTTCTTGCCTATGAAAGTCACTTATTCTATAGGTAGATTGACGAAGCTATATGTTAAGCATATTGTGTGCCTTCATGGAGTACCTATATCCATTGTGTCTAATAAAGTTTTAGTGTTTACCTCTCATTTTTTACAGAAGTTGCAAGAAGCAATGGGCACCAAGCTAGATTTCAGTATTACTTTTCACCCTCAGATAAATGGTCAGTCTAAGAGGATGATCCAAACACTAGAAGATATGTTAAGGATGTGTGTTTTGGATCTGGAAGGTAGCCGGGATGATCATTTACTGCTTGTGGAGTTTGCTTATAATAACAGCTACCACAGCAGTATTAGGATGGCACCATATAAGGCTTTGTATGGAAGGAAGTGTAGATCCCCTCTGAGGTGGGATGAGATTGAGGACAAAGCATTGACTGAACTTGAGATAGTTTAGGATGCTATAAAGAAATTTGTTATGATTAAAAGGAGATTAGAGACCGCAATTAACAGACATAAGAGCTATGCTAATATGAGACGTAGAGATATGGAATTCCAAGTATGATTCTGTGTTCTTAAAGGTGTCTCCGATGAAGGATGTGATGAGATTTGGCAAGAAGGGTAAGCTAGCACCGAGGTATATTAGACCATTCGAGATTCTAGAAAGAGTGAGCACTGTAGCATATCGGTTGGCTTTGCCTCTGAATTTGTCTCAAGTGCATCCAGTGTTCCATATCTCGATGCTGAGAAAGTATATTTCAGACCCTTCAGACGTGTTGCTACCCAATAGTATGGAAGTGAGTGAAGACTTGACATTTATGGAAGAACTTATTACGATCATAGACTATCAAGTTCGACAGTTGCATTCAAAGCAGATTTCGATGGTCAAGGTGTTGTGGCGAAGCAACAGCATAGAAGAGCATACCTGAGAGACCGAAGCTGAGATGTGAGCTTCTTACCCATATCTCTTTCCTCATTGATTCTTATATTTATTCTTTCCTTTGAATTTGAGGACGAATTCCTATAAGGAGGAAGATTGTAATGACCTAAATTTTTTTAAAATTATTAAAAAATATTTCAGAATATGCAGTGTTAATAAAATTTGAATTTTATTTATATAGTATCATTATTTGTGAATATTATTCATATATGTTATTTTAAATATTTTATTTATGTAAAAATATATTTCTAGAAGTTATTATTATTTAAACATTAGGATAAATATTATTGATGTTATTTTTGGATAGTGTTATTTTTAATATTATTATTATTATTATGTTAAGTACCATATCATTATTTTTATTGTTTGATATTATTTTGAACATTATTTTTATTATTAAATTATTTCATTAATATTGTTTATATTATTACTATTAATTGTTAGTGTATGTGTGTCTATATATATGGATATATATATGTATGGTTATACTATATTGTGTGTGTATGACTATATATATATATATAAAGAAGAAAAACAGAAGCCATCATCATCTCCCTCCTGCATTTCATCCCGATAATTAACCCTCATTATGCCTTTCTTCTCTTCACATCAGAGCCACCCTAACCTTCAACGTCAGACCTTCCTCCTTCCACCATCACCACCGTCATCTCCTCCTCTATCCATCTTCCTCCTCACGACGTCGAAAGACAAAAAGTAGCAACAGCAGCGTCGACAAGTTGTTCCTTGTCGTCGCTCCCTCCTCTAGCCACCACAAGTCATCTTCCTGGTGCCGTTCGACTCCTTGAGCTGTGAGGAAGTCGATCCTAGGCTCGGTTCAAGCTTTAGCTTGTACATTTGTAAGTTTTTCTTGATTTTTGGTTTATGGCTATTAGGGTTTTTATTTTATTTTTTAGTTAGAAATTGTTTAATTTAATGATTTTTGTTTTTGAAATATTGTTCTTGGTAGCTCAATCTTGCTAGAAATAATTTTTGTTAATTTTTTGAATTAGTTTAATTTATGGGTAATTTTGATTATTTTATTATTATTTATCGCATTTTCATTAATTAATTATTTTAATTATGGATTTAATTAATTTAGTGTTACTATAGTATGTTAGTAATTATAATGTTGAGAAAAATAATTTTTGAATATATTATATAATTTTTAGGAATATATTATGGAAACATTGGAATTCTATGATAGAGTTATATTTTTGTTGAAAATATTGTTTAATTATATGTTTTAGATAATTTTGGTATATTATATGGTGATAAAATAATTTTTGTGATTTTATATAATTTTTAAGGAAATTATTTGTATTATATAATTTTTGAGTATATAGGTTAATTATAAGGTTTTGTTGAAATTGTGGTTAAATTATATGTTTTAAATGATTTTGAATAATAATTGGTATTAAAATGGTTTTATGATTATATAGAGTATTAAAATGATTTTTATAAATTATTTGTAATTTTTAACCAATTAATATTAATTTTTGAAAATTATATTCAAATATATATTATTTATTATTTTGGTGACAAAAATGGGTTTTAAATTAATTTTATTATATAATTAAACTATTTACGTAGTTAATTGTGAATTTAACCATTTTAGGTTAATTATTTGAAAATTTGGTTTTTATTAATATTTTATAATATTTGAGATTTTATTAGTTACTTTATGATAATTTTAGAATATTATGTAAATAATAAATTTATTTATTATTTTGAGCTTAATGGGTATTTTATTATTTTTATGATGTTAAATTGTGATTTTAAATATTATTTGCAATTTATGTTAACTTAATTGTAAAATAGGAATTTTATTCCATTTATTAATTTTATTACCAATATTATTTAAAAATTATAATTTTATGTTTTAGTTGGAAAATAAAGGTTTTTAAATATTTTTATGGATTTTTTATGATTTTTATTTTTTTTTACTGTTTAATATTGTTGGTTTGTGATTTGTGAACCTCGGTTGGAGATTTGTGGAGTTTGGAGTCCCAACCCAAAGTGTTGCACTTTGTGATTTTAGAAGTGTATTTTCTGTGCAGGTTCGGCTTTACTTTTATAGGGAGACGTCAGTTTTACAAAGGAGACTCTGCCAAATTTTTAATAGATTTCTCGTAAAATATGGCAATTGGTCCGAGTCTAGTTTTGAAATTTTGACAAAGTCTTTCTATAGTAATCCTAGAAACATAAAGTTAGAATATATTCTGATTTATATTATTATTTATTTTCTAGTTACGCCGAGACTGAGGCCTATCCAGTTTGTCTCGTGGAGCACAAATTAGTGAGTTATTATACTATATATATATATATATATATATATATATATATATATATATATATATATATATATATATATATATATATATAAATATATATATATATATATATATATGCATTGCATATAGGATGCATGACTTAGGATTTTTCATTTTCATTATTGTCACGACCCAAAACAGGGGCCATGACCAGCGTTAGGGAACGAGAATTCTTTTGAATCTGGAACCCGTAGTAAGCCTTAAATAAAATAAAAGCATGCAATAATAATAATAACATAAATAATATATTTTTGCAGTAGAAATAAATTCATAAATAATTAAATAATAATCCACCACAGAATTTAAATCAACAACTCATCTTACATATATAAATAAACTTTTAATACAATCCAGTTCAAATCCTTAAAATACATAACTCACACAAATATAATACTTACCCTTTCACAATTTTTGCAACTACTACAGTGTCTAGATCATAAAATAAAACTCAGATAAGCAGTTTACATAGCGAAGTCGGGGCGGAAGAAATCCAGCATATGGGTTTGCTACTGAGGTCTGAAGATGATGACTCTCCTGAAAAATAGTCAACAGATGGGAGTCAGACCTCATTGAGTAAATTGTTATAATATATATACATGCGTACTATATGACAATGCACACAGTCAATAGTATATATAATAAATATATATACAAGCAAATTCACATAGATGCAGTAAAATCATTTATTTATATATTTTACTGAAAATCACTGCTTATGAAGGATCAAATAGAACCCTAGAAAATCGCAACCTCAAATAGTGTTAGACAACACTCTAGCCATACAGGCTCACTTATTCCAATATATTCACTTGATCCATTTGGACAGTAGACTGGCCCTGAGACACTAAGTCAACCGAGCTCCAGCAGTCTGACTATCAGTGTGATTGGCCCCGAGACACTTGGTCAACCGAGCTCCCAGCAATCACACTCCTAAATCATATCACACATTAAATCAAATCCAATAAATCCAATCATAATCCACAAATAGGTTAGTATTATAGCCTAAATGCTATCAACGTACTGGTACGTACTCGGTCCTAGTGCTGCCCACTAGGTAGCACGTTCTATTAATATCCTTCATTTTAAATATAAAACATACATTCATAAAAATAAATGATGCATGAATTTGAAATAAATAGCAACATAAACCATATATATACTAGAAATATACCAAAAGTAAACCAGGTATATTTCGAGTATATATACTTCAAATAAATCCAATTAAATTACAAATAAACTAGAAATATATTGAAAAACATTTTAAGCATAATTTATTAATAAAACATGTATATAGTTTAAAATATACCAAAAATAAACTTAAATACTAATTAAATCATTTATGCATATTTATCAAAATAAGCCATACGTTTCTAAAACATGCACCCTAAAATACATATATATATATATAATAACAACTCACTATTTATTACACTCCTCGAGATGGGTCCAACGGGCCTGGTCCACTAAGCCTCGATCTCGTCGCAACTAAACAAACAAACGACAGTAGAAATCAGAATAAATCTATCAGAATACCAAAGGCTCAATCTAGAATACTAGACACATAATTAAAATAGGAATTCGACCGAACATCATATTTTACGAGAATTCTACAAAAAATCCAGCAGAACCTTCCCTGTAAAATGGACATCTCTGTACTCAAAGAGTATAGCCGGTCCTGCAAAGAAATACACTTCAAGAATAAACATAGAATTGACAACCAAAACCCCTCGGTCAGACTCTAAACTACAATTTACCGACCGAGGTTCACAATTCACAGAATATTCACAAAATACCAAAAATACCCTTATATAATAAAAATACATTTTATCAATCTAATTTACTTAATCAACTCTAAAACATATTAAAAACCGATGAAAACTCATTTATTTAGAAAAATCATATATTATATATATATAATTTGAAAATAATTTACGAAAAATAGTTTTAGTTAGTTAAAAATACTAAATAATTTGTAGAAATCATTAAAACTATTAAAACCAATTTAATTACATTTTTAGCCAATTTAGTGTAAAATTACCAAAATACCCCTATATATATATTTACTAAAATTAATAAAAAATTCACCAAAAATAATATAATTACGTAAAATTAATTTTCTCAACATATAATTCAATAATATCAATAAATATACTTAATTAACCAATTTATTTCAATTAAACACATAATTAACCCTATTTTTCAAAATTACATAAACTTAATAAATTCCAAATAAATATATCAAAATTCAAAAAAATTACAAATAAATTTCTATAATTCATTTCCACACCTATAATTACCATAAAACAAAATTTCATAATTTAATTAATTAATTTTCGAAAATTAGAAAATATTAATAAAATAATCAAAAATACCCAAAAATCAAAATAAATTCCAAAAATTCTACAAAAATTACACCATGTAGTTGAGCTTCCAGGATCAAATTTTTGTGAAGGAATTTTTCATGAATCAATCAAATTAAAGCTCAAAACAATTTGAAACCCCAAATGGCTGAAATGAAGAAATTGAAACCTAGGAAAATCTATACCATTTTAAGTGAAACAAAGGCTGGAATCACACGCACCAGAGCTCAAGGAGAAGATAGAGACTGGTGGCATCAAATTTGGTGGCTAGAAACTACTTGATCAGAGTTGAAGATGATTTCGACTTCTCTTGAAAAATCCGGCCAAAACACACTAGAAATGGGTGCTTCAGGAGTCGGGAATCGCTGGCAAGGGAGGAGGAAGGCTGAGGGGCACAGTGACGGCAATAAACAGAGGTCATAGTAGTCAATGGTGGAAAACTGATCGGGAGGATGAAGATGAAGATAGTGGCATTTTGGTAAATAATGCAAACTTTATAATTTTGATAATAATGTCACGACCCAAAACAGGGGCCATGACCGGCGATAGGGAACGGGAATTCTTTCGAATCCGGAACCCGTAGCAAGCCTAAAAAAATAAAATAAATCATGCTATAACAATAACCATATAATATGCAGCGGAAAATAAAAATCATAATATCATAATATCATCCATATCAACTGGATTAATTCAAAACTCATCTCATCACATAAATGTATAATCTTTAATACAAATCCAGTTTCAATATAATACATCTCTTTAAAATAAAGTACATGAAATCCAATACTGTAATTCACAACTACTGTAGTGTCTAGATAGAATAAATAAGACTCAAGTAGACAATTTACATAAAGAAGTCGGGGCGGAAGAAATCCGGCGTATCGACCTGCTACTGAGGTCTGAAGAAGTTGACTCTCCTGAAAAATAGTCAACGGAGGGGAGTCAGACCTCACTGAGTGAATTACTATAATATATATACATACACACTAAGTGATAATGCATACAGTCAACAGTATATATATAGTATGTATATATACAGGCAAATTCATACAGATGCAGAAAAATCATTTTTATATATTTTACTGAAAAATCCCAATTTATGAAGGATCACATAGAACCCTAGAATATCGCAACCTCAGAAAATAGTGTTAAACAACACTCTAGCCACACAGGCTCACTTATTCCAAATATATCCACTTAATCCATTTAGACAGTAGACTGGCCCCGAGACACTAAGTCAACCGAGCTCCAGCAGTCTAACTGCCAGTGTGATTGGCCCTGAGACACTTGGTCAACCGAGCTCCAGCAATCACACCCACAAACCACATCTCACATATCGATAATCATAATCAAATCAATATCCACAAATAGTTAGTATTATAGCCTAAATACTATAGGCGTACCGGTACGTACTCGGTCCTAGTGCTGCCCACTAGGTAGCACGTTCTATTGATATCCTTCATCATTAATAATGTAAAACATTCATTCACAAAAATAAATGATGCATGAATGTACATGAATTAACAATATAAACCATATATATACCGGAAATATACCAAAAGTAAACCAGGTATATTTCAAGTATATATAATTCAAATGAATTCAATCAAATTATAAATTAAGCTGGAAACGTATTTAAAAATATTTTAAATATATTTTATTCACAAAACATGCATATAATTTATTATATACCAAAAATAAACCAAAAATATACTTAATGTAAACTTAAGAAATAATCAAATTATTTATGCATCTTTAATCAATATAAAACATGCATTTCTAAATCATGCATCCTAAGCATATATATATAGTATAGTAACTCACCTAATGCGCTCCACGAGACAGGTCCGACGGGCCTGGTCCACTAGCCCTCGGTCTCGGCGCAACTAAACAAGAAATAAATAACCGATATCAGAGTAACCCTAATAGAAATCCTAGAATTCAATCTAGAGTATTAAACACAGAATCGAAAATTAGGGTCCGATTGGACATCACGTTTTACGAGAATTCTACCGAAAATTCGACAGAACCTCCCCTGTAAAACGGACATCTCTCTACTCAAAAGAGTAGAGCCGACCCTGCAAAGAAAATACACTTCGAAAAAAATGAGCTCAACACAATCAAAAATCCACAACCCCTCGGTCGGACTCCAGACTACAGTCCACCGACCGGGGTCCACAAACACAGAATGATTCCAGATATACCGAAAATATCCTTACAACATAGAAATACATTTTATAGATAAAAATTACATAATTGACCTTGAAACACTATAAAAACCGATTAAAACTCATTTTATTAGAAAAACCGTATATTATATATATAATTGAAAATAATTCACGAAAAATAGTTTTAATTAGTTAAAAATACCAAATATTTTGTAGAAATCATTTTTATACCTTAAATAAATATTAAAACCAATTAAATTACATTCTTAGACAATTTAGGGTAAAATTACCAAAATACCCTTATATATATAAATATACTTAATTTACTTCAAAAATTCACCAAAAATCATACAATTATCCAAAATTAATTTTCTCAACATATTTATCAAATATCAATATTTAAACTCAATTAACCAATTAAATTCAAATAAAAACACATTTAACCTAATTTTTCCAAAATTCCACAAACTTCAATAATTCAAAATAAATACTTAGAAATTCATAAAAATTCCAAATAAATTCCTATAATTCATTTCAACACCTAATTTAACCATAAACTCCAATTTCATAATTTAAATAATTAATTTCCGAAAATTAGAAAATAATATTAAAATATTCAAAAATACCCAAAAATCCAAAAAACCTCCAAAAATTCTACAAAAATTCATACATGAAGATTAAGCTACTAGAAACAACATTTGTGAAGGAAGTTTCCATGAATCATCCAATTCGAAGCTCAAAAAAATGAAAACCGTAATGTGACCGAATTGAGTTTTAGCTCAAACCTCAAAATCCACTTGATTTCAGTCCAAAAGGAGCTTAGAATTGGAATCACCGGAGCTCAAGGAGTCGATGAAGACCGGCGGTGCACGAAATGGTGGCCGGAATCGTCGTCGACGGTAAAAAGCTCAACTTGCTGCCATGGCGGATTCCGGGCGTTCCAGCGGGCTTCCGGCGGCCTGGTCACGTCGGAGAGGAAGAGGAAGGAAGGGGAAGGAGGTTGGCGGCAATTGGTGGCAGCGAGGGGCAGTCCGGCGTGCTGGAATGGGAGGCGCAGTGATGGTTGTCGATCGGGAGAGAAGAAGGAGAGGGAGGGGGCAAAATGGTAATTTGGCAATTCTTTTTGATTTTGATGTATATATGTATATATATATACCTTATACTATATATTAAAATAATATTAAATTACACACATCAAATATACACCACACACATAAAAATATTAATATTTTAATAATTTATACTAAATAAAATTAATTAAATAACAATAAAACAATTAAATACCTAATAAAATATTAGGGAAATAATAAACCCTAATTAAATAAATATACACACACCGACTTTATTTAATAACTTAAAAATATGTATGAGTTCATGCAAGTCCGTAAATACCTTTAAAATAATTAATAATACATTGTTTACGTGAAAATTTCCCCGGAAATGCAAGTCCCGGGAAAATTTTACGTAAAACACTGGAAATAATACACAATAATTAAAATAGGTTTAAAATACATATTAACTCGTAAAAATATCATATAAAATAGAGAAATTATTAACACTGCATATCCCGGTACAGTGTAAAAATATATTTTTAAAAACACGGGATATTACAAATAAATTATGTATATATATATATATATTCACACTATATATTATAATAATATAAAATCTCACACACATTAAATATACACCACACACATATTTTAATATATTTAATAATTTATACACTTATAATTAATTAATTAATATTAAAACTAAATAATAAAAATTAAGATAATTAATTAAACTCTAATTAATTTAAATAAATACAGATATATACATTTTATTTAGCACTTAAAAATTATATATGAGTTCATGCAAATTCATAAAATTAGTCAAAATAATTAGTATTAAATTATTTACGTATCAATTTCCCCGAAAATATAATTCCCGGGAAAATTTTACGCAAAGTACTTAAAATAATGTAAAACAATTAAAATTAGCTTTAAACAATTAACAAACTCATAAAAATATCATAAATATATACGAAATTATTAACATTGCATATCCTGATACAGTATAAAAATATTTAAAAACTCGGGATATTACAATTATATGTTTTAAAGGTAATTTAATTTATAATATGATTTGGTATTTTCAGTTTATTTTTAGTATATTTTGAAATACGTGTTTGCATATTTTCAATATACATTTAATATATCTTTGGTATATTTAAGGTTTATTTTTTATATATGCATGTTATATAATTAGGTATATTTTTAGTATATTTTTGATATATTTCAAAATAAATGCATGTTTTATCTTCGATATAGACTTAGCATGTTTTAGTATATTATTGGTATATATTTGGCATATTTTATGGTTGGTTTCAAATTTATTTAGCATATATATACTTGAAATATACTTAGTTTATTTTAAGTATATTTCTGGTATATATATGGTTTATTTTGTTAATATGATCGTTATATGCATTATTTATTTTCCTATATGAATGTTTAATTTTAAATAAAGGATATTGATAGAACATGCTATCTAGTGGGCAGCACTAGGACTGAGTACGTACCGGTGTGATAGATTTTATGGTTGGTTTACTAACTTATTTAATATGACATTTGATTGATTATTTATTAAAATTGATGTGATTGAGTAGTATGATTGCGGGAGATCAATTGACCTAGTGTCTCAGGGCCAATTACACTACAATCAAACTATTGGAGCTTGGTTGACTTAGTGTCTCAAGGCCAGTCTACTGTCCATAATGGAATAAAAGAATTAATTTAGAATTAAGTGAGCCTGTATAACTAGAGTGATGTTGTTGATTGAGGTTGCGATTAAATAGGGTTCTATTTGATCCTTCATATATTAAAATAAACATTTTCTACATTTATTATATATATAAAAGTAGACTTTGACATTTATGTGAAATGCTTGTATATTTATATATATAAATATACGGATGTCTAACTATTATGGTTTAGATTGCATGTATATATATTATAATAATTCACTCAGTGAGGTTTGACCCCCCCCCCTCAATTATTTTTTTCAGAAGATTTTATATTGTCAGACCTTAGTAGTAGAGCTCTTCGCCGGTGTTCTTTCGTCCCAACTATTTTATGTAAAATTTATATTTAAACTCTGATTTGTATTATAGAAACTACAGTAGCAGTGTTATTGTATCAGAAGAGTATTGTTTTATTTTTGATACTTTATATCCTGTATATTGTATGAACATTTTTTTATTTATAAAAGGATATTGAGTATTTATATTTATATATAATTTAAAATTTTTTAATTTAATCATACTTTTTATTTATTTACTACATGTGCTTTTATTTTTAAGGCTTGCTACGGGTTCCAGATTCAAAAGAATTCCCATTCCCTAGCGTCAGTCATGACTCCTGATTTGGGTTGTGACAAGAGTTATACGGATCCTAAACGTAAAGATGTGGAATTCTAGGTAGGAGACTATGTGTTTCTAAAGGTGTCTCCAATGAAGGGTGTAATGAGATTTGGCAAGAAGGGTAAGCTAGCACCGAGGTATATTCAACCATTCAAGATTCTAGAGAGAGTGGGCATTGTTGCATATCCATTGGCTTTACCTCTGAGTTTGTCTCAAGTGCATCCAGTGTTCTATATCTCGATGCTGAGGATGTATATTTCAGACCCTTCGCACGTGTTGCAGCCCGATAGTGTGGAAGTGAGTGAAGACTTGACGTTTTTGGAAGAACCTATTGTGATCATGGATTATCAAGTTCGACAGTTACGTTCGAAGCAGATTTCGACGGTCAAGGTGTTATGGCAAAGCAACAACATAGAAGAGCATACTTGGGAGATCAAAGTTGAGATGCGAGCTTCTTACCCGTATCTCTTTTCTCCTTAATTCTTGTAATTATTCTATCTTTGAATTCGGGGACAAATTTCTATAAGGAGGGGAGACTGTAATAACCCTAGTTTTTAAATTATTTTATATATAATGAGATATGCAATGTTAATAAAATTTAAAAGTTAAATTTAATTATTTTACTATTTTGTGATTAATTACTATTATTTTATGTTAAATTAAATTTTCTATGTAAATATTTTTATTTTGAACTTATTATTTTGGACATTTAAATTTCATTGTGTATATTTATACGTTTGGATAGTATTATTTAATAATATTTAGTTTAGTGCATCATTATTTCTACTATTATTTTTATCAACTTACAATATTTATTTTATTATTAAATTATTTCATTATTTGTATTATTATTATTTAATGTTAATTTATATTATGTAAATTATGTTTGTATATTATTATGTATATATATGTTAATATATGTGTGTATATATATGTGTGTGTGTGTGTGTGTGAATATATATGGTGGAGATTTAATGTTATATTGTGTAATACTATAATATAAAGTTATATTATATTATATTATAAAGTTTAATATATCAAAACCGAAGAATGCAAACATACAAACACAGAAACCTACTGTGCTTCTTCCCTCCTCATGCCATCGTCTGATCTTTTTGCCATCAGAGTGTCGTTCGATCGTCCAGCAACCACCACCACTCCCTGTTGCGTCCGCTGCCTTTCTTCTTCTTCTTTGGTGCCGACAGGAGCTCATTCGAAGCATGTAAGTAACTTCCATTCTTTTTGGCCAACCTCTTCTGGCCACCTTTTCAAGCCATTTTGGTGTCTAACAACTCCCTGAGCACTGATGAGCATGAATCCAACCTCCGTTTTATCTCTAATCCATTTATTTTTATGTTTTGTTGATTTTTAGTTTTTGAGCTATTAGGGTTTTCAATTTTTTTAAAGTGAAATCTTGATGAATTTTGCAAACTCCCTTTACTAAAGTTGATCTTGGTAGCTTAATCTACATGTTTATATATTTTTTTTAATTTTTGAATATTTTATTATTATTTATTGAATTTTTGTAAATTAATTTATGATTTGGTGTTACATTAGGTTGATATTAATTTAATGTTGAGAAATTAATTTTTGTGAATATTATATACTTTTTAGTAATATTTATAGTTTATGTAAATATTAGATTATTGGGTTAAATTAGTATGCTTGTTGAAATTATTGGTTAAATATGTGTTTTAGTTAATATTATTATTATATATGTTGGTAAAATAATTTTAATGATTTTATATGATTTTTATAGAATTTTTGGAAAATATTAGTTATTATGGATATTTTGAATTATTATGTTAAATATGTAATTTTTTTAAAATTATAGCTAAATATAATGTTTAATTGGTTTTAGAATTACTTAAGGTAATAAAATGATTTTTATAAATTATTTACTATTTTTAACTAATTAATACTAATTTTTGAAAATTATTTTCAAATAATATATTATTTACTAAATTAATGATTAAATGGGTTTTTAATAATTTTTAATATGTATTTATGCTATTTGAGTTATTTGATTATAGAAAAATGATTTTTATTAATTTATATTGAATTATCGAGAATTTTATTTTTAATAATATTATATTATCATTTTTGGTTTTTTATTTAATTATTGTGAAATAATTATTTTGAGTGCTTTAATGATTAAATATGCTATATTTTGAGGATATTTGTGAAATTTATTGATTTTAGTATATTTATTATATTATTTGGATTTTTGGTGAATTGTGGACCTCGGTTGGGAAATTGTACAGTTCAGAGTCCCAACCGAGGGTTGTGTGAATTATGGTTTTAAAAGTGTATTTTCTTGCAGGATTGACTCTACTTTTTAGTAGAGAGATGTCCATTTTACAGAAGAGGTTCTACCAAATTTTCGGTAGAATTCTCGTAAAATGTGACATCGGGTCGATCCTGAAATTTTGTGTATGTCTGTGTTCTATAATCTTATATTGAGTCTCTTTAGAGGTTTAAGTTAGAATTATCATAATATTCGTTATTATTTTATTATTTAATTGTGCTGAGATTGAGGCCTAGCGGATCGGACCCATCGAACCAGTCTCGAGGAGCACAAAATTGTGAGTTGTTATTTTATATATATATCGCACTTAGGTTGCATGTTTTAGAAAATACATGTTTGATTTGTAATTATTCGTAAAATGTTTTATTAAATGCTTAAATATATTTTAGGTATAGTTTTAGTATGTTTTGAAATAAATGTATGTTATACTATTGATTCCTACTTAAAATTGGTTTTTAAGTATATTATTGGTTTACTTTTGATATATTTCATGTTTGATTTGAATTTATCTGACATATATATACTTGAAATATACTTAGTTTGTTTTAGGTATATTTCCGGTATATATATGGTTTATTTTGCTATTATGAATGTCATTCTACATTATTTATTTTCCCGTATGTATGTTTAATTTTAAATGAAGGATATTGATACAACGTGGTATCTAGTGGGCAGCACTAGGACCATGTACGTACTAGTGTGATAGATTTAGGGTTGAGTGAGAATCATTTATGGTATTATGATTTAATTGAGACTGATTGATTAATTGATTGATTTGAGATGTGATATGATTGATAGTGTGGTTACTGGAGCTCAGTTGACCAAGTGTCTCAGGGCCAATCATAGTGATAGTCAGACTGCTGGAGCTTGATTGACTTAGTGTCTTGGGGCCAATCTACTGTCCATATGGAATACGTGAATTTGTTTGGAATTAAGTAAGCCTGTATGGCTAAAGTGATGATATTGTTGGTCAAGGTTGCGTTTAAATATGATTCTATTTAATCCTTCATAAACTTAGGGGTTTTTTTTGTATTATTATATAAAGTGATTTTCAGCATCTGTGTGAAATTCTTGTATAAATATTTATTATATACGAATGTTTGATTGCATTTGACATCATGAAATGCATGTATATATATTATAATAATTCACTCAGTGAGTTCTGACTCCCCTCAGTTGATGTTTTTACAGGAGAGTCTTCTTCTTCGGACCTCAGCAGTAGACCCATTTGTCAGATTTCTTTAGTCCCGGCTTGTTTATGTGAATTATCTGCTTAATTTTATATTGTACTATAGAAAACTGTAGTAGTGAGTTAATTTTATATTTAATGTATGTGGTTCTAATTCAGTGGTCTTTCTCTGAATATTGTATTAATATATTTTATTTTATAATATGTCAAAAATTATTATTATATATTGATTTGAGTTTTATTATGGTGTATATTTTATTTTAATTATTACATATATATTTTTTATTCTTTTAAGGCTTGCTACGAGTTCCGGATTCAAAAGAATTCTCGTTCACTAGCACCGGTCATGGTCCTCGGTTTAGGTCCTGACAAGACTGTAATATCCCGTGTTTTTAAATATTTTAATACTGCATCGGGATATGCAGTGTTAATAATTTTTGTATATATATTTATGATATTTTACGAGTTAATATGTATTTAAAACTTATTTTAATTATTGTATATTATTTATAGTACTTTATGTAAAATTTTCCCGGGGAAATTTTCACGTAAATAATTTAATATTAACTATTTTAAATAGATTTACGGACTTGCATGAACTCATATATATTTTTAAAATACTAAATAACGTATATATGTGTATTTATTTAATTAATTAGGGTTTGATTAATTACCCTAATATTTTATTATTTATTAATTTGTTTTAATATTATTTAATTATTTTTAGGTGTATTAAATTTTAAAATATTAAATTATAAGTGTGTGGTGCATATTTAATGTGTGTAATTTTATATTATTTTAATATATAGTATAAAGTATATATATATACATATATACATTTAATATTAAAACAAAAATAAAAGTTTAGTTTATTTACAAAATTGCCATCATCTTCTTCCTCCTCTCTCCTGACCGTCGCCATCACCATTCCGCCGCCTGCCATCCCATTTCCTTGCCATTAGTGTGCCTCCCAGCGTGCCACCTCCTTCCTCAGCCTTCCCCACCGCCTGCTACAGCTGTTTCCGGCATCTGGAAGCCGTTTTTGGCCGGAAAGCCGAAAGTGGAAGCTAATGTCGTTCACGACATTTTCGGCCACTGTTTTCGACACCGCTGATCTCTTTGTTCTCCTTGAGCTCTGGTGAGTGTGATTCCAAGTTTTGTTTCACTTAAAATGGTCTTGATTTGCTTAGGTTTCGATTTTTCAAATTCGGCCATTTTAGGGTTCTTGATTTTTTTGAACTTCAAATTGATTGATTCATGAAAAATTCCTTCACAAATGTTAATACTAGTAGCTTAATATTCATTTATGAATTTTTTTAGAATTTTTGGAGATTATTTTGATTTTTGGGTATTTTTGAATATTTTATTATTATTTTCTAATTTTCGAAAATTAATTAATTAAATTATGAAATTATGTTTTATGATAAATATAGGTGTTGAAATGAATTATAGAAATTTATTTTGAATTTTTATGAATTTCTATGTATTTATTTTGAATTTATTTATGTTTATGTAATTTTGGAAAATTAGGTTAATTGTGTTTTTAATTGAAATTAATTGGTTAATTGAGTTTAATTATTTATATTATTGATAAATATGTTGATAAAATTAATTTTGGATAATTATACTATTTTTGGTGAATTTTTGAATGAATTTTAGTATATTTATATATATAGGGGTATTTTGGTAATTTTACCCTATATTGACAAAAAATGTAAGTAAATTGGTTTTTAATAGCTATTTAAGGTATAAAAATGATTTCTACAAATTATTTAGTATTTTTAATTAATTAAAACTATTTTTTGTGAATTATTTTCAATTATATATATAATATACGATTTTTCTAATAAAATGAGTTTTATCGGTTTTTAATGTGTTTTAAGGTTAATTACGTAATTTCTACTTATTAAATGTATTTCTATGATATAAGGGCATTTTTGGTATTTTTATATTATTTTGTGAATTGTGGACCCCGGTCGATAGACTGTAGTTTGGAGTCCGACCGAGGGGTTGTGGATGAATTGTTGTGCTTGTTTTTTGAAGTGTGTTTCTTTGCAGGGCTAGCTCTACTCTTTGAGTAGAGAGATGTCCATTTTACAGGGGAGGTTCTGCCAAATTTTTGGTAGAATTCTCGTAAAACGTGATGTTCGGTCAAACCCTAATTTTGATTCTATGTCCAATATTCTAGATCGAGTTTCTAGGATTTTCTGTTAGGTTTATTCTGATGTCCGTTATTTATTGTTTGTTTAGTTGCACCGAGATCGAGGCCTAGTGGACCAGGCCCGTTGGACCCATCTCGAGGAGCGCACTAAATGTGAGTTACTATTTTATATATGTATGCTTTAGGGTGCATGAGTTTAGAAATATATGTTTTATTTTGATTAAATATGCATAAATGATTTAATGATTACTTAAGTTTATTTTTAGTTTATTTTGGTTTATCTTTAGTATATCTTCGGTATATTTTAAATTATGTGCATGTTTTGCTAATAAATTAGGTTTAAAATGTTTTTAAATACATTTCTAGCTTATTTTGTAATTTAATTGGATTTATTTGACGTATATATACTCGAAATATACCTGGTTTACTTTTGGTATATTTCCAGTATATATATGGTTTATGTTGTTATTTTATTTAAGTTCATGCATCATTTGTTTTTAAGAATGTATGCTTTATATTTTAATGAAGGATATTGATAGAACGTGCTACCTAGTGGGCATCACTAGGACCAAGTACGTACTGGTACGCTTATAGCATTTAGGCTATATTACTAACCATTTGTGGATATTGATTGGATATGATTATTTGATGTGTGAGATATGGTTTGGAGGTGTGATTGCTGGAGCTCGGTTGACTTAGTGCCTTGGGGCCAGTCTACTGTCTAAATGGAATAAGTGAATATTTTGGAATAAGTGAGCTGGTGTGGCTAGAGTATTGTCTAACACTATTTGAGGTTGCGATATTCTAAGGTTCTATTTGATCCTTCATAAACGATGATTTTCAATGAAATATATATAAAATGATTTTACTGCATCTGTGTGTAATTGCCTGTATATATACATATTAGATATATACTGTTGATTGTATGCATTGTCATTTAGTATGCATGTATATATATTATAGTAATTCACTCAGTGAGGTCTGACTCCCCTTTGTTGACTATTTTTTTTAGGAGAGTCATCTTCTTCAGACCTTAGTAGCAGGCCTGTACGCCGGATTTCTTCCGCCCTGACTTCTTTATGTAAACTACTTATCTAAGTCTTGAGTTTTATTTTTATAATCTAGACACTACAGTAGTTGTAAATTAATTATGGGTTTTATGTATTATATTTGTGTGAGTTATGTATTTTGAGAATTTGAACGGAGACTTGTATCAAAGGATTTATCTATATATGAGATATGGATATTATTTTGATATTTATGATTTTATTTTTGCTACATTAAGTGTAGTTATTATTGTTATTGTATGTTTTATTTTTTTTTAGGCTTGCTATGGGTTCCGGATTCGAAAAAATTCCCGTTCCCTAGCACCGGTCATGGCCCCTGTTTTGGGTCATGACAAAGACCCAATCTAGGAATTCAAAAACTCAGACAAACACAGAAATTCATAATCGATCCGACGTCACATTTTACGAGAATTCTATCAAAAATTCGGCAGAATCTCCTTATAAAATAGATATATCTCTACTGACAGTAGAGCCAATCCTGGAAGGAAAACATACTTTTAAAACCACAAAGATTAATACCTTGGGTTGGGACCCCAAACTGCACAAATTCCCAACCAAGATTCACAATTTTCAAAAATAATATAAAATAATAAATGTATTAAAAATCATTAAATTCCATAAATATCCATAAAATACCAATATATATATATATATATATATATATGTAAACATTAAATCACTAAATATAATTATTTTCACAACAATTAAATAAAAATCTCAAATAATAATATAATACTAATAAAAATCTAATTTTTCAATAATTCAAACTATAATAGTAAAATTCACTTTAGATACTCATATAGCTTAAATATATATTAAAAGTAATTAAAAATCCATTTAATCACCAAAATAGTAAATAATATTATTTGAATATAATTTTTAAAAATTAGTATTAATTAGTTAAAAATAGTAAATAATATATAAAAATCATTTTAATACCCTATATAATTCTAAAATCATTTAAACATATTATTTAGCTATAAATTCAACAAAAATACACAATTAACCTATATATACAAAATTCACATAATATAAAAATATTGTCAAAAATTTATATAAATTCACTAAAAATTATTTTATAAATTCTAAAATTATTAACTAAAATTAATAACAATAATTTAACTAAATTTTCATTAAAACTAATTAATTGACATAATTATCAAAAATTTAATATTTTAATATTAAAATAATAAAAAATTACCCACAATTCAAATTAATTAAAAAAAATAAACAAAAATTATTTTTGAGAAGCTAAAGTTGCCAAGGTCAACATTTGTAAAGCAAGAATTCATAAAATCAATCAATATCAAGCTCAAAAAAATTCAAAACTCTATAATACATAAACTAAAATCTAGCTAAAACTCAAAATCTAGAGGGATTGAGCTCAAATGAAGCTCAGAATCATACTCACCGAAGCTCAAGGATTCAGATGAGACTGGAGCGACGGGAATTATTATGTTTAATTGGCTCGGAATATACATATAAATACAACACATGCACATAACACAATAACACATAATAATATTACTAAACCTAATAAAATAACAATAACAATAACAATAATGCTAACAATAATAATATTAATGATAATAATAATACTATTTAAAATAATAGTAACGATAATAAGTTTAATATATTTAAATAATAGAACTCCCAAAATAAACATTTTACGTAAATAAAACTTAGAATAAAATAAATAAATAATATTCACCAATAATAACAATAATATATAAATAAAATTTAAAATTTTATTAATACTGTATATCTCAAAATAGTTTAATATTATTTAAAATATAGGGTCATTACATGAATAAATATAATAATATTTAGGTGGAAGATCATAGTAGAACCTTAAAATATTCCACAACCTCGATCATTCAACCTCATTAGCCAACAAGCTTATTCATAACTCCATATATTTATTTATCCAACTCAAGATAATAAACTAGCCCTAAGTACACTATGTCAACTGAGGATCCACAATCTCACTATCATCATAACTGGCTTCAAGTACACTAGGTCAACCAAGGATTTGTAGCCACCCTTTCCAATAACCATTAATCTCAATATTCAATTTTATAATCAAATAATCAAATTCTCAGCCTAAAATCTACTGACAATATGTCGCGCAACAGTCCTAGCGTAGTCTATTAGGTGGCACATTCTACAACTACCCTCCAAATCATACTTATAATTATAAAAAATAATGAAATGCATAATTTAAACATGATAGCATCCATTTTCAAGGCAATATATACCAAATATATATCAATTATATACTAAAATATAGATATAAACATTTAATAAATTAAATTATACTTATATTTACATTATTAAAATATGGATGCTCACAAATATTTATTTTATGTGTAATGCATATATATAATGATAACTTACTGGTTGAGTGCACTCCATGAGAGTGACCCGACTGACATGGTGCTGAAGGACTTGGTCTTAGCGCAACTAAAGAAAATAATAATAATAATACTTATTAGAAATGAATTCCTAATTTAATAATTATAGAATTCTAAGAATGACTCGATCTAGATACTACTCGGGCAAAATTTCAAAACTAAACTCGAACCGGTTGTCATATTTTACAAGAAATTTATCAAAAATTCAGCAGAGTTTCCCTTGTAAAATGGACATCTCTCTACTAAAAGTAGAGCCAATCTTGCATACGAATACACTTCAAATATTCTCAATAGCTCAACTTCTCAGGTTGGGTCCCCCGAACTATATAAATTGCTTAACCGAGAACCAATATATTCAAAAATTAACAATTTAATAATAAATATTAAAAAGTCACTAAAATCCATAAAAAAATCAATAAAATACCACAATACAATTTATTTATATAATAAAAATATTAAAGATATTTATTTTTGAATTAATTGATAAAATCTCAAATATAATTAAATAATATTAATAAAAATCCATTTTTCAAATATTTGAAATCAAATAGCATAAATTACAATTAATTAAAATAGTTAAAAATCCATTTAATCATAAAAATAATGAATAAAACTATTATTTAAGTATAATTTCAGAAATTATTATTAATTAGCTAAAAATAGTAAATAATTCATAAAAATTATTTTAATACCATTTATTACTAAAAAATTATCCAAAACATATTAATTAATAATAATTTCAATTAAAATACAAAATTTACTAATTTATACTAAGTTTTCCAAAAATCCACTTTTTACATAAGCATTCAAAAATTTATAATAAATAATTGAACATAATTTCAATAAAATTTCTTCACAAAATATGCTTAAAAGAATTAGTAAAATTTATTAAAAATATAATGTTTTCAAACTCAGAACAATACATGAATAGTAACCCGAGTCCGGAATTGTGTCATTTCAAAAATAATTTCCAAAATTAAATCTAAACAAATATTTTGAAAGCTCTCAACCTTTACAACAATAATCTAAAGTTAATTTAACATAAATCAACCTAATTTAACTCAATTTCCCAAATTAATCAAAAAATCGTCTAAACACAATTTCACAAAATTGAGGGGTTTACTGGAATTGAAACCCAAAATTGATTGAGGGAAAATGAAGCCCACTCCGAGATAAAAAGAATGTGCTATCAAGCTCGGCCTGAGGTGGCCAGAAACGTTGTCGGCAAGGGAAAGAAGATCCGGCCAAAAATCTTGAAATTTAGAGGAAAGAGAGAAAAAAAAAAGACACACTGATGGTGAATGATCAACTTAAATAATAATGTTAATAATTTTAAAATAATATTTAATATCAAAAATTCAAATTAAATTTCCCTAATAATTAAATATTATAATTTAATAAAATAATTATTAATACTGCAAATTTCAGAAATTTAATTTTATAATTTATAAAAATTCGGATTATAACAAATATTAATAATTTTTTTAATATTTAATATTTAATATATTTAATATTTAATAATTAATTTTAATATATATATTTTATAATATAATATAATGTATAAATATTAATATTTAAAAATTAATTTTTTTGCTGCCCAAGTCACTTCCGCCAGTTTCCTCAATTGGATTGTCATGTCTCTTCATGATAACCCAAAACTTGTACAGGTTGTGAAGCCAAACATCATGAGTAGTGGGACGGATTTTTTATTTTTATTTTTTTTGGCTATGGTTGGTGGGTATATTGTTACAAAATGGCTTTTTGTCTTTCTTTTCCGGCACTCTGCTCCTCCTTTGTTGTTAACAGCACAAGATAAACAAAATTAAAATAATTAATAAAGAAGGGCCAATAAAAGAAATCCAATGTTGTCCCAATTGCATGCTACAATTATTTTGGCATTTAGATTATAGTAATAAATTTTCGGAGGAAGGATTCCTTGGCTGTCCCTAGCCATATATATAATTCTTGAATTTATTTGTTTGATTCTGAATTTAATAATCTTCATAAATATTGACCTTCATATTGAAAATCTAGAGATTTCACAGGCGGATCATATCTTTATAGCCACAAGAGCAACGATTGATTATGCTATTAGAGATTTTGTTAGTTCATTTTATGTCGTTAGTTGTTTGGTAGTCATTTTGTATTGGTTATTTTCTGTGCCTGACTGATATAAAGTTGTTTAAATTGAATTTTTAATGATTTTCGGTTTTTTTATTTCCCTTGACAATTTTATGTTCATAGGACTCTTGTTGATGATTTTGTTAAGGTGTTTTATTAGGTTTTATACTACTTGCTGATATACCCGAGTATGAAAATGTATTTCAAAATAAATGTACCAAATGGGTCTGTTAAAATTTTTATTAGCCTCTAATAGTGCTTAGCATAATAAATAATGCCATGTTGATTGTATATTTTTTTTTCTGTATGTGATGCATCTATCCTTTCTTGCTCGGTTTAAATTTTGCAATTTTTTTTTCTTTTATAAGAAACACTTTGTATGTTCCTGTTTTATTATTATTGAACTTTTATTTCAAGATTTTTTTCTAAATTTCCACATTAATTTTTTTGACTCTTCGCTGTTGACTTGAAGCCACGCAGACTTGGACCCAACCAATGATCAAATTCAACAGTTCACTGCCAATCCCAGCAGACAACCACAGTTGTACCGCTGTTGGTGGCAATCTGTATATGTTTGGGCACTGATGAGATGAAACCCTCTCAGGGATCTAAATTTTTATTCAGTGACTTAAAATTGATATTATTTTAATTTTTTTATTCAACTTGCCATTTTAAGATGTTGTTTTGAAGTTTGAATTTTAAATTATATAATTTAATGGATATTTATATTTACTAATTAACATTTAATTTATACATGTATATGTATATTTTAAAATGTTGGTCCGAAACTTGAATTTTAGATAATGTAATTTTATCAACATTTATATCTACCGATTAACATTACATATATGGATAATATTTTATGTAGCAACTTGCTGCATGAATAATATTATCATAAAAAGAATTTTCAATTGATAACTCTCATATATATATAAAGACAAATATATCATTTTTACTCAAAAAAAATTATTTTCTAGTGTTTGTGACAACACTATTTTTACAATAAATTACTACATGTATCATTGTCCTGTATAACAACTTATTTGATAGTCTCAACTATCGACAATGATTGATAATCTCAACTTATTTGTGTGTATATGTATGTTTGATGATTTTTTTTTATATATATATTTCTAGTTATCTTCCTAGTTATATATAACAACTTATTTGATAATCTCAACCATAGACAATGATTGATAATCTCAACTTATATATATATAGATTCTTCTACAATTGATGATTTTTTTTACTATGAAGAGGGAGAGCTGAGGCATCCCAATAAAAAACACTTACAATAACAATCATCAAATATTAAATTATTAATTTTAGTCAAATGTCTTGATCCTATATCAGGATGGTAAGCTATCTATTTTAAACAAGTTAAGTTAAAACTTGATGAATTTAGACTCTATTTTTGAGCTTATTTTAAAAAAAAAACGAACAGATTGCCAAATTCTTACCGATGTCGTAGCCATGTACCTCTGATCATGACTTTATCAGCAACTATACTTCAATTTTTGATCTCATTGACTAATCCTTCGAACAATTTTCTTTTTTGAAGAAACATTTTACTTTCTTTGATTTATTTTATGTTGACATGTGAAAAGTTCGTTTCTATCCTTAGAAAATATTTAGTGTGTGAAAGGTTAGTGGTCTTTCTTTAAAAAAATGGTAGAAAAAATAGCACCCTACACGATATTTAATTAAAATGTTTTTGAACATACGCTTATTTTTGTTTTGTTTTCACACACGCGAATTTTTTTTTTTATATAATTTTACATGATTCTTTAAAAAGTACAAGCAAAGGTATATTTTTACCCTTAATGTTTACACTGAAAAATACATTTACCCTCAAAAAATTGTTGGCTCATTTAAATTCAAAAATTTGAAAAATAAAATTTTTAAAGCCCTCATTTAATAGATATGGTTAACTTTCCGTTTCCTTCTTATATTTGTCAATAATTTTTTTAATATAAAAATAATGTCAACTACAACCAAAAACTTTATCACCCCTGGCCTTTACGTTCTCTCTCATTCACACATACTGCCATTACCAACACCAAATCTATCCTATTGATTATAAGATTTTTAGAGCAAAATTTCACTACCCAGTATATCCATTGTCAAGATGAACCCAAAGACTGTTAGAATAGTGGGTCTAAAATTAGACTTTGAGGCATGAGATTTCACTATCTTTAAGATATTGATTGTCCACATTACGTTTGCTACAAAGTTAAGGCAATGTACCTTTAAGATACAACAAAACCTTAAATATACATATAGCAACTTCTGTAAACTCATAGAGAACTTCATTCTGTTTTGATTGAATACTTGCAAAGAAAATTAGGAGAGAATAGAAAACGAAAATTATCTTATTTACACTTTAACTGTCATAAATAATAGAGTTTTACAGTTAATAAACAACCCTTCAAATAGGTTGTTACTGTTCATTATACTACTACTACTAATAATAATAATAATTAATTAATTAATTAATTAATTAATTGCAAGACATTTGGTTTAATCCTGTGCCTGTGTCAAGTGTCATCATTAAACCATATATATATATATATATATATATATATATATATATATATATATATATATAATGTGCATGCATGTGCTACCAAAATTTGAAATAAATTTGGTTTCCCTCCAATTTCTCTTAAACTAACAGTTTTGGTGTACCCAAAAAATAAGGAACACTAAATCCTTTCCCATAAACAATGTGGGATAACATTTCATCAACTAACTAATATACAAGCTACTTAGATAACAATTCCCCATTTAGCTTGTAATATTAAACTAAACTTGGATTTATGCATAAAGAGAAAGTATCTTTCGATTTAAAATTCTATAGAAATCTTGATAGCTGATTGCTATAGCTTAAATCAATATTTATAATTATAGAATCGGAAATACTACACACATAATTCCAAAACCTAATGTCAAAGTTCACCATTAATTGATCACTAATATTGTTAGTGATATGCACTAGGTTAATCATTTGTGATTATGTATTAACTTTCTTATTTTATTAATAAAGAGGTATTTCATTATCATTTGATTTTATGATAATTATATAAATGGTTAATTCTTACTAAGGCCATTAAATATGTGACTTGATAGTAAAACCCTTAGATTAAAATAAGAGTTCTATTCTAATTATCCTTAACCATTTATTCATTATATAAATATTAAAGTATTAAGGCTAGTATGATGTTGACTGATGGTTATGTTTTACTAATCATTAATATGAGATATTAAATCAACTCATAAGTACATGATAAGAGATCATGTACTGGATTGATCCACTATGAGAATACTACGTAGATTATTGTCATAAGTATTTCTCATCACAATGATTTTATTTCGGTCCTTTGACCTTGAAATCATCATGGATTTCTACATAGTTATTTTATGTTTTGACACATTCTAACATTGTCTTTAACTGGATGATTACATAGGATGTTGTTGGATATGAAATTAGTTATGTGAGGAATGTGAGTGATTTAGAAGGAATTTATCCCTCATTAATATTAGAAAGATATCTATGAGCCCCTTAATAAGATAGACTGAAGGAAAATGCATGGCCATGCTAAAATGAATTGATAAAGAGTTATCATTTTCAGTTTACTTGGAATCAAGTCATAATATTGAACTATATAAGGATGACATTCTATGCCTTATGTTCAATTAAGATATCATGTGATAAAGGGATGATAAAATTCACTGTAATTAGGTTATATTGGATTATTGACTTCACATGACTTGGGTAGTCATAATGTCTTGCTAGAGGCCACTTATGACTTGTAGGCCCAAATAGAGATTTAGGCCCACTGCCAATGTTATGTGAACCTACAGGGTCATACACTTAGAACAAGCCCAAAATGAATATGGGTTTAATAAGCCCAAAATAAACTCTGTGGAATTAAATAATTAAAGTGTTTTATTTATTTATTTAAGATAAATGTTGTTTTAAATAAATAAATAAGATATTATTTCTAATTTGTTTTTAAAATAAAATCAGAATATAATAAATGGGAAATTACTAAAAGGTCATTGGTAGGTGAAATCCTAATTTAGAGTCTATAAATATGTTATATTCTTTAAGGTTTAACTCACTTATTTTTCTTGCCTCCAAATTCGTTCTCTCTCTTCTTAGAAAATAAACACAGAGTTTTTCTTTTATTTTTGATTTGTGAGACAATTAAGAAAGTTGCTAGCATACACTCCAATTCGTTTTTGTGAATGGCTGTATGTGTGGATATATATAGAGGATGCATCCTTTTAGAGACATCTAGATCCGAATAACCAAAGCAAAAAGCTCAAGGTAAGGTGTCACCGGTGTGAACCTCCTCACATCCTTCTAGAAAATCTTGCCTCTTTTGCATTTTGGTGAGATTCTTAAAACCCTAGATTTAATTAAGTAGTCGAATTACATGGATCTAGATTTAGGAACGTGATAAATTTTTAATTTTTCGTTGTGTTTGTATCACGAATCCTAATAAATATGGTTTTATGCTACCTCCTGAATTTATGAATATTTATAAAGTTATCCAAACTTTTATTGAAGTGGCACCACTTCCTATGTTCATATAGGTGAAATTTGAATTTCATTAAGAATGTCTCATTTCAACACTCACCCTCCCATTTAATATGTATTCCACTTACCAATAACTTGTTATTACCCTTTAAACTTTTACTAAAGTATTAATAAAGTTGGTTTCTGATATTAGTAAGCTTATATAAATGGCTTTAATCATAATCCAACAGAAATTTACTTGACAACATCTGTTGGAAGAGCCTTAGTAAAAAGATTTGCTAGATTATTGTAAGACTTTAGAAATAATTCCATTAGAAATTGATTCTCTTACATATTCATATCTCAAGCTAATATGTCTAGATTTTCCATTGTACATTTTACTAAATGCTTTAGACATAGTTGCTTGACTATCACAATGTAAGGAGATGGCTGGCATCGGTTGTGGCCATAATGTAATATCCAATAACATATTTCTCAACCATTCTGCCTCTTTACTAGCAGCTGCTAATTCTATGAATTTAGATTCCATTATAGAATGGGTTATAAAAGTTTGTTTCTTTGATGCCCAAGAAATAGCACCACCTACTAAGGTGAAAATCCATCCAGAAGTTAACTTGTTATCCTTTGTACTAGTTATCCAACTAGTATCTGTATAACCTTCAAGCATAACTAGAAATTGTTGTATAACAATCCTAGATTTATAGTCTTTTTCAAGTAACCAAACACTTTTGTAATTGCTTTCCAATGTTCCACACTAGGATTACTTGTAAACCTAAACAACTTACACACTATAAAAGCAATATCTGGTATAGTACAATGCATGGTGTAGGCGGTGAGGTTTAACGTGTGCCCAAGTGTTTGGCGACCATGGCACTATGTGGGCTCGAGGCCTACTTGGAAATACGATATAGGTTTTGGGCCTATTCGGAGATGGAGTTGCCACCCGGATAAAAGTCGGGACACACTATACAGCAACTGGATCCCACAGAGGTTCCCAGATGCTGTCATTAGAGATCGGGTTCGGAAACTGGATATGAGCGTTTGAATGCTCACCTAACCTTGCGGTTAGCCTCCATTTGTGTTTTGCATTTTATTACCTTTAATTGTTTAATTATTTCCTCATTTGCATTCAAAATTGCACTTGCCTTCATTCACTTTCCAAGTTTTATAATTAAGTCCAAGTTTGCACATTAATCCAATTTCATGCTTTTAAGTCCCATTGCTCAACAGAAATAAAATAAATAATAATTTACAACCATACATTCAAAATCAAATGGGGGGAAGGGATTAAGGATTATAACGCTTTTAGGCAAAATAAAAGGATAATATACAGAAAATAAACCAAGCATATATTGAAAGTAAACCAATAATGAACATAAACACAATGATATAAAAGAGGTAGCTAATGAAGGTGACTACTTAATGATAAAAATCATCAAGTAATTCCTACAATAAACACATAATTAGTTCTTCTTTCAAAACACAAAATCGTATATAACAATACTTACATAGAAATATTCTAAAGGAAAGAGGTTTTTATATTACAAACCAAAGAAATCCTCAAATAATCAAGGTAAACATCACCATATAATGAAATAACCATGCTTGAAGTTAGAAAGAACATGTTAAGTAAACATCACGATAAAATTAATAAAAGGAGAAGAGCCAGATGGCGGGCTGGTTTGTTAATGTGGTAATCGCCTATGTGATGAGGCGATTGCCTCATTGGCAAGGGGCGACGCCTTTATGATGAGGCGTCACCTCATCAACATGCCTCCTTGATGAATTATAAGGCAAAAGAATCATATAAAAATGTATAAATAAATAAGACAAGTTCCCTGAAGGCTTGTCAATATGGAGATTGCCTCTGTGAAGAGACGATCGCCTCATTGAAAAGAGGCGACGCTGGCATTGCCAAATTGACAGGTTGGTTTGACTCTCAAAATGGTTAGACTTCTACTTTAAGCAAACATCATATGCATATATACACCCAACAAATACCTAATTACAACTACATGCAATAGTTTAAGAGATCATATCAATGAAATGAGGTATTAAAAAAAATAAACTAAAAATATACCTAAGGTATAGTAATGACTTAGTCACCTACAAACAAAGCACATAAAATGATGAATATATTGAGTATAAATGCAAATTTTTACCAAAATGATAGACCCTCAGAGATGTATCCTTGATTGTAATCCTCATTAAGATGTGATTTCTACCTTGACACAAGCTTCCTTCCTTCTTCTCCTAAGAAATGTTGACTTCCTTTTGCTTGGATCTCCCCTACCTAAGGTATAGTAATGAATTAGTCACACACAAACAAAGCACACAAAATGATGAATATATTGAGTATAAATGCAAGTTTTTACAAGCTTCCTTCCTTCTTCTCAGAGATGTATCCTTGATTGTAATCCTCATTAAGATGTGATTTCTACCTTGACACAAGCTTCCTTCCTTCTTCTCCTAAGAAATGTCGACTTCCTTTTGCTTGGATCTCCCCTTTTGCCTTAAGAATATTTTTTTCTTTCTTTAGAGCTCTTCCCTCCTTTTCTCAATAATTTTTTTTGGTTCTCCTCCCCCTTTCTTTTTTTCTTTTATCCCCTACCTTGCCCATGCCCAAATAGCCTTTTCTTTGAGCTTTGGGGATTCAAACCTAAATAGCCCTTTCTTTTTAGCTTTAGGGATTCAAACTCAAATAGCCCTTTCTTTGAGCTTCAGGGATTCAAACCCGAACAGCCCTTTCTTTTGAGCTTCGGGGATTCAAACTCGAATAACCCTTTCTTTGAGCTTTGGGGATTTAAACCCGAACAATCCTTTCTTTGAGCTTCGGGGATTTAAACCCGAACAACCCTTTCTTTGAGCTTTGGGGATTCAAACTCGAATAACCCTTTCTTTTGAGCTTTGGGGATTCAAACCCAAACAACCCTTTTCACCGCGGTGTGGGTTTTCCTAGCCCTCTCTTCCTAAAATTTTATTTAGACAACTTCCATCCCTGAATTTTGACTTCTTAGTATATAATAATAACTTACCACTTTTTTTTACCCTAAATTTCCACCCACTATAAAAACAACCTCTCTCCCATTTTCCTCTCTTTTCACTTTTGTCATTTTCCTTTTTTCTTCTTTCTTTTTCTTATGCACCTTCTGTACCTTTCTCCCTTTCTCGGATAATGGAGAATAAGAGAAAACCTCCTGTACCTGAGTGGGATCACATCACACCTTTTGTTATAGCTTCTCGAACTCTGGGACTGACATAAGGAGGCTCGATTCCTCTCTTGGCGGATCTAGGGTTCCATATCTATTCGTCTACATATGGAGAGGTTAGTACCCAAATTTTCCTACAAAATTATATTGGGTTAGTGATTATTCTTGTGTATTTATTATTCTAAGGCATTATTAGATTAAAAAAATGAAATTTGCCATTCTAATTGTCAAAAATCATGAATAATGGTTATCTGTGTCTTGCAAAGGCGATCACCTCTTTGATGAGATGATCATCTCATTAATGAGGCGATCGCCTTATCGATATGACAATAGGATTCTTGTAAAGAGACTATAGCCACTCTTGCTGATTGAAAGGCCATCGTCTTTTCAAAGAGGAAATCGCTTCTGTAGTGAGGGGATCACCTCTGCGATGAGGCGATCGCTTCATCGACAGGGCGATCCGTGTTAGTTACATGCTTGTTTATTCTAAACTTTTCTATGACAATAGAATACATAAATTTCACTTCCCTATTTCTTTGCTTGCAACATGATGCTCAGACATTTAAGGGCACTAGGAATTTTCATGGGGCCTGAGCCTTTTATGGCGAGCTGACTGTCGGCCAGAGGGATTGCATCCAGGAGACTAGATTTGAGGACTTTGTACTCTCGCTTCCTTCCGAGTAGGGACACATAAATTATCAGCCATTACATGCTCTGATGGAGACGTTGTCGACTCACACTTTCCATCTTCCATTCGGTAAGCTTACTCTAGGCCCGGTGACTTTGCCGCTATTACAGGGGTTGCTTGTGCTGGAGACCCCATTCCTTACGACACGAATCTACACTAGCTATCTCTGGACAAGGCCGCGTATATCGAGTGGCTTTTGGGCATGACTCCCAATATAAAAGGGACTCATACCCTCAAACTGGACTCAATCAGGAGCTTCTATACTTGAGAGTGAGCCATAACCATCATTACTCCCCGCGAGGTTGAAAAGGTGGTGAGGGCCTTCCTGCTTTACTTGCTTGGCACCACCTTCTTTGCTAACACTGCCAGCTCAATTGACCTAATGTTCCTGCCAGCTCTTCGGGACCTCGATCAGGTATCTACGTTTGACTAGGGTAGTTGCACTCTCGCGTATTTGTACCAGAGCATGGATGAGGTGGTCCAAGGGGCTAAGAGATTTTGTGACTTTTGACATATTGTTCTGATAGGTCATGATCCTTCCTTTTCTTATCTTATTCTAACCTTTGCTTGTTTATATTAGCTACTCAGCTTCTCCTTTTTTTTAGGTCTGGGGTCTAGAGCTAGAGTTGCTTATGGGTGTGATGCGAGTGGGGGATCACTTCCCAGTCGTTGGCAGATGGGGTGCCAGTCATGTCTTGAAGAGGCATCTTGCACGAGTTCATATCCACAGACAACATTTGAACTCCCTGATGCAAGATGCGATACCTACAAAGCATACCCTTCTCATTAATAAATTATGTAAATTCAATTTACTTGCCTACTGACATCTCCACTTTTGTAGATCCAAAATGACTTGTGGGGGCTTGAGGATAGCTGGACTATTGAGATGACTCGTTCCAAGCCACTAGCCTGAAAGAGAGTACTCCTCTGTGGTCCTGGATATCGATCTTGGTATCTGGACGAGTGGGTCTTGAATTGGAGAGGAGGCGTTAGAGTGAGATGGGTTCTCAGGTCTCCTCTTGACAATATGCTTTAGGCTCACGAGCTAGAGGGCGATGACCTTGCTCAGGCTATCGTAGGCTCACTAGCTGTGGATTACATAGTTCATGTTTAGAGCCGATATACAGAGTTCGTTCAAACTCACCTCCTGCTGATAGTCCCCTTCCATGTCGCTTTTACCTCTCAAGTATATCCCTATCAGCTTTCCTCACCTTGAGAATTAATTGTGTTCTTACATGTTTTTCTTGTCTTTTCTTTAGGCTGCACCTGCTAGGCCCATGCCCCCAGTCAAATCTCGAGTGCAAGAGAGAGAGCCCTGAGGTGTCTACTAGATCCAGGCAGGGAGGAGACTTCGGTGGCTGGTGAGCAAGTTAGGCTGACTACTGCCCCTAGTTCTGAGTTCATCCCGGGCAGCTTTATCCATGTCCCCAACCCCTTAGCTCAATGTTGGGTTCCTCCCAAAGGGTTGTCCCATCAATTCTTGACCCTAGTTGAGGACCTGACCCTTGCATGCACCTCTGGTGGTGCTACTCATGTAAGCTTCTTCTTGACCTGCTTTTATTATGATTCTTAACCTAACTGTTAGTTTTAACATTAATTTGATAATGCAGATTCCTCTGGAGCAAGGCCTATATATGTACTGTATGATAGAGGCTCAATGAGACTATATGCTGGAGATCACCCAGCAATGGAGGGTAAGAATTTCTTTACTTTCTACATGTATGCATGCTCACATGATTTACTAACCTATGATTTGTCTGAATAGGATTGGGATGAGGCTAGTAGGGCGAGGATCGCCACTCTTGAGTGTTAGATTGATGTGTTCTAGCTTAATGAGGATGATAAGGATGAGGACAGGAGTGGCAGCAATGCTGGAGGAGGGGATGACCCTGAGGGTATCGGATCAGACGCTTGATGTATCAAGGTCAACAAATTATTGTTTCTCTCATATGATTAAATTAATTAGCTTAAACAATGAATACATACATTTTCTTCATATGTTTATTGATTTATTAACATATTATTTACAAAACTCGATATTTATCTCAACTAAATTTATTATTTTTTACATGCGAATTAGTTTCAATGATTACATGTGCATATGCCCCACTATATTCCGATTTACACCTATCAAGATTGCATAACTTGATGAAGCATAGCAACCAACACTACTGAAGAGGTGATCACCTCATGGCTTCCTGATAAAGAGGTGATTGCCTCTTTCTGCTAAGGTGATGCCTCATTGATGAGGTGATCACCTCATCAGTAGGCCACCCTACCTCTTCTTCTTCTTCTTTTTTAAAACAAACTCAAAACCCTTATCCAGCCTTGTTCTTAAGTCCCCTTCATCCCTAACCTCTAATTTCTCTCTCTAAACACCCTTGAAAGCTTGAACCATGACTGAATGGAGTCTGAGCCTGCTACAATTGATCTTGAAAGGTTTAGACAATAAACCTTGGACTAGGTTAGAGCCATTTCACCTTTCGGTGATCAATTTTCCCTTCCTCCACACCATGGTTCAATTTTGGGATCCCTATGAACACATTTTCTAGTTCAATATAGTGGAAATGTGTCCTCTGCTAGAGGAATTCTAAGCAATTCTTGATCACCACACGGATTCCACTTGTTAACTTGCGGTTCCTGACCTTAGAAACCTAAATCCTCACTCCATTCAATACCAGATGGTGCGTATGTTCAACCTTCCACCCCAGTCCTCTTCTCACTATATTCTTGATTCAGAAATCATATTAGAATCCTTCCTCGAGATCACCATGGGTGTGGATAAAGAAGAAGCTCGTTGGCCCCGCATGATGGCTCTCTATTTGTATGCCCAGTTTTTGCTGGTTTCTTCCTTTAGACACTATAATTCAAAAGTCCTTTTCATTCTTGATTAGGTGGAATTAGGGTTCAATCCTTTTTCTTTTTCTTTTTTCTTTTCTTTTTCTTTTTCTTTTCTTTTTCTTTTCTTTTCTTTTTCTTTTCTTTTCTTTTTCTTTTCTTCTCTTCTTCTCCTTCCTTCTTCCTTTCTTGTGCCCGACCACTTCATCATCACCAACCATCGCTGCAACTGCCATTCCCCTACCTTCAGTGTGCCGCCAGTAGCTCCGCCGCCCCAAGCTCCTTCCCCGATGCCGATTAGCTCCCATTTTTCCCATTTGGCCGAAACTTCCTCTCCTCACCGTCGACCATGATTTCAGTCACCATTTTCGACACTGTTGGTCTCTTTCTTCTCCTTGAGCTCCGGTGAGTGTGATTCTAGCTTTGGTTTGAGCTGAATTGGTCTTGATTTGCTTAGGTTTCGAATTTTCCATTTCGGCCATATTAGGGTTTTTGATTTTTTTGAGCTTCGAATTGATTGATTCATGAAAACTCCCTTCACAAATGTTGATCCTAGTAGCTTAATCTACATTTATGAATTTTTTTGGAATTTTTGGAGATTATTTGGATTTTTGGGTATTTTTGAATATTTTAATATTATTTTCTAATTTTCGGAAATTAATTATTTAAATTATGAAATTGTGTTTTATTGTTAAATTAGGTGTTGAAATGAATTATAGGAATTTATTTGGAATTTTTATGAATTTCTATGTATTTATTTTGAATTATTTAAGTTTATGTAATTTTGGGAAATTAGGGTTAATTATGTTTTTAATTGAAATTAATTGGTTAATTGAGTTTAATTATTGATATTATTGATAAATATGTTGAGAAAATTAATTTTGGATAATTTTATAATTTTTGGTGAATTTTTGAAGTAATTTTAGTATATTTATATATAGGGGTATTTTGGTAATTTTACACAAAATTGGCTAAAAATGTAATTTAATTGGTTTTAGTAGTTATTTAAGGTATAAAAATGATTTCTACAATTATTTGGTATTTTTAACTAATTAAAACTATTTTTCGTGAATTATTTTCAATTGTATATATAATATACGGTTTTTCAAATAAAATGAGTTTTTATTGGTTTTTAATATGTTTTAAAGGTTAATTATGTAATTTCTATTTATAAAATGTATTTTTGTGATATTAGGATATTTTTGGTATTTCTGAAATTGTTATGTGTTTGTGGACCCCGGTCGGTAGATTGTAGTCTGGAGTCCGATCGAGGGGTTGTGGTTGAGTAGTTGAGCTTGTTTTTCAAAGTGTGTTTCTTTGCAGGGTCGGCTCTACTCTTTGAGTAGAGAGATGTCCATTTTACAGGGGAGGTTCTGTCGAATTTTTGGTAGAATTCTCGTAAAATGTGATATCCGGTCGAACCCTAATTTCTAATTATGTGTTTAATACTCTAGATCAAATTCTAGGATTTCTGTTAGGTTTATTCAAATGTCAGTTATTTATTGTTTTTTTAGTTGCGTCGAGACCGAGGGCTAGTGGACCAGGCTAGTTGGACCCATCTCGTGGAGCGCACTAGGGTGAGTTACTATTTTATATATATATGCTTTAGGATGCATGATTTAGAAATATACGTTTTATTTTGATTAAAATGCATAAATAATGTGATTTGTATTTAAGTATATTTTGGTTTATTTTTAGTTTATTTTTTGGTATATATTAAATTATATGCATGTTTTATTAATAGATTATATTTAAATGTTTTTAAATATATTTCTAGCTTAATTTATAATTTGATTGGATTTATTTGACGTATATATACTTGAAATATTCCTGGTTTACTTTTGGTATATATATATGGTTTATGTTGTTATTTTATTTAAATTCATGCATCATTTATTTGTGAATGAATGTTTTATATTCATTAATGAAGGATATCGATAGAACGTGCTACCTAGTGGGCAGTACTAAGACCGAGTACATACCGGTACGCCTATAGTATTTAGACTATATTACTAACCTAATTATGGATATTGATTGATTATGATTATTGATGTGTGAGATGTGATTTGGGTGTGATTGCTGGAGCTCGGTTGACCTAGTGTCTCGGGGCTAATCACACTGGCAGTCAGACTGCTGGAGCTCGGTTGACTTAGTGTCTCGGGGCCAGTCTACTGTCTAAATGGATTAAGTGGACATATTTGGATTAAGTGAGCCTGTATGGCTAGAGTGTTGTCTAACACTATTTGAGGTTTCGATATCATAGGGTTCTATTTGATCCTTCATAAACTGTGATTTTCAATAAAATATATAAAAATGATTTTTACTGCATCTGTGTGAATTTGCCTATATATATACATATTAGATATATATACTGTTGACTGTATGCATTGTCACTTAGTATGCATGTATATATATTATAGCAATTCACTCAATGAGGTCTGACTCCCCTCCGTTGACTATTTTTCAGGAGAGTCAACATCTTCAGACCTCAGTAGCAGGCCTGTACGTTGGATTTCTTCCGCCCCGGCTTCTTTGTGTAAACTGCTTACTTAAGTCTTATTTTTATAATCTAGACACTGCAATAGTTATAAATTAATTGTGGGATTTTATGTATTTTAATTATGTGAAATATTGTATTATCATGTAAACTGGATTTGTATTAAAAGATTTTATATCTATGTCATGAGTTGAGAATTAATTTAAATCCAGTGGTGAAAATGTTATTATTATATTTATGATATTTATGATTTTTATTTCCGCTGCATATAATATTGTTATTATTATTATTGCATGTTTTATTTTATTTTTAGGCTTGCTACGGGTTCCGGATTCGAAAGAATTCCCATTCCCTAGCGCCGGTCATGGCCCCTGTTTTGGGTCGTGACAGTAGTTTTCCCTTTTTTTTAGTTAAACAACTCATAACAGACACATTATGCAATGTTTAACAATAATTGAAGCAATCTAATTCATTTTATTTAAGCATAAAACGTACATATATTTTTCTTCTAATACATCTCATGTTATTAGTTGGCTTGCCCTTGCAAGTTTTCCAACTAACCATTTTGTATCTCTCTCTCCTTTTACATGTCCTTAACTTTTGCTTGGACCGCCTCTTTTAAGGTTTTCAATCCAGCAGGACTCTCTTTTTTTTTCTTTTTTTTTAGTCTCTACCTTTTGCCTAGATAGCCTCTTATTGAGGTTTTGTCCCTAGCGAGACTTTTCACAGAAAGTATTTCATGAGTTTGTCTAGGTTGATGGGCTCCTTAAACTCATTTCCCTCTATGTCTGACAGAATGGCGGTGCCTTTCAAAAATAACTTCTTTACTAGATACAGTCCCTCCTAATTATGCTTAAGTTTCCCTCGAGGGTCGGTTATGACTGATTTTGTAAGCTTCAACACCAAATCCCCTTCTCGAATCTTCCCTAGCTTGATCTTCTTATTGTAGGCACGAGCTATTCTTTTTTGATACAGTTGAGAATGATACATATCTTTCATTCTCTTTTCTTCCAGCAATGTCAATTGAGCCAATCGACTTTCGACCCACTGATACTCGGGGAGTTTGGATTCCATAAGGACCTCTATCGGCAAAATGGCCTTACACCCATAAACCAAAGAGTATGGAGTGACCCTTGTTGAAGTTATGGTAGTGATTCGGTACCCCCACAATGCGAATTATAAGTATTCTACCCAATCTCGGTAATTTTTCAACATCTTGGCTAGGATCTTTTTCACATTCTTATTGGCTGCTTCCACTGCCCCATTTGCTTGCGGCCTATATAGAGATGACCTGTGGTGCTTGGTCTTATAGTCTTTCAGTGGCGTAGCCATTTCTGCTCAAAATTGAACCATATTATCTATAACTATGTGGTGTGGCAAACCATATCTACAGATTATATTATTTTCGATGAACCTCGTCATCTGTTTTGACCCTACAGTAGCATAAGATTCAGCCTCAACCCACTTAGAGAAGTAGTCGATAGCCACAATAATATACCAATGACCATTAGTCACTCTTGGACTTACCTCTCCTATGATGTCAATCCCCCATACAGCAAATGACCAAGGAGAAGTCATTCCCTGAAGCTCTATAGATGGTAAGTGGCTAACGTCACCATAAGTTTGGCAATTATGACATTTCTTCATAAATCTAACACAATATGCTTCCATGGTGAGCCAAAAGTACCCCTGACGAGTTATTTTCTTTCCCAAGACTGTCCCATTCATGTGTGGCCCGCATATCCCTTCATGAATTGCTTTCATAAGCTTTTAGGATTCACCCTTATCGACACACCTGAGGTATACCCCGGCTGGTATTCTTTTGTATAACATGCCATTATGACTTATGAACTATTGAGATAACATTTGCAGGGATATCCTTTCTTTCCTATCAATGTCATCCAAAAATTGTCCAGTTTCTAGATATCTTTGTAAGTCATAAAACCAAGGTTTCTCAGTAGTATCAACTGGTGTTACCCTCACCTCCTTCTAACAAGGGGCTCGAGATTTTGTTAGACTTAGGGGCCTGGCTTCTAGCTGTTTCCCACTTTCCCATATAGAGGCCTTTATGGCTAAGGCATCAGCTATCTGGTTTCCTTCTTTCGATAAGTGAATAAACTTACACTGATTAAATGAGCACAAGAAAAGTAGCTAGGTATTCCCAGTACATATACAATCTATCTTCCTTTATCTCCCATTCTTTGGTAGCTTGTTTTATGACTAACATGGAATCCCTGTAAACGGTAACATTCTCTGCCCCTGTACTACGTAATGCTTATAGACAAAAAATGCAGGCCTCGTATTCTGCTTGGTTATTGGTTTCTTTAAACTTGAGTCTTTTTTCCATTGACATCATCTCTCCCTCTGGCGTAACCAAAATTACACCTATTCTGGCCCCTTTGTTGTTGACGGCTCCATCAAAGTACATTTCCCAACCTTGTACCTTTATTGCCCCTAGGTGTTCGTTAGGAAATTCCAACTTCCATTCTTGGCCATCATCCACTGGGCTCTATGCCAAGAAGTCTGCTACCACTCTTCCCTTCATCGTCTTTTTGGCTATATACTTTATGTCAAACTCTGTGAGTAGAACAAGCCACCTAGCCAACTTTCCTTTAAGAGACGGGGTCTGTTGGAGATACTTAAGGGGATCATGTTTGGAAATTGCCTACACTTTATAAGACTAAAAATAGTGTCGGATTTTTTTCATTGCCCAAATCATTGCTAGGCACGTTTTCTCCACAAGGCTATAACTAGTTTTGTAAGGCAGAAGTTTCTTACTCAAGTAATACACAACATGCTCTATTTTCTCTTCACCTTCATGTGCTAACATTGACCCTATTGAGTCTTTTTCAATTGCCAGATACATGATTAAGACTTTACCCAGTCTTGGCGGTTGTAAAATAGGAGGATTCATTAGATAATCCTTGATAGCTTCAAAGGCTTGTTGACACCTTTCATCCTACACTATGGGTTGATCTTTCTTTAAAATCCTAAAGATGGGATTGCAGACGGCTGTCAATTTGGCTATAAACCTACTGATATACTGTAAACACCCCAGAAACCCTTGGATCTCTTTTTCATTCTTTGGCGCGGGCATATCCCTGATTGCTGTAATCTTATTTGGATCTACCTCTATTCATTTCTGGCTGACAATGTGTCCCAACAGTTTCCCAGATGTAACCTTAAAAATACACTTCTTCGGATTTAGTATGAGATTATACTTTTCTGCCCTTGCTAGAAACTTATCTAGTGCCTCAAAATGCCCTTCCTTGGTTACAGATTTCACCACCATATCATCCACATACACTTTTACCTCCTTTTGGATCATGTCGTGCAGTAAAGTGGTCACCATCCTCTGATAAGTGGCTCCTGCATTCTTTAATCTAAAAGGCATCACTCGGTAATAGTACAAGCCCCATTCAGTGGTGAAGGATGTCTTTAACTTATCCATCACCGCCATCATGATCTGATTGTAAATTGAAAATCCATTCATGAAAGAGTACATCATGTTAGAAGCCGCACTATCAATTAGCATATCGATGTGTGGTAGTGAAAATCATCCTTGGGGTAGGCTTTGTTCAAATCTCTGTAATCCACACACTCTCTGACCCTACCATCCTTCTTAGGAATAGAAACTATGTTTGCTAACCACTGGGTGTCCTCTACCACTTCTAGAAACTTTGCCTTCAACTATTTTTTGACCTCTTCCTTGACCAGGAGAGCCCATTCAGCCTCAACCTCCTTTACTTTTGCTTATTAGTGCTATGTGAGGGTATATGGGGATCCTGTGTTCTGAGATCTCCATGTTGATTCCCATCATGTCTTTATAACTCCAAGCAAATACATTCTATCTCTTTGTTAAGATTTCTTTCATTTTTTCTCTCTCATCATAAGTTAGACCAGAAGCAAGCAATATATTTTTAGGATTATCATTTGTGCCCAAATTAAATGACTCAGCTTGCATGGAATTAATGTCAAAAATATGCATGAAATGATCATCACAAATAGAATAACCATTAGGGAACACATCACACAAATAGGCAAATTCAAACTTCATTACATTCACTTTCAAAAAGAAAAGATCATCAGTTTCAAATAAAGAATCAAAAGAAACATCGTAGTCATTATAAAAGACATCTATGATAAAGTTGAGAACGTAGGCTTCAAAATCAAGTTCTTTGCTTTAATCATCAATGTCTTTTAACTCCGAAGTAGCTTCATTCTCTTTAAATTCTTCTTTAGCCAGCACTAGTTCCTTAGTAGGGGTTTCTTCAATAGTAACATCCTTGGCCCTGTTCACAAATTCGGCAAAGATTTTGAACCTTGGAATAACTTCCCCAGCCATCAGGAGAGGTTCTAGAGTCCTATTGTATGGGTACCTAGTGCCTTCCTTTATAACAATCTCCCAAATAGTTTTCTTTTAAGCCATGACTTCCTTTTCCTTTTCTTCAGACTAGCCCCAGATATCTATCTCTTTCCCAGTTCCATCAGCATATTTGAATCCCAACTCGTGCTTTAAAACAGGCACCTTATTTCCCATAAATTCTAAAGGTTAGCTATAATCTCTTCCCAACCCCATGCCGGGCATAAACCTCATGCTGCACATTATTTTCAGAACCTTTTCATCTATCTCATCCTCATAAATTACATAGACCTCAAAACTGGGACTAAGGGAGACCTCCTTAGGGATCAACTTCAATGTAGCCACAGTGACTTCAATTTCAGTTGAGACGATGACAACCCTTCCTTTATGAGGGAATTTAATTTTTTGATGGATAGTGGATAGGACACCGCCCAAGGGATGAAACATGGCCTCCCTAATAAAATGGCAAATGTCACCAGGATATCAATCATGTGTAAGTCAACCTAAAATTCTATAGGTCCCGTTTTAACCAATGCCCTGAATGTTCCTTCCACAGGCCTTTTGGTGTCATTATAGGCCTTGATAACTACCTCAGAAGGCTTTAAATCAGCCATCATCAACCCTAACTTTGGCAGAATCTTCAATGGACACATATTGATGGCAGAACCATTATCGACCATCACGTAGTAGGTCATTTTCCCCTTCACCTCAGCCTTGATAAATAAAGCTTTGTAGTGATCCCTCCCTTTTAGAGATAGATCATTATTAGAAAATGTTCTCATCCCTTGAGGGGTTTCCATTAGTGACCCGACCATTTGTTCCGGAGTAGAACTAGTGGAGATCTTTTTTTGATCCAACGCCAAAACCAGGGCCTCCCTATGATCCCTAGAATGCATAAGTATTTCCCAGACACTGGCAATAGTCTCCTTACTTTGCTTTACTTCTTTCCCTTTTTCTAAACTTCCTGCCTTTTTGGGCTCAGACTTGGCAGCCTCGGGTTCTTCTTTCTTTTCTTCAACCTTCCCCATAGATTGACTTGGTTTACTCCCCTCATTATCCCACAAGTCAACCCGTTCCTCGCTCTCATCATCGGAACTCCATATGTCCAAGATGTGCACCTGCAATTCCATGGGCTGTTTGCTTGGTTTTAGGTTCTCAGGTTTGGTTTTTAGGGAGCTATGAGAGACATCGACAAAGGAGTTTAGGACTTGCTCCTTTGTTAGACTCGTGTTAACCATCAAAATGGGTGCATTTGGTGGTTGTACATTTTGGTAATTAGGTAAGGGGTTGGTTTGTGTATTTGTCTTTCTGGTTTCTAGGTCAATAATTTTGCCTAAATCTATTAAGTCTTGGATTTTATGCTTTAATCGGGTGCAACTATCTATGTCATGTTCGATGGTCTAATGAAATTTGTATAAAATCTTTGGGTTGGCACCAGGTAAGGGTTGCTGTGAAGGTAAATGGCACTTCAGGTTCTTCTCAATAAGCTTGTCAAGGACCTTGGACAGAGGACGTCCCAGATTCAAAAATCTCTGAGGCTATCTAACTGCATTAACCTGTACATTATTCCTTGGTGGTCGAATGGCATGGATCTTAACATTACTTGCTCAAACAAGCTCCTTCCTTGTCCCTAGACCTTCCTCCAAAGAATTTCTTCTCTTAAGCCAGATCTGACTCTTTTTGGACCCCAAACCTGTACAATTCTTCAAAGCTTTTGATTCCAAAATCCCTCAACTTTCTAGACAGTGCTAGGACATACCCCTCTATTACCAGGACTAGCTGATCTGACTCAGCAGGCCTATGCCTCATTAAGGATAACTTTCCCCTCCAACGAGTCAAGTAATCAGCAAAGGACTTATTAAAGTTCTGCTTGTTGTTTTGCAAGACTCTCAGGGACACCTTTAATTGAACATTAAGACTATATTGCTTGATAAAAGTGGCATCTAATTCCTTCTAATCTGATTGAACATGTGATTCCAAGGTGTAATACCAGCGGATTGACGCTCCCTCCAATGAAATAGGGAATTGCTTAATGATTTAGCTCTCAATCAACTCGGTGGCCTTCATATAAGTCACATACTACTTAAAATGCAAATGGGAATCCTCGGTGCTAGTGTATTTCTTCATATTAGGGAATTTGAATTTACTAGGCAGTGGTTCATCTTCCTTTTCTAGATTCAGATCATAATCTAGGGGAGCGACAATACCTGCTCTTAGCCCACTCAGTTTGACCCACATCTTCGGTTGGGTTCACATTTCCTTGATTTGAGGGGTTGGCCAACACTGTCACATCATCTTCCTCCCTTCCTCTAATTAGGATTTCCTCATCGAGATCCACCAGATTAATTGGTGGTGTATTAGATAACTATGCTGGTTGGTTCTCCTTAATGAGCTAAGTAATTTCCCCATCATCTCCCTTATCATAGACTAGGTTTCTGCCATTACTTCATCTTTTAAATGTGCCCTAAATGCTTTTGGATCGAACCCCCCTGCCATTCTCACTTCTGAATTTTTGACCAAGTGACCTGAACTATTTTGGACCCACCCTATTGAGCTCAAAGGATCTATAGTGTTGCAAAACCACTTGTTAGAATGATGCGTGGCGTGTATGCATGATATGCAAGTCCATTTTATTTTAAGAAAACTTAAGAAAAAAAAAAGATACACCAAACCAAAATGCCAAGCTTAAATGTGCAAACTTCCACTTTTATTTCTCCCACATGCGTATTCAATGGCGAGTATCTTACCCTAGGATTTTTGGCCTGGGTTTTAATTATCAACGGGGGATAACAAAATCGTCGTATGCAAGAAAACACTCAAAATGATTCAGACAAGTAATGGGTCTTTTAAATGAAGCCCGAGTCTATTTCCTATGAGCTAAGATCCTTAGTAGCATAAACTCACTTGTTAAGACCCATTTGAAATGGGTCATGAATAGGCATGAGAGGCCTTTATTGACTAGTTTGTTTATAATGGACTTTGGTTGGACATGAGGGCCCATTTCACCTTGGATCGCTCATTGATGGGCTCAATATTTATTTTAAGGGTCTATTATATGGCATAATACACATGCACGTGGGAAAAGTTCCTAAGGATAGTTGCTAGGTCATTATATGGGCTAAGTCTTAGGTAAAAAGGCTTTAGCTCCCACAACGACATACATCCATATACGTCTCCACACTCAAGGGTCAAACAACATGGATTGGTATGTGTCGTGAGTGACAATAATCAAATATTCCACCACCAGGTTTGAGTGAAATGTAGGTAGTGAAGTATTGACTATTGTCGGGTTTATTTGGGACTGAAGTGCTCATTGTGTGCAAAATGCATAAATGCAGTCAGAAATAAGAAAATAATTAAAGATGATAAAACACAAAACATTGGAATTAGTTTCTTTATCCCCAATGGAGTCGCCACTTTAGGTGGCAGGATTTAGCGCGTGCCCAAGTGTTTGGTAACCATGACACTGTGTGGGCTCGAGGCCCACTTGGAAATATGATGTAGGTCTTAGGCCTATTCGGAGATGGAGTCACCACCCAGATAAAGCTGGGACACACTGTATAGCAACTGGATCCCATGGAGTTTCCCAAAAGCCATCATTAGAGATTGGGTTCAGAAACTGGGTATGAGCATTTGAATGCTCATCCAACCTTATGATTGGCCTCCGTTTGTGTTTTGTATTTTATTACCTTTAATTATTTAATTAGTTCCTCATTTACATTCAAAATTGCACTTGCCTTCATTCACTTTCCAGGTTTTATAGTTAAGTCCAAGTTTGCACATTAATCCAATTTCATGCTTTTAAGTCCTATTGCTTAACATAAATAAAATAAATAATAATTTACAACCATACATTCAAAATAAAATGGGGGGAAGGGGTTAAGGATTACAACACTTTTAGGCTAAATAAAAGGATAATATATAGAAAATAAACCAAGCATATACTGAAAGTAAACCAATAATGAACATAAACACAATGATATAAAAGAGGTAGCTAACGAAGGTGACTACTCAATGATGAAAATCATCAAGTAATTCCTATAATAAAAACACAATTAGTTCTTCTTTCAAAACACAGAATCGTATATAACAATACTTATATAGAAATATTCTAAAGGAAAGAGGTTTTTATATTACAAACCAAAGAAATCCTCAAATAATCAAGGTAAACATCACCATATAATGAAATAACCATGCCTGAAGTCAGAAAGAACATGTTAAGTAAACATAAAAAAAAAATAATAAAAGGAGAAGAGCTAGACGACGGGATGGCTTGTTAATATGGCAATCACCTCTGTGATGAGGCGATTGCCTCATTGGCAAGGGGCGACGCCTTTGTGATGAGGCATCGCCTTATCAATAGGCCTCCTTGATGCATTACAAGGCAAAAGAATCATATAAAAATGTATAAACAAATAAGACAAGTTCCCTGAAGGCTTGTGATCGCCTCATTGACAAGAGGTGATGCCTCTTCATATTGATAGGTTGGTTTGACTCTCAAAATGGTTAGACTTCTACTTTAAGCAAACAACACATGCATATATACGCCCAATAAATACCTAATTACAACTACATGCAATAGTTTAAGAGATCACATCAATGAAATGAGGTATCAAATAAAATAAACTAAAAATATACCTAAGGTATAGTAATGACTTAGTCACACACAAAAAAAGCACACAAAATGATGAATATATTAAGTATGAATGCAAATTTTTACCAAAATGATAGGCCCTATCCTTGATTGTAATACTCACTAAGATGTGATTTCTACCTTGACATAAGCTTCCTTCCTTCTTCTCCTAAGAAATGTTGACTTCCTTTTGCTTGGATCTCCCCTTTTCCCTTAAGAACATTTTTTTCTTTCTTTAGAGTTCTTCCCTCCTTTTCTCAATAATTTTTTTGGTTCTCCTCCCCTTTTCTTTTTTTCTCTCTCTTTTTTTCTTTTATCCCCTACCTTGCCCATGCCCCTAAGCCTTCTAGCTCATCATGAGCTTTTATAGCCTTTCCTTTTCCCCTAAAAATCTCTTCCTCATGCAAAATTAGGTCTGGGGTATGGGGCCTACACCACTTGGCCACCATGGTTGCAGTTGCAAATGGTCTGCCACAGTGGCGGTGCCTCTTCAATAAGGTGATCACCTCAATGGCAGTTGCCAAAGAGGCAATCGCCTCATTGCACTAAGGCGACGCCTCTTTGGCTTGGGCCTGTGTTGGGCCAGGTGGGCTTGGGCCAATTTTGGACAATTGGGCTAAGTTTTAGGCTTTTGAGGCTTTTAGGCTTTCAAGTCCACTTTCCATTGGAGATTCAGGTTTCGTTCTTATGTCCAAGTTTCACATTCTCATCATTAGGCTTTACAACAAGCCGGTCAAACCGAATGCCCCCAATTTGTCCCTTGACACGGGTCGATCGAATCAGGTGTCTACACATGGCATACATTGGACTTCTAATTGCACTAGTATATTCAATTTGAGCAACTGATCTACCAGTATTTTTAGTCAATTTAGAAGAAATATTATAAAGAGTATTTGCTTCTTTGATATTAAAATGTTTAAATTTATTCAATATTTTATTTATGTAATAAGATTGACAAAGAGCAAAACCCCCACTATGTTTTCTAACTTTGATACCCAAAATAGTATCTACCTGATTTAAATCTTTCATTTTAAATCTTGAGGTTAGATAATTCTTAGTATGACTAATTCCATGCATGTTAGTACTAATAATAAGCATGTCATCTACATAAAGGCATATAATCGCACAAAAACTAATTGTAAACTTAGAATATATACAATTATCAGCACTATTATAAGTAAAACCATATTCTAAAATCATGGAATCAAATTTTTCATGCCATTGTTTTGGTGCTTGTTTTAATCCATACAAGGATTTTATCAACCTGTAGACTTTATGCTCATTTCCTGATAGAACAAAACCTTTAGGTTGTTCCATATACACTTTTTCATCCAAGTCACCATTCAAAAAGGCCGTTTTAACATCCATTTGATGTACATATAAATTGTATATATTGATAAAGCCAAAAGTACTCTTATAGATGTTATGCGAACCATATGAGCATATGTATCAAAATAGTCTATTCCTTCCTTTTGCCTATATCCTTTGGCTACCAACCTTGCTTTAAATGTTTGTATAGAGCCATCAATATTATATTTTCTTCTGAAAACCCATTTACATCCTATTGTCTTGGATCTTGGAGGCAAATCAACAATTTTCCAAGTATTATTAAATAATAATGAATCCATTTCATCATTGATAGCCTCCTTCTAAAAAGCAACATCTCGAGACAACATTGCCTCTTTATAAGTCTTAAGATCATCTTTAACTAGTAATAAAATTGGAATTTTATTAAGTACATCAACTCTATTGCCCTTAACTAAGAAAATAATAGATTGTGAAGATATGAAATCTAAATGCAAATTCTTTTCCTTTATAGCTTGTACACTTCGCCTAACTTTAATGGAAGAATCAATTTGATTCCTTTCATTGCTTGAAGAACTAATATTTATTGGCTCCTTATTAACTTGAGATGTATTATGTTCATCTAATATATGTGAATCATTTTGAAATTTATTTTCAATGAACTCAACATCTCTAGATTCCATAATTACGTTAGAATTGGAATCTAAAATTCTATATGCTTTTGAATTTTCAGCATAGCCAAAAAATATATCCTTTAAAGCTCTAGGTCCCAATTTCATCCTTTTAGGATATAAGACTTTATAAAATGCAAGGCAACCCCAAACTCTAAGATATCTTAAATTTGGCTTTATTTTCTTCCACAATTTATATAGAGAAACTTTAAATTTTCAGGAAGAAATTCAATTATGTATATGGCAAGCAGTAAATAATGCTTCTCCCTATAAATTTGTAGGCAACTTAGCATTTACTAACATAGAATTGAGCATGTCAATAAGTGTTATATTCTTTCTTTCTACTAAACCATTCTATTGAGGTGTATAAGGGGCACTTGCTTGATGTATGATTCCATTTTCTTCTCAAAATGAAGAAAATTCTGTAGGGAAATATTCACTACCTCTATCACTCCTTAGAACGTTAACTTTCTTTCCCTTTTGATTTTCTACTTCTGATTTATAAATCTTAAACATTTGAAAAGCTTAATCATTATGTTTCATTAAATAAACATAAGTATATCTTGAATGGTCATCTGTCAATGTAATAAAATATCTATTTCCACCTCTAATCAAGATGTCATTCAATTCACAAATATAAGAATGTATAAGATCTAATAAATCATAATTTCTATCAACCTTAGGAAATGGCCTTTTTGACATTTTTACTTGAATACATATTTCACATGTTTTTGTATCTACATCTTTATATGAAATTAATTCATGTTTAGCTATATATTTAAGTGATTTAAAACTAACATGTGCTAAACGATCAGACCATAAAGATAAAGATAAATGATCCATGTAAACAAAAATATGTGTTTTATTATTATTATTACTGACTTTGAACATTCCATCACATGAGTAGCCCTTTCCTACATACAAGCCATTCTTGGATAGAATTATACTATCTAACTCTAAGACAACTTTGAACCTTTTCTTACAAAGAAAATATACAGATACAATATTCTTTCTCATATTTGGTACATATAGAACATTAAGCAGTAACAAATTCTTTCCAGAAGTGAAATTCAATTCGACACCTCCTTTTCCTATAACTTTTGCAGCATTAAAATTTTCCATTAGAACTTCTTGGTCATCTTTAACAATTTCATAATCTTTGAATTGATTCTTGTTGTTGCAAACATGAATTATTGCACCAGAATCATACCACCAGTCATAAGATATAGTACATGATGCCATATGAAGTTCAGCGATCATCCCAATATGCAAACTTGAAACCATAACAATTAATTAAGTAACATGTTCAGCCAAATTTGAATTATTGGAATTCTGGACATCATTCTTATTATCTTGCTTCTGTTTCTTTTGAAATCAATATTCACATTTGTAATGCCCTTTCTTGCCTTAATTGTAACATTTTTTGCCCTTCTTAAAGTTGCTTGTCATGCCTAAATTTTTAGAATTCTCTATAGCAACCTCAAAAAATTTCTTCTTAGTTCCAGCCTTATTTTTCCAAAATTCTGGAAATTATGGTTTGTTTGAACAAGGTTAATTTTTGTTATAGATTCACTTGAAAATTTCTTAACAAGAATTTTGGTTTCCTTTTTAATTAGCAAGTGCTTTTGAATCTATTCAAGAGAAAATTCTTTTGTGGTGTGCAGTAATTTCTTCCTATAATCATTCTAACTAGGAGGAATTTTAGCAATTATTCCTTTTACTTGTAATGATTTAGGAACTATTACTTTCAGGTCTTTGAGTTTAGAAACAAGGACTTAAAACTCATGCACTTGATCCATAATAGAAACATTATCAATCATCATAAATTCAAAAATTTCATGATAAGGAATTTTTCCACACCTTGTTTCTCTGTGTTGTATTTGTACTCCAAGGAATTCCATATATGTTTTGTAGACTTAATGGAAGTGCAGAGATCATATAAACAATTAGACAAATTGTTAAGGATGTGTCCTCTACACATCAATTCATCTTCTTCACATTTCTTTCGGTCTTCCTTCATTTGATTAGTGTCTTCATCTTTGGGTGTAGGAATATCATACAAGTTTGGATCAAGTATGTATGATATTTTCAGAGTAGTCAACAGAAACATCATCTTGTCTTTCCAATGCACAAAATTGGTACCATCATAATGGTGCAATTTTATAAACTCCTGACTCACAACAATCTTAGACTCCATTGCGAATCAATACCTTAAAATTTTTAGAACAATAAGTGTAAAATTAGGCTTTAAGGCATGAGATTTCACTATCTTTAAGGTATTGATTGCCCTCACTACATTTGCTACAAGGTTAAGGCAATGTACCTTCAGGACACAATACAACCTTGAATATACAGATAGCTACTTTTGTAAATTCATATATAACTTCCTTTTGTTTTGGTTGAATACTTGCAAAGAAACGTAGGAGAGAATAGAAAATAAAAATTATTTTATTTGCACTTTAATTATCATATAAATAATAAAGTTTTAAAGTTAATAAACAACCTTTCAAATGGGTTGCTACTGTTCATAATAATAATAATAATAATAATAATAATAATAATAATAAATATAAAATAAATAATTAACTGCAGGACATTTAGTTTAGTCCTGTGCCTGTGCCAAGTGCCATCATTAGATACACACACACACACACACACACACACACACACACATATATATATATATATATATATATATATATATATATATATATATATATATATATATATATATATATATATATATATATATATATATATATATATATATATATATATATATATATATATATAGTATAATGTGCATGCATTTGCCATCAAATTTGAAATAAATTTGGTTTCCCTCTAATTTCTCTTAAACAAATAATTTAGGTGTACCCAAAAAAATATGGAACACTAAACCCTTTCCCACAAACTATGTGGAATAACATTTCATCAACCAATTAATATAAAAGCTACTTATATAACAAAGACCACCATAACCACTGATAATAATACCAGTCATCAAGATTTTAACTTAATCCCCAAATCAGTTGCTATTTTCAACTACATCCCCTTCTCCACGTCTGTTCCCATCTCCATCTCCATTTCCATTTCCAACATATCCAACTCGATCAAACTCACATGAATCCTAATCCTAACCTAAAAAAAAGGAACTTTCATACCGTGGAACTATCAATTGTATAAAGGTTAAGTTCATTAATGACATAATAGTAATGTAAAAATCAGGTCGAGTTATTTGTATTAACAAAAAACTTTCCTATCTTGCAATGATAATTTGGTAGGCTTGCTAGGTCATTGAATTAGAATGAAAACAATATATTGAATGATGAAATTTTTTTTGTTTAGGCAAATGAATATTTTGATGGAATGCATCAAAGAGAAAGTGAGTGCTTGCTGAATAAATGGGCCATGTCATTTGACATTCAATTGATGTGGTCATTACTTTTTTATCAGATTTTGAATTATTTAAAAATTTAACACGTCAGAATCATATCATTATTGGTAATTAAAATATATTATTAGGTAGTTTTGTGAAACTTATGAGAAACGTTAAAATATTTTAAATGACAAAATAAAAATTAGGTATTTACTAAAAGAATTGGGTATTATAGATATAATGAACCCTTTTGCAGAAGGTTAATGGTATTTCTTTAATATTTTCTTTGAAAAATGCATCCACTTGCTTAATGGTCTTTCTCAAATATATTCTTTAAAGAATTCACCCATTATTTTTTTTAGTGTGTTAAAGAGTAATAGTCTTTCTTTAGTATATTCTTAAAAAGCACATGCACTTGATTTTTTTTTTATAGAGTGTGTGAAAAGGTTAGTGGTCTTTCTTTAATATATTTATTTAAAAAATACACCCACCTGATATTTTTTGTAGTTTAATACAAGATCTAATGGGACAAGGAGAAGAATTATTAGTTGTTAGCAGTTAGTAATTTGAAAATTATTTTTATAAATTATTACCAAAGATGGGTTTCACAAGTCTAATGAGGAGGAAAAGAATTAAACTCAAGACCTCTTTCTCTCTCAAGAACAAAACCTCTTGCTACTTGAGTTAGACTTTAAGTGTACACCCACTTGATTTGAGCCTTTATTATATATGTAGTTTTAATAAGTTGATAGGCTACTTTTCTTAAATGACGGTAAAAATTTGAAATATGATGTGTATAATTATGTTAAATTAATTAGTGAAATATTTTTATTGTTCTTGTCATATTTAAATTGAATTTGATTAATTAAAATTATAAATACTTAGTTTTTTTATTGATAACTCCAAATTGATATTTCTTGCTTGTGGAACATACATCGACGAGTAAAATAGGTAAAGAGGTGGGGTTTCCCCCATAAACACTCTGAAGCTTAAGTTAGTAATGGTATGAGAAAAAATATAATAAAGTGAATAGGTATAATATAATAAAGAATTAAGAGTGACTGCTCGGATGATGTGGTGATGGAGTGATGGAATAATTTCTTGATAATGTTGTATGATGAGAATGGGAAGATGAGTGAATATGAGAATGAGAATGCATGACATGAGATGTATTTATAAGAGAAGGTGTTGTTCAAACCACTTAGGAATATGATTCCTTAGTCTTGTAGGATTGCCTTGTTTAGGAGAGAAGAAGACTTCCTTTGTGGAGTAATCTTCCTAATTAAAATAGACTTCCTTATTAAGCTTTCTTCTTATTCAAATAATTCTTCTCTTTAGGGGAATATAACCCTTATTAGAATAGGATCTTGATATGGGATATCAAGAGTCCCCCCTGAAAGTCTATTCGGATATTTATGTTTGATGTATCCAGGTCTGTAAAATGATGTAAACATCATTCTTTCGTATAGAGAGAGACTACTTGAATTGCTGTGTTTGATATAAAAGGGTGAGCTAAGGTAGCTAGCCTTAGTCACAAAAAAAGATAAAGCTCAGTACTGAGTCTTTAAATCATCATATAAGAATGTCACGACCTAAAACCAAAAGGGGCACGTAACCAGCATTAGAGAATGGGAATACATAAAGTACCCTAAACTCATAGTAAGCCTTAACAAAAATTTTAATAAAATAAAGATGATAATAAGATGACATAATTTAAATAAAGATAAAAAGTATAAATGAATTAAAATCCAACACAAACTTAGATAATATATATAATAATCTTTAGTATAAGTTCTTCATACATACGACAATCCAAAAATACAACATAATAATTAACCATTCCACTACTATTGCAGTGTTTTAGATTTAAAATACATACATGATAATAATATATATGAGATAAACCTACATAAAATAGCTAGAGAAGAAGAAACTCGATGCAAGGTAGGTTGACAGACATGTGACTCCCGAGATCTTAAAAAAATAATTGAGGGGAGTCAGAATTCACTGAGTAAGTTAATAAAAGAAACATATATAGTACAAAAAATCTCTTTTGAAATATATTTATGAAAATAAGAAATTTATAATTTATAATTTAAACTATTTAATTTTTATTGTAATCATCTTTTACTGAAATAAAGTATTTTAAAATCATAAAATACTTTTATAGATGGCGGGGTTTAGCATGCGTCCAAGATTTTAGCAACCGTGACACTATTTAGGCTCAGGGTCTTAGGGAATACACTACTATGTCATAAAGTCATAGCGTGGAGAAGAGGAGTCGCCACCCAGGGTAATAATTGGGACAATTTGATTAATGGAACTCGATTCTCTAAAAGAAAGTTAGCACCACAACCAGGAGATTCTGGGAACGGAATACTAACTTCTCTTAGTCTCGTGTTCATTTAGAATAATTTTATAAATGATTATTTCATCCTCTGATTACATGTAATTTTATTTAAACCCTATTTGACATCCATATAACCTTAGGCATCTAGTCAATAATATTACACATAAAAAATGCACTCAAGATAGCATTGTCCCTAAGTCTAAACTATGTTAATTTTATTAAAAATTTAGCTAGATTTACATTTTTATTTACAAGTGAGAAAGGGACTAAAGGTGGGCCTACATTTTTTATTAATTAGTGAGCCTAGATCTATCTATTTTAGTTTTTCTAAGGAATGGGCTTAAGTCTATTCAATTTTAAAGGAAAGTTAAATTAGTGGGCCTAGGTCTAACTTGGTTTTTATTTAAAATGAGAAGTGGGCTTAGGTCTATTTATTTTAAAAGAAATGAAATTAAGTGGGCTGAGCTAAGTCTAAACAAGTTTTAATTAACTAAGTGGGCCTAAAATCTAATTAACCTAATGGGCCTAAATTGATTTTAATCATTTAAAGTCCTAAACCATTTTTTAAGCCTATTTAAAGTGAGTTTGACCTAAGCGTGGGTTTGGGGCCCAAAATAATATAAAAACCCAAAAGCACAACCTAAAACAAATAAAACATAAAAAAGGATCAAATAAACATTTTAGTGATTTTCTAGAAACCCTAAATCAATTACATGCAAACCCTAAATTAAGCTACTGCAACCATTGATTTTAATTGATTTTTACCCAATTGAACCTAATTACTAATTGATTTTAAACTCAGAAAATTAAATCTTTCACTATTCCCACTACTGGGGCTATTACAGACTATGTACAAAATTAAAATTAAACAATTATACACCCATGAATTAAAATAACTACACAAAATACCAAAATGAAAAATAAAGATAAAAATCCTAAGTTTTACTGGAAAACAACACAGGTTCTTCCATGGCATTCCATGAACCTTCTATTTGTCTAAACATAGGCAGTATCCTTCTCAATCCACATTCACACATTAAAATAAAAACACAGAAATAATCAGATTAGTAGTGAAATTGAATAATAAAAAAATCACAAAATAAAAATCATAAAAAGAAAAGAATAGAAAAGAACACTAATGATTTTAAAGGCTGTGCAAATGCTTTGAGATAGCCCCTCAGATTGGATTATCACCGTTAAAATTGACTCAGTATTGATTTAATTCTGGACTGGGATTTGATTATGTTTGAAAGCAATGACAGTACCCAAAATTAGGGTTTTGAAAGACAGGGGTGTGTGCGAGGTGTTCTTCGCGTCTAGATTTTTAGGGTTTTCTTATGCGATAGGGTTTTTTTTGCGTAACTCTCTTCTCTCTTTTGCAGTCTCTCTATTATTTTCTTTCATCTTTTTTTTTCTTAGTCTGTGTGTGTATGTGTCTAGCCCCTTTTCATGTATGCTCTTTGCTTTTTAAAACAAAGTCTGTCTGCATACTGACTTCCCAAATTTGCAGGAACGGTCTCATCTCTTCAAAATAAACAGATAAGAATTTTAATTTTTGAAAGTTATTTACGCATTTTGAAAGTGTTGAAATTTTTATCAAATAATAATAATAATAAAATTAAATTTTCAACCAATCAAAACACTGAAAAAATTGAAAAAAATAAATAAATAAACATAAAAATTTGAAAAACTGGACTTTTTAACACGCCGGCATTGTGGCATTACATAATGCCGATCCTAATTTTTTTTAATTACCAAAAGACCCTTGAAAAATTGACTTCCTTATAATCAAATCCTAAAAACATTGCAATTTAGTCCCTAAAGTCTAGAAAATTGATAACCAAGTTCAATTTTTGAATAAATTTCATCATAAGGGCTTATGTCGCAATTGTTCATAATTGCATCCCGAAATTGGGTGCTTACAACTTTATAAAATACAAATAAGCTTTCTTAAACCATTTTTATAAGAAAACTAAGTAGAACCCTAGTTCACAATTCTAATAGTGATGTAGAGCAACAAATCTTGTAATGAGTTTGCAGAACAATTGATAGTAGATATAATAATAATAATAATAATAATAATAATAATAATAATAATAATAACTATTATTATTATTATTATTATTATTATTATTTGATTTTTATTTTAATTTAGTATTGATTAGAAATTAACTTTCCTATATTTTTACGAATTTGATTTCCTACCTTAGCTAGAATTGTCTTTATTTTTATTTCCTAAATAAAAATTAGGGTTGGCAGGTTTGTGTCACCCTATAAATATATAAGCCTTAGGGCTATGTGAGACAGTTTTTGTTGAATTGATAATCAGATTTCGATTTTTCCAATTTTCGATAATCCTTTATGTGAATCAACAAATATTGATGCTTATATCCTGATATTTGTGCACAAATCAATAGGTTGTAGAAGATTGATTTCTGGCATTCGCGCACGAATCAACAGACTTCAATATTTATCCTTTGTTGTTTTTCAGTATTTGTGCGCAAATCAACGGACTACAATATTTATCCCATTTGTTCTTTTATTTTATTTTATTTTTATTCTTATTTCTTTAAGCTTATGTTACATCAAATAGCCTTACGACTCTCTTAAAATCCAAAGACTGCCAATTTTTGAGAGCAAAGCATCAACCAAGCTACCAGCCACAATCAATTCACTTAAATTAATATTTACTAGCGGTTCTAAAGAGCAAAGCATCACCAAGTTACCAACCCCAGTAATATATATAAATCATGCCCGAGAGCAAAGCATCACCGAGCCATATACATTCACCACTCATTCTCAATTCTACCGATGTGCACACGGTCCTGATTAAATCCATCAGGTAGCTCGTTCTACCGTAGTTTATTTTAAAATAAAAATAAACAAGGAAGATTACAATAAAATAATATTTACTAATCATGTGAAAACTTAATACAAACATGCTAATATAACTATATATATTTTCCTATACACAGTTCAATTATTAACTTACAGGTTGAATGTGTTCCTCTACGCAGTTGCGCTCGATCCTAACCAGTCGGCTCGGCTGGAGGCACGACTAAAGAAAATAAATAAATAAAAATAGAACTCCTACAATTTCTAGATTTCTAAAGAAAGACTTGATTAAAATACAACTCTACTAAAATAGAATCGATGTCATGTTTTACGAGAAATCTATCAAAAATTCGACAGAGTCTCATTTGTAAAACGAACATCTCTCTACAAAAGTATAGCCAACTCTCCACAGAAAAACACTTTAAATAATCACAACAACTCCAAATCTCGGGTTGGGCCCTTGAACTACACTTAATGCCCAACCAAGAACCAATTTCACAAATCACAATATAAATCAATAAAATTTCATTTCAATGTCAAAATTAATTTATTTACACAAATAAAGCATAAAAGACATTTATTTATAAAATAATTAATAAAATTCACATTAAAATCAATTTTTGTTATAAAGGTCCTTATTCAAATTTCTTGAAATTAAATAGCATTTACTTATAAAAAATTAATTAAATCATTCAATTATATAATTAAGCAACCAAAACTCTTTTAAATCTTAAAAATCATACATATTTTTTATTTGGATATTATTTTGATAATTACTCATAATTGGCTAAAAATAGGAATAAATTCATAAAAATTCTTTTAATAGTATTTATTACTTAAAATTATCCAAAACATCATAGTTCACCATATTTTCAATTAAAACATAAAATTTACCAATTTATACTAATTTTTCTGAAATTTCATTTTTGACGTAAATATTAGAAAATTTGTAATAAAAATTCGGTACAAAATTTTAATAAACTTCCTTAATGAAACTTACTCAAAATAAATAGTAGAATTTATTAAAAGTATAAAAATTTTCCGGCTTAGGAATAGTGTCGTGAACATTAATCTGAGACCCAAAAATTCAAAAAATTCATAAAAATTATTTTTGGAATCCTCATAATGCATACTATAATCAGTCCTAAAGAACATATATCAAAAAAATTCAAATAGATATTCAATTTCATAATTTAAATCAAAAAGACCTAGAATTAATTTCTTAAAATTGAAGTCCTTATCAGTGTTAGAACTTGAAATTGATTGAGGGGAATAATTACTCAAGAGGAGAGGATCGTTTTGCACCCACCAACGAGGACCGTCGTCGTCAAAATTGGCTCAAGCAAGCTCTCCCCCAAAAATGGCCAAAAATAGAAAAATGGGGTAGGAGGGAGGAGCTCCGATGACCATGGAAGCTGCTAGCAGTGTCGAGGACTCTTACTAGTGGCGGCACGTTGAGCTAAAGTGGTAGCGACGATTGTGGGTAGCTATGGTTGATGGTGCTGCCCACGGGGAAAAAGGAGAAGAGAAGAAAAGAAGAAAAGAAAAAAAAAAAGAAAGGAAGAAAGAGAAAGAAAAGAAAAAGGAAAGAAAAAAAATATATAATTTTTTTATATAAAAGTATAAAGGAAAAAATAATATAATTCATTAAATAATAAAATTATTCCCAATTAATTTTAATAATAAATTATATAATTTTCTCAAATACTCTAATAAATACTAAATTTAACTTATTAATGTTAAAAGAATATTTAAGCTCAAAAGAAAATATGAAAGAAAATAATTATTAATACTGCATATCTTGAAATTAAATTTCTTAATTTAATACATGAAAATTTAAGTCCTTATAATCTCCCCTCCTTAAAAAAAAATTCGTCCCCACATTTTTTATAAATAAAATATAAAATCTTAATGGAAAAGATAAGGACAAGCCACCTACATCATTGCCTCCGTCTCTTACGTGCAGTCCTCTGTTGTGTGGTTGCTCCATAACACCATCACCATCGAGATCTCCTTGGTGTGAAGCCGGCGAACTTGGCGATCCACAATCGCCATAGGATATTCCTCATATGATAGATCTTCACTGAACTCCATTGTCTGAGGCTAAAGGACGTGAGAAGGATTAGGAATATATTTCCTCAACATGGAAATATGAAACACTTGGTGAATTCGAGATAATTCAGGTGGCAACACCAATCTATAAGCCAGCTCTCTAACTCTCGAACGTATCTTGAATGGCCCAATGTACCTCGAGGCTAATTTTCCTTTCTTACTAAATCTCATAACCCCCTTCATTGGAGACACCTTCAGAAACGCCTTGTCTCCAATGGAAAAGGGCACATCCTTCCTCTTTAGGTCTGCATAGCTCTTCTATTTGCTGAAGGTTGTCCTTAAATGTTTCTAAATAATAGGAACCTTCTCAGAAGTAATCTACACCAACTCTGGACCTATCAGTTGTCTCTCCCTAACTTCCCAACATAATGGTGATCTACACATCCTATAATACAGTGCTTCATACGGGGCCATCTCAATACTTGCATGATAATTGTTGTTATATGCAAATTATATCAATGGAAAATGTATGTCCCATTAACCACTAAAGTCAATCACACACATTCTCAACATGTCCTCAAGGGCCTGAATGGTCCTCTCTGACTAACCATCTGTGTAAAGACCAAGTATTTTAAATTAAATAATATTATTTTGAGATATGCAGTATTAATAATTCTAAATTTTATTCGTATATTATTATTGTTAATTGTTGATAATATTTACATATTTTATTCTGAGGAATTACTTACATAAAATTAATTTATTTTACATGAGATTAATTGACAATATTAAAGTCAATATTATTATTATTATTATTATTATTATTATTATTATTATTATTATTATTATTATTATTAAATTGAGTGTAGGGCATTTTCATAATTTTATAATTTAACAAATATGTATAAGTCAAATTTTTTCAGTCAAACTTCCTTTTTTTCTTCTTCTTCTTCTTCTTCTCCTCCTCCCTCACTCTCGATCACCACCATCACAGACCACCAAACCACCTCATCTGCAACCAATAACCACTACCACTTCCCCTTCCATCTAGCTACCGTCCAAAACCACCAGCCACCACTGGAAAGCCACTGCATTGCCGAAAAATAGAGGAGGCCGAAACTTGAGCTTCACATTGTCGGTAAGGATTCTGGCCATCCCAGCTTGTTGGACCAGACTCTTTCGAAAGCTTTTAGTCCAGTGAGTCCATTTCCAAGCTCCGTTTGAGCTCAAAACCTCTAGATTTTTAGATATCTTCAATTTTTAGTTTATGTGTTTTAGGGTTTTTGAATTTTTTGAACTTGATTTAGGTTGATTCATGAAAAATTTCTTCATAAATGTTGATTATGGTAGCTCAACCTTCTCAAATATATTTTTTGTGAATTTTTTTGAATTAATTTGAATTTTTGTTAATTTTTTATTATTTTAATATTAAATATTGAATTTTTGATAATTATGTTAATTAATTATTTTTATTGAAAATTTAGTTGAATTTGTGTTTTTAATGTGATTTAATAATTTTAGAATTATAAAAATAATTTTTGGTGAATTTATATAATTTTTTAGAATATTAATTATATTATGTATATTTGATATTATCAAGTTAATTGGGTAATCTTGTGATAATTATAGTTAAATATTATGTTTTAAATGATTTTAGAATTATATAGGGTATTAAAATGATTTTTATAAATTATTTACCATTTTTAACTAATTAATACTAATTTTTGAAAATTATATTCAGATAATATATTATTTGCTATTTTGGTGATTTAATGGGTTTTTAATTACTTTTAATACATATTTAGGCTATTTAAGCTATATGAATATATAAAAATGACTTTTTACTATTTTATGTGTAATTATTAAAAATTTTTATTTTTGTTAATATTATATTATTATTTGGGATTTTTATTTAATAATTGTGAAAATAATTTTATTTGGTGTTTAATTGTTTAAATATATTATATTTTTGTTATTTATGGAATTTATTGATTTTTAATATATTTACTATTTTAAATGAATTTTTGGTGAATTTGTGAACCTCGGTTGGGAATTGTGCAATTCGGGGTCCCAACCTGATGAGTTATGCAATATGTGTTAGAAGTGTTTTTTTTTTGCAGGATCGGCTCTACTTTTTAGTAGAGAGATATTCGTTTTACAGAGGAGGTTCTGCTGAACTTTCAGTAGAATTCTCGTAAAATGTGACATCAAGTCGATTATGAAATTCTGTATTTGTCTGAGTTATTGTATTCCTAGATCGAGTCTCTTTAGAAGTATAAGTTAGATTTATTCTAATTTATTATTATTATTTATTTTCTAGTTGCACCGAGACTAAGGTCTATTCAACCGGGCCTGTCGAATTAGTCTCGAGGAGTTTAGAATTGTAAGTTATTATTTTATATATATATCGTATATAGGATGCATGATATTGAGTATTCATGTTTAATATGTATTTATTCAAGAATTTTTTTATTAAATGTTTTGGTATGTGTTAGGTGTATTTTAAATATATTTTTGGTATATTTCAACATATATGCATGCTATATTTTCAATATACACTTACGATATTTCTGGTTTATATATGGTTTATTTCATTATTATGAATGTTATTATGTTTAATTATGCATTATTTATTTTCCCATATGTATATTCAATTTTAATTGAAGGACATTGATAGAACGTGTTACCTAGTGGGCAACACTAGGATTGTGTATGTACCAGTGCGATAGATTTTAGGGATTGAGCTATTAAATCACTTGAGGTGACATTTATTTGATTAATTAATTTTGGGATTGATGTAATTGAGTAGTGTGATTGCGGGAGCCCAGTTAACCTAGTGTTTCAGGGCCAATTACACTAACAGTGAGACTACTAGAGGTCGGTTGACTTAGTGTCTTGGGACTAGTCTACTGTCCAAAAAGGAATAAGAGAATTAATTTGGAATTAAGTAAGCCTATATAGCTAGAGAGATATTTTTTCTTTAGGTTGTGATTAATTGGGGTTCTATTTGATCCTTCATCCAAACAAATGTTTTTTGGCATTTATTATATAAAAGTGATTTTAGCATCTGTGTGAAATGCCTGTATATATTTATTATATATACTGATGCTTGATTGCATATGACATTAGAAGGTGCATGTATGTATTATATAATGAATCACTCAGTGAGGTCTAACTCCCCTCAGTTTTTTATTTTATAGGAGATTCTTCTTCCTTAGACCTCAGTAGTAGGTCCATCTGTCGGACTTCTTCAGCCTCGACTAGTCTATGTAAATTGCTCATCTGAACCTTTTTATTGTAATATAGAAAATTGTAGTAGTAGTAGTAGTAGTAGTAATAGTGTTGTATCTATAGAATGTTGTTCTCATGTCAGAGACCTTTCTTTGAATATTGTATAGAATATTTTTATTTTATGATATGACATTAAGTATTTATTTTTATATTGATTAAGATTTTAATTATGGTGTATTTTATTTAGTTATTGCATGTTTTTTTAAGGCTTGCTACGGGTTCCGGATTTGAAAGAATTCTCGTTCCTTAGCGCCGGTCATGACTCCTAGTTTGGGTCATGACAAAGTTGGTATCAGAGTGAAGTTTTTATCTGAGCCCTAGGTTATTAGTGTTGTGGACCTAGTTTTTTGGAGTCTTATTTTCTTTAAAACTACTATAGTTAATTAGGTTAGAGTATGTCTTCGATAAGTTTTCCTTGATTTAGTATTCCGCGTAATCACTAGATTGTCTGCTTTTTCTAAATCTTTCTAGTTTATCTTTTCAGAATGAGGAGGCAAGCACGTGTCACTCCACCAGTCATTAAGGCTAAGGATGATGAGTCCTTTCAGGATGAGGTTTTACCTTCTAAGCCGCCAGTGAGGTGCACAGGTTGGGGTAGAGGTACACCTCGAGGAGCGGCAGGTCACCGTAGACAGTGAGAGCTATAGGATAAGGACCCTATAGAGCCAGAGTACGAGGAAGCTGCAGTACCTATAGTTGCATTACCAATTTAGCCTGCCTATTAGCAGGGTATGTCTAACCCTAAGGTAGCACTATTCTATGCCAGAGTTGGTCAGATAGCTTTTGATGGTACATCGGATTTGTTAAACTTTCTGCACACAATTAAGATGAGGACTCATAATGCTCATACCGAGTACCAGCGAATCATGATCATCGAGTTGTCAGTTGAGGGACCAACCCTGGCTTGGTTCATCTAGATGATTAAGCCATACATGATGACAATGACCTAGGCTCAATTCAAAGAGAGGTTTAAGAGGAGATTCTACCTAGAGCCACTCCGTATGAGCTACAGACTTCAGCTGATGAGCATTTTTAGAGGAGATAGATCTGTCAAAGACTACACTAGAGATTTTCTCCGGCTCGTCAGATATGCAGAGGATTTAATGAGAGATTAATACTTTGTGATTACTACAAACATCACCGGTTTGGGTTCTGCATTTACTGGGATGCCTACTGCGGGCCTTACTCTGGAGTCGATGATAGAGTTGGCTAAGGAGATTAAGTTGAGGCTAGTCAAGCAAGGAGCTATGCCTGATTATTATCAGTTGGGTATTCAGTCAGGAGGATTTCAGACTACTTTGTATTCAACCTTTCATATTGGTTCGAGTAGTCAGCAGAGAGGCTCAATGCAGTAGAGCCAGAGGCAACAACAAAGAGTGCATAGGAGTAGTAGACATGGTCGTGGGGGACAACATAGACCAATCAAATTTAGGTAAGGTGCTTCTAGCAGCAGAAGTGGTCAGAGTTCAGGATTAGCAACCAACGTCTATCAGACGTGTGGTAGAGTCCATCAAGGACCGTGTTATATGGCGCCGCTAACTTATTTTTTATGCGGACAGACGAGATAGCAAATTATGCAGTTTTCGCAGCAGTCGATTGCTAGTGCAAATTATGCAGTATTCATATATTATTATTGTTAATTACTGATAATATTTACGTATTTTATTTTGAGGAATTACTTACATAAGAATAATTTATTTTATGTGAGATTAATTGGCAATATTAAAGTTAATATTATTATTAGTATTATAATTATTACTATTATTAATATTATTTTTATATTGTTAACATTATTGTTACTCTTATCATTTTCATTATTGTTATTATTATTATTATTATTATTATTATTATTATTATTATTATTATTATTATTATTAAATTGAGTGGCATTTTGATAATTTTATAATATTATTCTTCTTCTTCTTTTTCTTTTTCTTTTTCTTCTCCCTCACTCTCGGTCACCGCCATCACAGACCATCAGACCGCCTCACTTGCAACCAACGACCACCACCACTTTCCCTTCCCTCTAGCTACCATTCGACACCACCAGCCACCACCGGAAAGCTGCTACATCATCGAAAAATAGAGGAGGTCGAAACTTGAGCTTTAGGTCGCCGGTGAGGATTCCAACCACCCCAGCTCGTCGAACCGGACTCTTTTGAAAGATTTTCATCCAATGAGTCCATTTCCAAGCCCCGTTTGAGCTCAAAACCTTTAGATTTTTAGATATCTTCAATTTTTAGTTTATTTGTTTTAGGGTTTTTAAATTTTTTGAACTTGATTTAGGTTGATTCATGAAAAATTACTTCACAAATGTTGATTATGGTAGCTCAACCTTCTCAAATATATTTTTTATGAATTTTTTTGAATTAATTTGAATTTTTGTTAATTTTTTTATTATTTTAATATTAAATATTGAATTTTTGATAATTATGTTAATTAATTATTTTTATTGAAAATTTAGTTGAATTTGTGTTTGTAATGTGATTTAATAATTTTAGAATTATTAAAATAATTTTTGGTGAATTTATATAATTTTTTAGTATATTAATTATATTATGTATATTTGGTATTATTAAGTTAATTGGGTAATTTTGTGATACTTATAGTTAAATATTATGTTTTAAATGATTTTGGAATTATATAGAGTATTAAAATGACTTTTATAAATTATTTACTATTTTTAACTAATTAATACTAGTTTTTGAAAATTATATTCAAATAATATATTATTTACTATTTTGGTGATTTAATGGGTTTTTAATTATTTTTAATACATATTTAGGCTATTTAAGCTATATGAATATATAAAAATGAATTTTTACTATTTTATGTGTAATTATTAAAAATTTTGATTTTTATTAATATTATATTATTATTTGGGATTTTTAATTAATAATTGTGAAAATAATTGTATTCGGTGTTTTATTGTTTAAATATATTATATTTTGGTGTTTTGAGGATATTTATGGAATTTATTAATTTTTAATATATTTACTAATTTAAATGAATTTTTGGCGAATTTGTGAACCTCGGTTGGGAATTGTGTAATTTGGGGTCCCAACTCGATGAGTTATGCAATTTTTGTTAGAAGTGTATTTTTCTTGCAGGATCGGCTTTACTTTTTAGTAGATAGATGTCCATTTTACAGAGGAGGTTCTGCCAAATTTTTGATAGACGTCGGATAGATTTTGAAATTTTGTATTTGTCTGAGTTATTGTATTCCTAGATCGAGTCTCTTTAAAAGTATAAGTTAGATTTATTCTGATTTTTTATTATTATTTATTTTCTAGTTGCACTGAGACCGAGCCCTATTCAACCGGGCCCATCAAGCCAGTCTTGAGGAGCGCAGAATTGTGAGTTATTATTTTATATATACATCGCATATAGGATGCATGATATTAAGTATTCATGTTTTAATATGTATTTATTTATGAATTGTTTTATTAAATGTTTTAGTATATGTTACGTATATTTTTAGTATATTTCAACATATATGCATGCTATATTTTCAATATACACTTACGATATTTCTGGTACATATATGGTTTATTTCATTATTATGAATGTTATTAAGTTTAATTATGCATTATTTATTTTCCCATATGTATATTCAATTTTAATTGAAGGATATCGATAGAATGTGTTACCTAGTGGGTAGCACTAGTACCGTGTACATACTGGTGCGATAGATTTTAAGGATTAAGTTATTAAATCACTTGAGGTGACATTTATTTGATTGATTGATTTTGAGATTGATGTGATTGAGTAGTGTGATTGCGAGAGCTCGGTTGATCTAGTGTCTCGGGGCCAATCACACTAATAGTGAGACTGTTAGAGCTCAGTTGACTTAGTGTCTCAGGGCAGTTTACTATCCAAATAGGAATAACAGAATTAATTTGGAATTAAGTGGGCCTGTATGGCTAGAGAGATGTTTTTGCTTGAGGTTGCAATTAATTAGGGTTCTATTTGATCCTTCATCCAAATAAATGTTTTTCAGTATTTATTATATAAAAGTGATTTCAGCATCTGTGTGAAATGCCTATATATATTTATTATATATACTGATGCTTGATTGCATATGACATTAAAAGGTGCATGTATATATAATATGATAATTCACTCAATGATGTCTAACTCCCCTTAGTTGTTTATTTTACAGGAAATTCTTCTTCCTTAGACCTCAGTAATAGGCCCATCCACCGGACTTCTTCAGCCCCAACTAGTCTATGTAAATTGTTTATCTGAACCTTTTTATTGTAATCTAGAAAACTGCAGTAGTAGTAGTATTGTATTTGTAGAATATTGTTCTCATATCATAGACCTTTCTCTGAATATTGTATGAAATATTTTTATTTTATGATATGACATTAAGTATTTATTTTTATATTGATTTAAGATTTTAATTTTGGTGTATTTTATATAGTTATTGCATGCTTTTTATTTTTAAGGCTTGCTACAGGTTCCGGATTTGAAAGAATTCCCTTTCCCTAGCGCCGATCATGACTCCTGGTTTAGGTCATAATAATCTGTCTGAGGATGAATGATGTCCTAAAATTAAATCTGGTACCTAATGCCTTATGCAACTCTTAATAGAAGACCGAGGTGAGTGTAGCTCCTCTTTCAGACACTATACTTACTGTTACCTCATGAAGACAAACAATTTTGTTTACATATAATCTTATTAATCTGTTAGTAGAGTATGTCTTCTTGATCAGTAGAAATTGTACTGACTTAGTTAGCTTATCTACTATCACCTAAATACATCATAACCACCAGTAGTATAAGGCAATGCAGTCACAAAGTCCATAGCAATCATATCCCACTTCCAATCTAGGATAGGCAATGGTTGTAATAACCCTACAGGCCTCTGATGCTCTAGCTTCACCTGCTAGCAAGTAAGGCATTTGGATACAAATTCTACTATATCCTTTTTCTTTCCATTCCACCAATATGTATCCTTCAGGTCACGATACATCTTAGTAGAACCTAGATGAACACTGTAAGCAAAAAAATGTGCCTCTTCTATGATTTCTTTCTTTAGCTCATCCACATATGGAATACATAATTGAGTACCCAAGCGCAGCATGCCCTTGTTATCAACCACAAATCCAATGGACTCGCCTTGTTACACTTCAAATATGATCTTCTGCAACTGTGGGTCCTTTCTCTGTGTTGCCTTACCTCGATCTAAGTATACTGATCGTACCTTGAATTGGGCAAGGATGAATTTCTTAGTCACCTTCAACTGTAGTCCTTAGTCAATCAACTCATATATCTCCTTAAGAATTGGCCTCCTCTCTGTGTTGAAGTGTGCAAGGCTGCCTACGGACTTCCTGCTCAATGCATCTGCAACTACATTTGCCTTGCCTGGATGGTATAAAATAGAACAATCATAGTCCTTTAGGAGTTCCATCCATCCCCTTTGCCTTAGATTTAGATCTCTCTGCTGAAAAATGTATTTTAGGCTCTTGTGGTCGGTGTATATCTTATAAGTCACACAGTAGAGGTAATGCCTCCAAATATTTAATGTAAACACCACTGCTGCCATTTCTAAGTCGTGAGTAGGATAATTTTTCTCGTGCTTCTTCAACTACCTTGAAGCATGAGCAACCACTCTTCCATTATGCATTAACACATAGCCCAATCCTACTCATGAAGCATCATAGTACACTATAGAACCTTCATTCCCAGAAGGTAAAGTCAACATTGGAGTCGAAGTTAACAAATTCTTAAGCAACTGAAAATGCTTCTCATATCTTTCTATCCACATAAACTTAGCATTTTTCTAGGTCAGTCTTGCAAAGGTGTAGCTATCTTGGAGAAGTCCTTCATAAATCTCCTATCATAGCCCATTAAACCTAGAAAACTCCTCACTTCTATCACTATCATGGGCCTCAACCACTCTGTAATAGCTTCAATCTTCTTTGGATCCACTTATATGCCATCACTAGACACCACATGGCCTAAGAATGCCACTTGATTCAACCAAAATTCACACTTCAAAATTTTGGCATATGGCTGGTGCTCTCTCAAAGTCTAAAGCACCAATCTCAAATGCATTGCATGCTCGACCTTACTCCTGGGATATACTAGAATATCATCAATAAACATAATCACAAATTAGTCCAAGAATGGTTGAAACACCCTATTCATCAAGTCCATAAAGGCTACTGGGGCATTAGTCAACCTAAAGGACATCACCAAAAATTCATATTGGCCATACCTTGTCTGAAATGTAGTCTTGGGTACATCTCCACCTCTAATTCTCAATTGATGGTGCCCAGACCTTAAGTTGATCTTGGAGAAACACTGAGCTCCTTATAATTGATCAAACAAGTCATCCATCCTTAGGAGTGGATATTTATTCTTCATGGTAACCTTATTCAGTTGTCTGTAGTTGATACAGAGTCGAAGACTACCATCCTTCTTCTTCATAAATAATACAGGAGCACCCCAAAAAGATGTAATAGGCCAAATAAAACCTTTATCAAGCAATTCTTGTAATTTCTCTCTCAGCTCTTTCAACTCTGTAGGTGCCATTCTATATGGTGGCATCGAGATAGGATATGTACCAGGCACTACATCGATACAAAATTCTATCTCCTTATTAGGTGGCAAGCCTAGCAATTCTTTAGGAAAAACATCTGAAAACTCACACACCACTAGCACCCTTTCAACTATTCCACTATCCACATGTATATCTCCTACCATAACTAAGTAGCCTTGACAACCTCTTCTAAGCATTTTCTTAGTTGTGATCGCAGAAATGATGTTTTGAGTGTAATGACCCTATATTTTAAATAATACAAAATTATTTTAAGATATGCAGTGTTAATAAATTTTAAATTTTATTTATATATTATTATTAATTGTGTATATTTTTCATTTATTTTATTTTAAAGGTTCATTTATGTAAAATAATTTATTTTACGTGGGAGTTCTATTACTTGATAATATTAAAGTTATTATTATTATTATTATTATTATTATTATTATTATTATTATTATTAGTTTGAGGGGCATTTTAGTCTTTCCATTATTAAAAAAAAAAGAGAAAAGTTAAAAAAATGGGTCAGCCTTTTCTCTTTCTTCTTCTTCTTCTTCCGCCCGAAACTGTCCCTGTGCCACCGGAGCTACCACAGCCACCACCACCACCTCTAGCCACTTCAAGCCATCGTCCACTACTAAAGCATGTTGGAAATGACTAAAGTGAAGCTTGCCGAGAGTGAGCTCCATCATTGTTGGTGAGGATTCTAGCCACTATTTAACGTCGCACCGGTCTCGTTTGGACCACCAAGCTCCGATGAGTCCATTTTCGAGCTCCGTTTGAGCTCAAATCCTTTCGATTTTTAGTTTATGTGTTTTAGGGTTTTCAATTTTTTTTTAACTTGATATTGATTGATTCATGAATTCTTACTTAAGAAATGTTTTTTATGGTAACTTAATCTTCCTAAAAATAATTTTTTTTATTTTTTTTGAATTAATTTGATTTATGGGTAATTTTTATTATTTTAATATTAAATATTGAATTTTTTATAATTATGTTAATTAATTATTTTTAATGGAATTAGTGTTAGTAATTTGAGTTAATAATTTTAGAATTATTAAAATAATTTTTGGTGAATTTATATAATTTTAGGAATATTTTTATATTTGTGAATTTTGTATTTATGTGTTAATTGTATAATTTTATGGAAAATATAGTTAAATAATATGTTTTAGATGATTTTAGAATTATATAGGGTATTAAAATTATTTTTATAAATTATTTACTATTTTTAACAAATTAATACTAATTTTTGAAAATTATATTCAAATAATATATTATTTACTATTTTTGTGATTAAATGGATTTTTAATTACTTTTAATATATATTTTAGCTAAATAAGTTGTTTGAGTATATAAAAGTGAATTTTTACTATTTTATATGGAATTATTGAAAAACTTGATTTTTATTAATATTATATTATTATTTGAGATTTTAGTTAATTATTGTGTAAATAATGGTATTTAGTGTTTTAATGCTTAAATATATTATATATTGATATTTTATGGACATTTATGGAATTTAATGATTTTTAATATATTTATTATTTTATTTATATTTTTAATGAATTTGTGAACCTCGGTTGGAGAATTATGCAATTTGAGGTCCCAACCCAAGGTGTTGAGTTATGGTATCAGAAGTGCATTTCCCTTACAAGATCGGCTCTACTTTTTAGTAGAGAGATATCCATTTTACAGAGGAAGTTCTTCTAAATTTTTTGTAGAATTCTCATAAAACGTGACGTCGGGTCGATCCTGAATTTCTGTGTTTGTCTAAGTTTTGTACTCTTAGATCGAGTCTCTTTTAGAAGTATAAGTTAGAAATTTTTTCTGATTTTTTATTATTATTTATTTTCTAACTACGTCGAGACCGAGGCTTATCTGATCGGGCCCATCGAGCCAGTCTTGAGGAGTGTAAACTTGGGAGTTATTATTTTATATATACATTGCAAGTAGATACATGATTATAAGTTTTCATATTTTAATATGAGTTTAAACATGAATTATTTTATTAAATGAATAAGTATATTTTTGGTATATTTTTAGTATATTTGATATATATGTGACATATATGCTTAATTTGTTTTTAGTATATATTTGGTATATATGTGTCATATATATTCAGTATATTTTTGGTATATTTATGGTTGATTTTGGTTATATGTAGCATATATATACTTGAAATATATTTAGTATATTTCTAGTATATATATGGTATATTTCTTTGTTATGAATGTTATTTATGTTTAATTATGCATTTATTTATTTTCCATAAATATACAATTTTATTCGAATAATATCAATAGAATGTGCTACCTAGTGGGCTGCACTAGGACTGTATATGTAATATCCCGTGTTTTTAAAATATTTTTACACAGTACCGGGATATGCAGAGTTAATAATTTCTGTATTTTATATGATATTTTTATGAGTTAATATGTATTTTAGACCTACTTTAATTACGGTGTATTATTTTCAGTGTTTTACGTAAAATTTTCCCGGGACTTGCATTTTCGGGGAAATTTTCACGTAAACGATTTATTATTAATTATTTTAGATGTATTTACGGACTTGCATGAACTCATACATATTTTTAAATTATTAAATAAAGTCGGTGTGTGTATATTTATTTAATTAGGGTTTATTATTCCCTAATATTTTATTAAGTATTTAATTGTTTTAATTGTTATTTAATTAATTTTATTTGGTAAAAATTATTAAAATATTAATATTTTTATGTGCGTGGTGTATATTTGATGTGTGTAATTTAATATTATTTTAATATATATATATATATATATATATATATATATATATATACATCAAAAATCAAAAAAATTTGCAAAATTACCAAATTGCCCCCGACATTTTCTTCTTCTTCTTCTTCTCCTTCCCACGCCCGACGACCACCACCCACCTCCACCGTCTGCAACTGCCGTTCCTTCACCGTCGGTGTGTCTCTCGGCTTGCCACCGTCGCCTCCAGCCGTTTCCCACCGCCAGCAGCTCCCTTCCCCGGCGCCGACGAGCTAGTTTTCCATTTTTGGCCGAAACTTGATCCTCTGCCGTTTCTCCCTCCTCCGGCCACCGTTTTCGACACTGCCGGTCTCTTTCTTCTCCTTGAGCTCCGGTGAGTGTGATTCTAGCTTTGGTTTGAGCTAAAATGGTCTAGAATTGCTTAGTTTTCGATTTGTAAATTTCGGCCTATTAGGGTTTTCGATTTTTTTGAGCTTCGAATTGGATGATTCATGGAAAATTCCTTCACAAATGTTGTTCCTAGTAGCTTAATCTACATGTACGAATTTTTGTAGAATTTTTGGAGATTTTTTTGATTTTTGGGTATTTTTGAATATTTTAATATTATTTTCTAATTTTCGGAAATTAATTATTTAAATTATGAAATTGGAGTTTATGGTTGAATTGGGTGTTGAAATGAATTATAGGAATTTATTTGGAATTTTTATGAATTTCTAAGTATTTATTTTTAATTATTGAAGTTTAGGTGATTTTGGAAAATTAGGTTAAATGTGTTTTTAATGGAAATTAATTGGTTAATTGAGTTTAAATAGTGATATTATTGATAAATATGTTGAGAAAGTTAATTTTGGATAATTGTATAATTTTTGATGAATTTTTGAAGTAATTTAAGTATATTTATATATATAGGGGTATTTTGGTAATTTTACCCTAAATTGTCTAAAAATGTAATTTAATTGGTTTTAATATTTATTTAAGGTATAAAAATGATTTCTACAAATTATTTAGTATTTTTAACTAATTAAAACTATTTTTCGGGAATTATTTTCAATTATATATATAATATACGGTTTTTCTAATAAAATGAGTTTTAATCGGTTTTTATAGTGTTTCAAGGTCAATTATGTAATTTTTATTTATAAAATGTATTTCTGTGATTTAAAGATATTTTTGTTATATCTGGAATCATTCTGTGTTTGTGGACCCCGATCGGTGGACTGTAGTTTGGAGTCCGACCGTGGGATTTTGATTGTGTTGAGCTCATTTTTCGAAGTGTGTTTCTTTGCAGGGTCAGCTCTACTCTTTTGAGTAGAGAGATGTCCGTTTTACAGGGGAGGTTCTATCGGATTTTCGGTAGAATTCTCGTAAAACGTGATATCCAGTCGAACCCTAATTTTCGATTTTGTGTTTAATACTCTAGATTGAATTCTAGGATTTCTGTTAGGTTTATTCTAATGTCGGTTATTTATTTCTTGTTTAGTTGCGCCGAGACCGAGGGCTAGTGGACCAGGCCCGTCGGACCTGTCTTGTGGAGCGCATTAGGTGAGTTACTATATTATATATATATGCTTAGGATGCATGATTTAGAAAATGCATGTTTTATTTTGACTGAATATGCATAAATAATGTGATTTATATTCAAGTATATTTTTGGTATATTTTTGGTATATAATAAATTATATACATGTTTTGTTAATAAGATATATTTAAAATATTTTTAAATATATTTTTAGTTTAATTCATGATTTGATTGGATTTATTTGACATATATATACTCAAAATATACCTGGTTTATGTTTGGTATATTTTCGGTATATATATGGTTTATATTGTTGTTTCATTTACATTCATGCATCATGTATTTGTGAATGAATGTATTATTATTTATTAATGAAGGATATCAATAGAACGTGCTACCTAGTGGGCAGCACTAGGACCGAGTACGTACCGGTACGCCTATAGCTTTAGGCTATATTACTAACTATTTGTGGATATTGATTTGATTATGATTATTGATATGTGTGAGATGTGGTTTGGGTGTGATTGCTGGAGCTCGGTTGACCAAGTGTCTCGGGGCCAATCACACTGGCAGTCAGACTGCTGGAGCTCGGTTGACTTAGTGTCTCGGGGCCAGTCTACTGTCCAAATGGATTAAGTGGATATATTTGGAATAAGTGAGCCTGTATGGCCAGAGTGTTGTTTAACACTATTTTCTGAGGTTGCGATATTCTAGGGTTCTATGTGATCCTTCATAAATTGGGATTTTTCAGTAAAATATATAAAAATGATTTTTCTGCATTTGTGTGTATTTGCCTGTATATATATTAGATATATATATATACTGTTGACTGTATGCATTATCACTTAGTGTGTATGTATATATATTATAGTAATTCACTCAGTGAGGTCTGACTCCCCTCCGTTGACTATTTTTCAGGAGAGTCAACTTCCTCAGACCTCAGTAGCAGGTCGATACGCCGGATTTCTTCCGCCCCGGCTTCTTTATGTAAATTGTCTACTTGAGTCTTATTTATTTTATCTAGACACTGCAGTAGTTGTGAATTACAGTATTGGATTTCATGTATTTTGTTTTAAAGGAGGTATATTATGTTAAAACTGGATTGTATTAAAGAGATTTTATGTATGGGATGAGATTTTTTATTTATATCCAGTTGATATGGATAATATTATGATATTATGATTTTTATTTTCCGCTGCATATTATATTGTTACTGTTATGATGGCATGATTTATTTATTTTTAGGCTTGCTACGGGTTCCGGATTCGAAAGAATTCTCGTTCCCTAGCGCCGGTCATGACTCCTGTTTTGGGTCGTGACAAAGTTGGTATCAGAGCGAAGTTCGTATCAGAGTGGAGTTCTGTGTCAGGGCTTAGTTATGTGAGTTGTGGCCCTAGTTTTAAAGTTGTGTTTTCTGTTGGACTACTGCAGTGTATTAGGTTCGAGTATGTCTTGATGAGTATTCCTTGCTGTAGTTTTCAGCGTTATTCCTCCGTTGTCTGTTTTGTCTGAATCTTTCCGTTTGTCTTTTTAGAATGAGGAGGCGAGCGTGTGTCGCTCCACCGATCGTTGAGGCCGAGGATGATGAGTCTTTTCAGGACGAGGTTTTACCTCCTGAGCCGCCAGTTAGACGTAGAGGTCGTGGCAGAGGTAGACCTCGAGGAGCGGCAGGTCACCGTAGGCAGAGAGAGTTACAGGACGAGGAGCCTGTTGAGCCTGAGTTTGATGTTCTTGTTCCTCCAGTTGTTCAGCCTGTTCAGCCTGCCTATCAGCAGGGTATGTCTGACCCTGAGGCAGCTTTGTTCTATGCCAGAGTTGGCAGGATTGCTTTTGATGGTACTTCTGATCCTTTAGATTTTCTGCATGCGATTGAGACTAGGACTCGGACTGCTCATACCGAGTACCAGCGGATCATGATCATTGAGTTGTCTGTTGAGGGACCAGCTCTAGATTGGTTCATTCAGATGATCCAGGCTTATATGATGACGATGACATGGGCTCAGTTTCGAGAGTGATTCATGAGGAGATTTTGTCTAGAGCCTCTTCGTTTGAGTTATCGTCTTCGATTGACCAGTATTTCTCATGGAGATCGATCTGTAGAGGAGTATACCCGAGAGTTTCTTCGTCTGGGTAGATATGCTGAGGATCTGATGCGAGATCAGTATTTCGCGGTTACTACCTATGTTACTGGTTTGGGTTCAGCTTTTGCTGGTATGCCCACAGCAGGTCTTACTCTGGAGTCTGTGATTGAGCTAGCTAAGGAGATCGAGCTGAGGTTAGTTAGGCAGGGAGCGATGCCTGATTATTACCAGTTGGGAGTTCAGTCGAGTGGATTGCAGGCTACTCTATATTCGAGTTTTCATGTTGGTTCGAGTAGTCAGCAGCGAGGTTCGACTCAGCAGAGTCAGAGACAGCAGCAGCGAGTGCATCAGAGCAGTAGACATGGCCGTGGAGGTCAGCGTAGATCGTTCAGATTCGGGTCAGGTGCTTCGAGCAGCAGCAGTGGTCGTAGTTCTGGATCAGCGGCCAGTGTTTGTCAGACTTGTGGTAGAGTCCATCAGGGACCGTGTTATTTGACACCACTGACATGCTTCAGATGCGGGCAGACAGGACATTTTGCCAGATCGTGTCCTTATTCTGGGTATCAGCAGCAGCAGATTCCACGATTCCCACAGCAGTCGATTGCTAGTGCAGCGCCCGTGCCATTTCAGTTGCCATCAGCCCAGCATCAGAGTTCTACTCAGTTTGTTCCACAGCAGAGTCGTGGTAGAGGTACTAGAGGAGGTGCCAGAGGTGTTGGCCAGGCTTCTACCAGTCAGCAGGGAGGTCGAGGTCAGGCCAGAGTCTTCCATCTGACTCAGCAGGATGCTCAGGCATCTAATGCAGTCGTGGCAGGTATTGTTTCTGTTTGTTACCTGGATGCTTTGGTTTTGTTTGATCTGGGTGCCACGCATTCGTTTGTTTCTCCTATTTTTGCTTCTAAATCTTGTTGGCAAGCTTCGAGGATGGCTTTTCCTTTGTCTGTTGCCACTCCTCTGAGCGATTCTTTGGACACCGATATTGTTTTTTCTGGTTGTCCAGTTCTCGTGGGAGATAGAGAATTATTCGCCGATTTGATTTTGTTGGATGTGATGGAGTTTGATGTTATTTTGGGAATGGATTGGTTATCTCAGTACTTTGCCGTGCTAGATTGCAGGAATAAGGAGGTGATTTTTAGAATTCCTGGTGAAGTAGAATTTAAGTTTGTTGGTGATAGGAGTTCAGCACCTCAGAATCTTATTTCTGCTATTTCAGCTAGGAAGTTGTTGAGGAAAGGTTGTCAGGGGTTTTTGGCATTGGTCAGGGATACGTCAGTGGAGAAGTTGTCACTCACAGATGTTCCTGTTGCTTGTGAGTTTCCTGATGTTTTTCCCGAGGAGTTACCAGGTTTACCACCTCATAGAGAGATTGAGTTCTGTATAGATGTGGTTCCAGGTACTACTTCTATATCTATGCCACCTTATCGTATGGCTCCTGCAGAGTTGAGAGAGTTAAAGGAGCAATTGCAAGAGTTGTTGGATAAAGATTTTATCAGACCTAGTGTTTCCCCTTGGGGTGCACCAGTCCTGTTTGTGAAGAAGAAGGATGGTACCCTGAGACTGTGCATTGACTATAGAGAGCTGAATAAGGTGACAGTGAAGAACAAGTATCCTCTCCCGAGGATTGATGATTTATTTGATCAGTTACAAGGTGCACAGTTCTTTTCTAAGGTCGACTTGAGGTCGGGTTATCATCAGCTGCGGATCAGTGAATCCGATATTCCTAAGACAGCTTTCCGCACTCGTTATGGTCATTATGAGTTTCTGGTGATGTCTTTTGGTTTGACTAATGCACCAGCAGCTTTTATGGACCTGATGAATAGAGTATTCAGACCGTATGTGGATCAGTTTGTAGTAGTCTTCATTGATGATATACTGGTATATTCGAGGAATATGGAAGAGCATGTATATCACTTGAGGATTGTACTACAGACACTGAGAGATCATCAGCTTTATGCTAAATTCTTGAAGTGTGATTTCTGGATGGAGAGTGTTTCTTTTCTTGGACACGTAGTGTCTAAAGAAGGTATTCAGGTTGATCCACAGAAGGTTGAGGCAGTATCTGAGTGGCCCATACCTACTTCGGTCACGAAAATTCAGAGTTTTCTGGGTTTAGCCGGGTATTATAGGCGGTTTGTGCAGGATTTTTCCAGGATAGCAGCCCCTATGACTCGCTTGACTCAGAAGAATGTTAGATTCGAGTGGTCAGAAGCTTGTGAGAATAGTTTTCAGTTGTTGAAGGAGAAGTTGACCACAGCGCCAGTATTAGCTTTGCCTAATAGTGTGGATAAGTTCACAGTTTACTGTGATGCCTCTAGAATTGGTCTTGGTTGTGTGTTGATGCAGAATGGAAGGGTGATAGCCTATGCTTCAAGGCAGTTGAAGAAGCATGAGCAGAACTATCCTACACATGATCTGGAGATGGCTGTAGTGATCTTTGCTCTGAAGATTTGGAGACATTATCTGTACGGGGTGACTTGTGAGATATTTACTGATCACAAGAGCCTTAAGTACATTTTTCAGCAGCGAGATTTGAATCTGAGGCAGAGAAGATGGTTGGAATTGTTGAAGGATTATGATTGCGAGATTCTTTACCATCCGGGTAAAGCTAATGTGGTAGCAGATGCCTTGAGTAGGAAGTCCTCAGGTAGTCTTGCTCACATCAGTGTTGAGAGGAGACCATTGATCCAGGAATTGCATCTGATGGTGGATCAAGGTCTGATGATGAAGATCAGTAGATCAGGTGGACTGTTAGCTCAGTTTAAAGTACGAGCTGTACTGAGGGATAGGATTAAAGCAGCTCAGAGCCGAGATCCTATTCTAGAAGAGCTTGCAGAGAATGTCAGAGCAGGGAAGTTCACTGATTTCACACTCGATGATGATGGTGTGTTGTGGATCAGTGGTAGATTGTGTGTTCCTGATGTGGATGATTTGAGAGAGGAGATTTTAGAGGAAGCACATTCTACAGCCTACAGCGTTCATCCAGGTGTTACTAAGATGTACCACAGTATCAGAGATTTATACTGGTGGGATGGATTGAAGAAGGATGTTGCTGATTATGTTGCTAAGTGCTTGACGTGTCAGCAAGTGAAAGCCGAACATCAGAAGCCTTCTGGGAAGCTTCAGCCTCTTCCTATTCCTGAGTGGAAGTGGGAAAGGATAGCTATGGATTTTGTGGTCGGTTTACCTCGTTCGAAGGATGGATACGATTCCATCTGGGTGATTGTAGACAGATTGACGAAGTCTGCACATTTCTTGCCTGTGAAAGCCACATATTCAGTCGCTAGATTGGCGAAGTTGTATGTGAAGCATATTGTGTGCCTTCATAGAGTACCTGTGTCCATTGTGTCAGATAGAGGTTCGGTGTTTACTTCTCATTTTTGGCAGAAGTTGCAGGAAGCGATGGGCACTAGGTTGGATTTCAGTACTGCTTTTCATCCTCAGACAGATGGTCAGTCTGAGAGGATGATCCAGACACTGGAAGATATGTTGAGGATGTGTGTCTTGGATTTGGGAGGTAGCTAGGATGATCATTTGTCGCTTGTTGAGTTTGCATATAATAACAGCTACCATAGCAGTATTGGCATGGCACCATATGAGGCGTTGTATGGAAGGAAGTGTAGATCCCCGTTGAGTTGGGATGAGATTGGTGAGAGAGCTTTGACTGGACCAGAGATGGTTCAGGATGCTGCAGAGAAAGTCGCCGTGATCAAGCGTAGATTAGAGACCGTAGTTAGCAGACAGAAGAGTTATGCGGATCCTAGGCGCAGAGATGTGGAGTTTCAGGTTGGAGATTTCGTTTTTCTGAAAGTATCTCTGATGAAGGGTGTGATGAGATTTGGCAGGAAGGGTAAGTTAGCACCGAGATATATTGGACCGTTTGAGATTCTGGAGAGAATTGGCACTGTTGCATATCGGTTGGATTTTCCTCCGAGTATGTCACAGGTGCATCCAGTATTTCATATCTCGATGTTGAGGAAGTATATCTCAGATCCTTCACACGTGTTGCAGCCCGACAGTGTAGAAGTGAGTGAAGATTTGACGTTTGTGGAAGAACCTGTGGCGATCGTAGATTTTCAAGTTCGACAGTTGCGATCGAAGCAGATTCCGGATGGTCAAGGTTCTATGGCGTAGCGACAGAGTTGAAGAGCATACGTGGGAGATTGAAGCTGAGATGCGAGCTTCTTACCCGTATCTCTTTCCTTCTTGATCTTTTCTTTTAGAATTCGGGGACGAATTCTTGTAAGGGGGGAAGACTGTAATATCCCGTGTTTTTAAAATATTTTTACACAGTACCGGGATATGCAGGAGTTAATAATTTCTGTATTTTATATGATATTTTTATGAGTTAATATGTATTTTAGACCTATTTTAATTACGGTGTATTATTTTCAGTGTTTTACGTAAAATTTTCCCGAGACTTGCATTTTCGGGGAAATTTTCACGTAAACGATTTATTATTAATTATTTTAGATGTATTTACGGACTTGCATGAACTCATACATATTTTTAAATTATTAAATAAAGTCGGTGTGTGTATATTTATTTAATTAGGGTTTATTATTCCCTAATATTTTATTAAGTATTTAATTGTTTTAATTGTTATTTAATTAATTTTATTTGGTAAAAATTATTAAAATATTAATATTTTTATGTGTGTGGTGTATATTTGATGTGTGTAATTTAATATTATTTTAATATATAGTATAATATATATATATATACATATATACATCAAAAATCAAAAAAATTTGCAAATTACCAAATTGCCCCCGATATTTTCTTCTTTTTCTTCTTCTCCTTCCCACGCCCGACGACCACCACCCACCTCCACCGTCTGCAACTGCCGTTCCTTCACCGTCGGTGTGCCTCTCGGCTTGCCACCGTCGCCTCCAGCCGTTTCCCGCCGCCAGCAGCTCCCTTCCCCGGCGCCGGCGAGCTAGTTTTCCATTTTTGGCCGAAACTTGATCCTCCGCCGTTTCTCCCTCCTCCGGCCACCGTTTTCGACACCGCCGGTCTCTTTCTTCTCCTTGAGCTCCCGGTGAGTGTGATTCTAGCTTTGGTTTGAGCTAAAATGGTCTAGAATTGCTTAGTTTTCGATTTGTAAATTTCGGCCTATTAGGGTTTTCGATTTTTTTGAGCTTCAAATTGGATGATTCATGGAAACTTCCTTCACAAATGTTGTTCCTAGTAGCTTAATCTACATGTATGAATTTTTGTAGAATTTTTGGAGATTGTTTGGATTTTTGGGTATTTTTGAATATTTTAATATTATTTTCTAATTTTCAGAAATTAATTATTTAAATTATGAAATTGGAGTTTATGGTTGAATTGGGTGTTGAAATGAATTAGAGGAATTTATTTGGAATTTTTATGAATTTCTAAGTATTTATTTTTAATTATTGAAGTTTAGGTGATTTTGGAAAATTAGGTTAAATGTGTTTTTAATGGAAATTAATTGGTTAATTGAGTTTAAATATTGATATTATTGATAAATATGTTGAGAAAGTTAATTTTGGATAATTGTATAATTTTTGATGAATTTTTGAAGTAATTTAAGTATATTTATATATATAGGGGTATTTTGGTAATTTTATCCTAAATTGTCTAAAAATGTAATTTAATTGGTTTTAATATTTATTTAAGGTATAAAAATGATTTCTACAAATTATTTAGTATTTTTAACTAATTAAAACTATTTTTCGAGAATTATTTTCAATTATATATATAATATACGGTTTTTCTAATAAAATGAGTTTTAATCGGTTTTTATAGTGTCTCAAGGTCAATTATGTAATTTTTATTTATAAAATGTATTTCTGTGATTTAAAGATATTTTTGTTATATCTGGAATCATTCTGTGTTTATGGACCCCGGTCGGTGGACTGTAGTTTGGAGTCCGACCGTGGGATTTTGATTGTGTTGAGCTCGTTTTTCGAAGTGTGTTTCTTTGCAGGGTCGGCTCTACTCTTTTGAGTAGAGAGATGTCCGTTTTACAGGGGAGGTTCTGCCGGATTTTCGGTAGAATTCTCGTAAAACGTGATATCCAGTCGAACCCTAATTTTCGATTCTGTGTTTAATACTCTAGATTGAATTCTAGGATTTCTGTTAGGTTTATTCTAATGTCGGTTATTTATTTCTTGTTTAGTTGCGCCGAGACCGAGGGCTAGTGGACCAGGCCCGTCGGACCTGTCTCGTGGAGTGCATTAGGTGAGTTACTATATTATATATATATGCTTAGGATGCATGATTTAGAAAATGCATGTTTTATTTTGACTGAATATGCATAAATAATGTGATTTATATTCAAGTATATTTTTGGTATATTTTTGGTATATAATAAATTATATACATGTTTTGTTAATAAGATATATTTAAAATGTTTTTAAATATATTTTTAGTTTAATTCATGATTTGATTGGATTTATTTGACATATATATACTCAAAATATACCTGGTTTATGTTTGGTATATTTTCGGTATATATATGGTTTATATTGTTGTTTCATTTACATTCATGCATCATGTATTTGTGAATGAATGTTTTATTATTTATTAATGAAGGATATCAATAGAACGTGCTACCTAGTGGGCAGCACTAGGACCGAGTATGTACCGGTACGCCTATAGCTTTAGGCTATATTACTAACTATTTGTGGATATTGATTTGATTATGATTATTGATATGTGTGAGATGTGGTTTGGGTGTGATTGCTGGAGCTCGGTTGACCAAGTGTCTCGGGGCCAATCACACTGGCAGTCAGACTGTTGGAGCTCGGTTGACTTAGTGTCTCGGGGCCAGTCTACTGTCCAAATGGATTAAGTGGATATATTTGGAATGAGTGAGCCTGTATGGCCAGAGTGTTGTTTAACACTATTTTCTGAGGTTGCGATATTCTAGGGTTCTATGTGATCCTTCATAAATTGGGATTTTTCAGTAAAATATATAAAAATGATTTTTCTGCATTTGTGTGTATTTGCCTGTATATATATTAGATATATATATACTGTTGACTGTATGCATTATCACTTAGTGTGTATGTATATATATTATAGTAATTCACTCAGTGAGGTCTGACTCCCCTCCGTTGACTATTTTTCAGGAGAGTCAACTTCCTCAGACCTCAGTAGCAGGTCGATACGCCGGATTTCTTCCACCCCGGCTTCTTTATGTAAATTGTCTACTTGAGTCTTATTTATTTTATCTAGACACTACAGTAGTTGTGAATTACAGTATTGGATTTCATGTATTTTGTTTTAAAGGAGGTATATTATGTTAAAACTGGATTGTATTAAAGAGATTTTATGTATGGGATGAGATTTTTTATTTATATCCAATTGATATGGATAATATTATGATATTATGATTTTTATTTTCCGCTGCATATTATATTGTTACTGTTATGATGGCATGATTTATTTATTTTTAGGCTTGCTACGGGTTCCGGATTCGAAAGAATTCCCGTTCCCTAGCGCCGGTCATGACTCCTGTTTTGGGTCGTGACAGTATACGTACCAATGCGTTAGACTTTTGGTACCCTAAAGTCTAACTGTATTGTCTCACTATAATGTAAGAATTATTTGAGGAGAATTTGATTGATTGATTATTTGAGATTTGACATAAGTGATTAGTGTGGTTATTGGAGCTCGGTTGACCTAGTGTCTCGGGGCCAATCACACTAACAGTGAGACTACTGGAGTTTGGTTGACTTAGTGTCTCAAGGCCAGTCTACTATCCAAAATGGAATAAGAGAATTTATTTGGAATTAAGTAAGCCTGTGTGGCTAGTGAGATATTGGTTTGAGGTTGCGATTGTTTTAGGGTTCTATTTGATCCTTCACCTAAATAAATGTTTTCTGCATATAAATATATATATAAGTGGATTTTAGCATCTGTGTGAAATGTCTATGTATATATATATACATATATTGATGGTTGACTGTATATGACTTAGATTGCATGTATATATATTATAATAATTCACTTAGTGAGGTCTGACTCCTCTTAGTATTTTTTTTAGGAGATTCCTCGTCTTTAGACCTCAGTAGTAAAACCCTATGTTGCACTTCTTCAATCCCAGCTAGATTATGTAAATTATTTATCTGAACTTTTATTGTTTTTAGAAAACTGCAGTAGTAGTGCTTTGTATCTGTAGAATGTTATTTTTAGTGAGAGACCTTTCTCTGAATATTGTATGAAGATATTTTTATTTTATGATATGATAGTTAAGAATTTATTTTTATATCGATTTAAATTTTAATTCTAGTGTATTTTTATTTATTTATTGCATGGGTTTTTATTTCTAAGGCTTGCTATGGGTTTCAGATTCAAAACAATTCTCATTCCCTAGCACCGGTCATGACTCCCGGTTTGGGTCATGACATTAAGGCATTGAACTCTTGTCACCTTTGAATTTGAATTCCTTATCTGATGGAATTCTAAAAATTACCTCCTTTTCTCGACAATCAATTGTGGCATAATACTGTGCCAACCAATCCATCTCTAGAATTACATCGAAATCAATCACATCAAGTAGAACTAAATCTACAAGCAACTCTCTACCTTTACCAACATTGGACAAGATGGAAAGAATACATTTTTCTCCAACTCATCACTAAGTGGAGTCACTACAGATAAGGGAATCAACATCATAGAAGGTGGACATGCTATTCTACAAGCAAATATAGGAGATACAAAAGAGTGTGAAGCACCTATATCAAACAAGACTCTAGCCTCAAAATAGCATACTAGGAGAATACCTGCCATAACTGCATTGGATGCCAAAGCATCCTAAAGAGTTAAGGTGAAGAGCATCCTGAGGAATCAAGGTGAAGACTCTAGCCTGACCATGACCAGCCTACTGTGAAGTGGACAGTTGTGCATATCCTTTACCCCCAACTCTGCCTTTAAAACCTTTGCCCTACTGGCTCGAGTATTGAATCGATCGTTATTGAGGATACATAGGTGTCTGATACTACTGACGCGCCTGTGGATATGATTGAGTGACTGATGAAGAAGATCCCTGAGCATATGATGGCTATAATCCATAATTAAGGTAATACCTGGCGAAATGCCCGAATTGTCCACACCAAAGGCAAGCTTCAGGCGCCAAGTGACATGGAATTAATACATTCCCCAACAAATGGCGCATGCACTAGCCCCAGATCTTGAATTGCCATGTCCAGAACTCTAATCATTGCTACTATTACTAGCACCAACACCAAATCTAGTAGTCATGTCACTCCTACAACTTTGAGTGTAATTGTGTCTGCCAGTCCAATGTGCTCTAAACTGTCTGCTTTACTGAGAAGTACCCCATGATTGAGTACTTGTGTTGCCTATCTGGAAAATAGGTTGTTGAACCCCCTGAGCTGATATGCTACCGTCACTCGTATAAGGATCGGGTATGGTGTCATGTCTAATATGTCTCTGCTTAAGCTGTTTAGCCTCCTCAACCACACTCTCAAGGCTACGACCTCCCATCTGGATGCCAATATACGCTGGGCCTAACCCAGTCACATAGAGCTCTACTGATCTCATCACGTCCTGCATCACATCCACAATATGACATGACAGTTTGAAGAACTCTTGAGTGTAGTCTCCAACTGACCAATCTCCTCTGGCAATATTTAGCAACTACCATCTATAGTTCTCTCTCATCGATGATGGGTAGAAAAACCTTATAAACCTCTCTTTAAAATCTAACCAAGTCATCATAGTCATGAGGGGCTGGATGGACTGCATGAACCAATCCTGAGCTACTGCTGACATAGATAACTCCACTATCATGATCCACTGGTAATCTGAGTATCCTATCCTTGTCCTGGCCTAAATGGTATTTATGAAATCTAGAGCATCCCCTGTAGTATTGAAAGAAACTTGCCCGACTCTAGAGTATAGTAGGGCAACATCAGCATTTGTCATCCCTTGAGTCCTTTATTGAAGCATCTGCTATACTAGGGGAATTGCTTGGTTAAGAGCTGCCAAGCCTTGGGTAATTCTTGTCATACCCACTACAAAGGCTATAAGATCCTCTACTCAAACATTAGGTCTGACTTGTGGTTGTTCCTGCCTCTGAGCTGCCACTGCTCTAGCTCTACCCTTGCCTCTGCCTTTACCTCTATGTCGAGGAGCAGGAGGAAGAATCTCATCCTAAACATATTACTCATCATCATTCTCCTTAAAGGTTGCTTTCGCAATAGGAGCAGTTCGTTCTTGCCTCATTCTGAAAAAGACATAAATGAATTTAGGACAAGACAAAAATACTACATAAGTGCAGAATGCGAGAAACAAGGAAGATAACAAGTGACAATTATCAACCTATCACCGTAGTAGCTCACAAAAAAATAGACATTGATAACTGAAAACACATATAAAATGAGTCAAAGCTCTGATACCAACTTTATCACAGCTCGAACCCAAAAGGGGCACGTGACTGACACTAGGGAATGGGAATACATAAAGTATATGAAACCCATAGTAAGCCTTAATCAAATTTCAATAAAATAAAGATGATAATAATATGACATAATTTAAATAAAGATAAAAAGCATAAATGAATTAAAATCCAACATAAACTTAGATAATATATATAATAATCTTTAGTACAAGTTCTTCATACATACGATAATCCAAAAATACAACATAATAATTAACCATTCCACTACTATTGCGGTGTTCTAGATTTAAAATACATACATGATAATAATATATATCAGATAAACTTACATAAAACAGCCAAAGAAGAAGAAACCCGACATAAGGTAGGCTGACAGACAGGTGACTCTCGAGATCTTGAAAAAATAATTGAAAGGAATCAGACCTCACTTAGTAAGTTAATAAAAGAAATGTATATAATACAAAAAATATCCTTTAAAATATATTTATGAAAATAAGAAATTTATAATTTATAATTAAAAATATTTAATTTTTATTGGAATAATCTTTTATTGAAATAAAGTATTTTAAAATCATAAAATACTTTATAAAATACAAATAAGCTTGCTTAAATCATTTTTATAAGAAAACTAGGTAGAACCTTAGTCCACAATTCTAGTAGCCTTATGGCTCTCTTAAAATTCAAAGACTGCCAGTTCCCGAGAGCAAAACATTAATTGAGCTACCAACCACAGTTAATTCACATAAATCGATCTTTACTAGCGGTTCTCGAGAGCAAAATATCACCAAGCTACCAACCCCATTAATATATATAAATCACGCCCAAGAGCAAAGTATCACCAAGCCACATACATTCACCACTCACTCTCAATTCTACCACACACGATCCTGATGAAACTCATCATGTAGCCCATTCTACCGTAGTTTATTTTAAAATAAATAAATAAATAAAAATGAACAAGGAATATTATAATAAAATAAAATAAAATAAGATTTACTTATCATGTGAAAACTTAATATAAACATGCTAATATAACTATATATATCTTCCTATACATCGTTCAATTATTAGCTTACAGATTCAATGTTCTCCTCTACGGAGTTGAGCTTGAACCTGACCAATCAACTCAGCTAGAAGCACAACTAAAGAAAAGAAATAAATAAAAATAGAATTAAAAATGAAACTCCTACAATTTCTAGATTTCTAAAGAAAGACTCGATTAAAATACGACTCTAGTAAAATAGACCCGATGTCACATTTTATGAGAAATCTACTAAAAATTCAGCAGAGTTTTCTCTGTAAAATGGACATCTCTCTACAAAAGTAAAGCCAACTTTGCATAGAAAAACACTGCAAATAACCACAACAACTACAAATCTCAGGTTGGGCCCCCGAACTACACTTAATGCTCAACCAAGAACCAATTTCACAAATCACAATATAAATCAATAAAATTTCATTTAAATATCAAAAATAATTTATTTACACAAATAAAGCATAAAAGACATTTATTTATAAAATTATTAATAAAATTCACATTAAAATCAATTTTTGTTATAAAGGTCCTTATTCAAATTTCTTGAAATTAAATAGCATTTTATTTATCGAAAATTAATTAAATCATTCAATTATATAATGAAGCAACCAAAACTCTTTTAAATCTTAAAAATCATACATATTATTTTATTAAGATATTATTTCGATAATTATTCATAATTAGCTAAAAATAGGAATAAATTCATTGAAGTTATTTTAATAGTATTTATTACTCAAAAATTATCCAAAACATCATAATTCACCATAATTTCAACTAAAACATAAAATTAACCAATTTATACTAATTTTCTCAAAAATTCATTTTTGACATAAATATTTGAAAACTTGTGATAAAAATTCAGTACACAATTTTAATAAACTTCCTTAACAAAACTTGCTTAAAATAACTAGTAGAATTTATTAAAAATATAAAAATTTTCTAGCTCGGGAATAGTGTCATGAATAGTAACCTGAGACTTGAAAAGTCAAAAAATTCCTAAAAATTATTTTTGGAATCCTCATAATGCATACAATAATTAGTCCTAAAGAACATATATCAAAAAAAATTCAAATAGACATTCAATTTCACAATTTAAATAAAAAAGACTTAGAATTAAATTCTCAAAACTGAAGTCCTTACCGGTGTTAAAACTTGAAATTGATTGAGGGGAATGATTACCTAAGAGAAGAGGATCGTTTTTCACCCACCGGCGATGATCGTCATCACCAGAATTGATTTTGGCAAGCTCTCCCCCAAAAATGGCAAAAAATAGAAAAATGGGGGAGGAGAGAGGAGCTCCGATGACCATAGAAGCTGCTGGCGGTGATGAGGACTCTTGCTGGCAGTGGCACAATGAGCTGAAGTGGCAGTGACAGCTGTGGGTGGTGGTGGTTGATGGTGCTATGCACGGGAAGAAGGGGAAGAAAAGAAAAGAAGAAAAGACAAAAAAGAAAGGAAGGAAGAATATATATATTGTGAAATTGAATGTTATATTCTTGCTCTCCCCTAAAAAATGGCTTTCAAATTTATGCAACAAAATTATCAACATAAGCACTAAAAGAATGCAAGGAAGATTTAAATCGAGAAATCCAGCTCAGAAACCATGTGCTCTAAGATTCCCACATGCTTCTAAACTCAATGCTGATTTTAAATAAAAAATGAAGTATGTCTGAGAATCAAGACCTAGTTGTCTAAATATTTGCAAGCCTCAGTACCTTGAAGCTTAATGCTCAAAGTTCGGTGTTCAAAACTTAAACTCAGATGCTCAAGAATTCAATGTTTAGATCTTGGTAAATGCCCATGAAGTGAATGGCCAACTCTCCATAATTGTTCATCACTAGGAGTTTAAGTGCCCATGAAGATGGTTTCCAGTGGTGGATGCTAGGGGTTTGAGCTTAGTGGGCGCCTTATGGAATTAATGCCCGACGAGTGTATATGAAATTGATATATGGTTTCAATCGAAGGACCCGAACTCTTGCCTTCTAAATTCAGGATTAACATTGAATGAAAATGAAGCTTAGTTGAGAATCATAACCCAGATGTTTGAATATCTTCAAGACTTCAATGTTCGATGATCGGTGTAGCTTAGCTTTACCTCTCTCACATGCTTTCACTTTCCCCTATTTTTTAGCACTGCTCATATTAGCATGCCTAAGGACCCAGTTATTCCATCTTTTATCAATCTGATTTCGAATCAAATGAATGCATCTTCACCATTATGGAGATAGAAGCTCTCCAGAATAGCCAAAATCATACTCATCTACTTGACTTTAGTTTTTGGTTCTTAGTGCTCATTGCTTGGTTAACTTAACCTTTGGTGCCTAGTGATGTGGTCAATGCTCAGAGATTTATGGATGCTCAATGCTCGGATATGACCCATGCTCGTCTTCCGGAGCTTTAATGCTCGATGCCCAATGAGTACTCGATAATCAAAGCTTAGTTTCTAATAAGCGAACACTTCTTGTTCAAGGCCTCACTTTTTATCAACCCTTCTTTTTATATAAATATATGTATTGGGTTGCAGGTTTTATTGAAGATAAGATTTTTGTATCTCCCGTGTATTGATAATGGAGCTTGTGAGTGGTTGAAAAAGATGGTCAGTGCAGTAACAACTAAGGATTGACTAACTGCCTTCTGAAGATGAGTTGAGGCTTTGCGAAATCATTCTCTGTGAAGCTCTCTATAAAGTTCAACCTAGGGTCATACCCAAGACACTAAATCTCAATCTTGACTTTGATCCGAGGGGATGAGGAATGATCAATCTGTTGGACAACTATTTTGAGACTTGTTATTATTTTCTTTTATCTTGAAGATAATTCGATGTTCAATACTTCCTTGGAGGTATATGAAAATCATTATGCAAGGAATAATCAAGAGGGAGATCTCCCAACTGTCTAAGCATTCATTCGCTATGTTTTGCTATAATGAATTATTGCTCTGATCTTGAAAAGGACCACTTATAATGCTCTTGACACTTGTTGTTCAAGAATATCATCCAAACAGACTATGTTAACACCACAGCTTGGAATTAACCATCAGTACTTCAAGTTTAAACTGCGCAAGCCTACCAACATGACATTGTTTTTCTCTTTCGCCCTTGGAGGCTTCCTTGAATTTTGTGAAGTTGTATCCTAGTTCGTCCAAGTAGCTACAATCTGAATTGGTGTACGACACCATGCATGGATTATCTTTGAAGATCATGCATAATACTAAGTTATTTCTTTAACCATGTATGATTATACTTTGTGATCCTGTAGCATGCCTTTTAAAGATCTTCCCTTCATAATGATGATTTTTATCTATCTTTTAACAAAGCTGAACAGAGAGAGCAAGGTTCCAGCAAGTGATATTTTAGAATTTAATTCGATTTATCCCCACAGACAGCGCCACTTGATAACTCCAAATTGATATTTCTTACTTATAGAACCTGTATCAACGAGTAGAATGGGTAAAGGGGTAGGATTTCCCCCATAAACACTCCAAAAATTAAGTCAGTAATAGTGTGAGAAAAATATAATAACGCGAATAGCCATAATAGAATAGAGAATTAAGAATGATTGCTTGGATGATGTGGTGATGGAGTGATGGAATGATGTCTTGATGATGTTGTATGATGAGAATGGGGAGATGAGTGAATATGAGAATGAGAATGAGAATGTATGATATAGATGTCATGAGATGTATTTATAGGAGAAGGTATTGCTCAAACCTCTTAGCAATATGATTCCTTAGTCTTGTAGGATTGCCTTGTTTATGAGAGAAGAAGACTTTCTTTGTAGAATAATATTCCTAATTGAAATAGACTTCCTTATTAAGCTTTCTTCTTATTCAAGTAATCATCCTTTTTAGGGGAATATAACCCTTACTAGAATAGGATCTTGATATAAGATATCTTTAAATTTAATGCTTTTGATAGTTTATAGTTATAAGAGTTCCAACTAATTTAAAATTCAAGTTGAGTGGATTCAAAGTTCTCCTAAAACCTATTTTCATTATATAGAAGATTCAAACATGAGAAATTACTTAAAAAATCAAAAAATATTGATAGAATTATGAACTTTAAATCATAATATTATAGATTAAAAAGATTTATCATTACTGTAAGTGAGAAAGTGATTCAACACTCAATTCTTAATAAAAATATTTTGAGATTAATTTTTATACAATTAAAATAATTAAATAAAAATATAATAATTTTTTTTTCACCACTAGTTCTGATTAATTATACTATTGTCCAACAATTGCCAATTTTTTTTCATAAAATCAAATTTCAAGTCAACTTATAATGAAGACTCTATTTGCGTACGTTGGAGAGGAGGGTAGCTATTCAAGAATATAACTAGAGCTCAGATTTTTTGTCAGAGAAGATAGCAACTCAAAAATGGAGGTGGATCTATTTGAAAATGTAATGATTGATTGTTGGAATGAAGTTGTTTTGGCCTACACGGACATCAGTGGTTAAGAAAAGAAAATTACAGCATCAGAAGAGACAGCCTTGCATATGACTGTGCAGTTTGGTAAAACAACAATTATAAAGCAATTGGTTGACAAAATTAATGTGTCATGAGTCTTGGAATTAGTGAACAAAAATGGTGACACAGCTCTGCATTTAGCAGCAGCACTTGGGGATGTGGCCATTGTGAAAGTGAAAGTTTTGATGCATATTGTTGCAATGAGGGATCATGTTGTTGATATATTTCATGTAACAATCTAAATTTGCATGGAGAAGATGATAGGGAAGAGGAAGGATTGGATGGTGAGTTGTTGGGTGAGATGAGGGTTGTAGTGGGTAGTGGTAGGGATGGGTTGTTGGATAAAGATGGGATTATATGTATAGGTGAGATGAGGGTTGTTGCGGGTATGGATGATGGGTGGGTTGTTGTGAGTGGATGTGATGATGAGTTGTTGGATAAAGGTGGGATTGGAGGGAAGGATAAAGGTGATAGAATTTGAGTGGAATTAGGTGTGGGGTCAGGTAACAAATTAAGGGAAGGTAGAGACATACTTGTAGTGGAAGCCAAATTGAGTGGTGCTTGCCATGTGAGCCACGGGTCTGCATGGGGATGTGATGATGAAGTGGGGCTAGTGACACGTGAAAAAGGGAAGTTTTGCTCATTAAAATGAGCATTTTGGACAGTTTAAATTTTATTAAAGGATGGATCAAAATAATTAAAGCTAGCATGATTATGAGAATTGCCTAAATAAACACATTCTTTGCTTCTAAAAATAAATTTATGTTTATTATACAGACGAAGGTTAGGAAATATGGCACACCCAAAAATTTTTGAAACTAAATATTTTGGAGATGTATGAACTAATTTTTAAAATGGAGATTCATCATTTAAAGTAGAGGTGGGTAATGCATTAATTGAATTTATGGCTGTACGAAAAGCATAAGTCCAAAAATGAAATGGCACATGAGAATGGGCTAATAATGTCAAACTGATGTCAACAATATGATGAATTTTTTGTTTAGATAACCCGTTCTATTCATGTGTATATAGGCAAGCTATGCGATGAACAATGCCATTTGTTTCAAAATGCTTATGTAATTTTTGAAATTCACCACCCCAATCCGAGTGAAAAGCTTTGATTTTGGCATTGAATTGTCAATGTACATACGATTCAAAGTTAAGAAACACATAATAAGCATCACTTTTATTTTTGAGAAAATAAATCTAGGTGAATCTAGTGAAATCATCAACAAATTAAATAAAATAACAGAAACCATGATAAGAGGTGACTGGGGAAGGACCCCGAATGTCTGAATGAATAATTTGAAAGGGAGCATATGTAGTATGTTTGACATTAGCAAAAGGTAATTTAGTTAATTTGCCTAAATGACATGAAGAACAACTAGAAATTATTGAATTGGAAACAGGTACATGACGATCTCTAATAATTTTGGAAATAGTGCGATGTTATGGATGTCCCAAGCGAGCATGCCAGTTTGTAAAGGAGGTGGATTCAGTGAGAAATGCTTATTTTGATGGAATGGAGGATGGTGGCATCACATATATCCCATTCTCACTCTGGCCTCATAATAGGGTTGCCTTGGTTTTTTGGTCCTTGATAGAAAAATGGTTAGGCCAAAATTCAAAAAAGCAAGAATTATCAGTTGTGAATTTTTGGACAGAGAGTAAAGATTTCTGAATATTTGGAACATGAAGCACATTTTTAAAAAAGAAATCCTTATCAGAGTATGGAGAATGATGGATTGACTTACCAGTATGTATGATAGGAAGGCTCTAACCATTGCCAACAATAATTTTATTATACCAGCATAAGGAACTTGATTAACAAGATGAGAGGAATCTGATGTCATGTGATGGGAAGCACCAATATTTGGGTGCCATGGGTTGGGATGAAATGCAGCTATGTAGGGAGGTGATGTAGTGTCGAAACCATAATAGGGAATCAAACTCATGTTGTTCACATAATAAGCCTGGGGAGAGGTGACTTGATTGTGAGGTTTATAATGGCGACGACACTTATCAGTTGTATGATTATAAAAGCCGCATATCTGACATTATTGAGAGCGATTCTGACGAAAGGAGAAGGAAGGTCTCTGATTATTGGGAAAGGGTAAAGTAGGTGATGTCATGAGAGGTCGAGGCCGAGAGGAAGAACCAGAAAATTATCGCCTTGCAATGTGAGCAGTGGGTGGTTCATGAATATTTTTAATGAGAATTTCATGAGCCACCAATTGCCCATGAAGTTCTTGGAATGTAACTGGTGTGGGTCACTGATTTAAAGCTATAATAATGCTATGAAATTCATAGCCAAGGTTACGATAGATAATTGCATTGAATTCTATAGGAGAAAGAGATCTACCTGCTGCTCTAAGTTCATTGGCTAAAGCTTTGGCTTTTTACAAATATTGAGTGACTGATAAGTCATTTTTCTTCAATTCTTGAAGTTCAATGTGGAGTTGTAATTGACGGTTCTGATATACATAACCAAAAGCACTTTCTAGTGCATGCCAAGCCATAAAGGATGTAGTCATGCCAACAACATAGGAAAAAACTTCTTCAGAAAGAGAAGAGAAAATCCATGAGAGTAAAAGTTGGTCTTTTTTATGCCATTCGGTATATTCTGGATTGGGAGTAGGAGGACTAGTTATAGTTGTAGTTGGTGGTGCAACAATGGAGCCATCAATAAAGCCTGTAAGTTTATGGTAATTAAGGAGAGGTTGGAATTGGGTTTTCCAGGTGAGGAAATTTCTGGAGGTTAATTTAATGGAAAAATTATGATTTTTTGTAGTAGTCATAAGAAGAGAAGGAGAAGAAGAGGTGAGCTGTAATATCCCGTGTTTTTTAAATATTTTTACACTGTACCGGGATATGCAGTGTCAATAATTTTTATGCATTATACGATATTTTTATGAGTTGATATGTATTTTAAACCTATTTTAATTACTGTCTATTATTTTCAGTATTTTACGTAAAATTTTCCCGGAACTTTCATTTTCGGGGAAATTTCCACGTAAACAATGTATTATTAATTATTTTAAATGTATTTACGGGTTTGCATGAGCTCATACATATTTTTAAATTATTAAATAAAGCCTGTGTGTGTATATTTATTTAATTAGGGTTTATTATTACCCTAATATTTTATTATTTATTTATTATTATTTGATTATTTTATTTATTATTAAATTATTAAAATTTATTATTTTATTATTATTTATTTATTAATATTTAATTATTTTAATTTATTTTCTTTTATTTTCTTTTTCTTTTTTTTTTCTTTTCCTTTTTCTTTCTTTTTCTTTTTCTTTCTCTTTCCTTTTTCTTTCTTTTTCTTTTTCTTCTTCTTCTTCTTCTTCTTCCCGCGGGCGCCGACCACCACCATTCTTCTCACCGCCGTTTCTCCCTCCTCCGGCCACCGTTTTCGACACCGCCGGTCTCTATTTTCTCCTTGAGCTCCGATGAGTGTTATTCTAGCTTTGGTTTGAGCTAAAATGGTCTAGAATTGCTTAGGTTTTGATTTGAAGTTTTCGGCCTCTTTTGGTTTTTGATTTTTTTGAGCTTCGATTTGGATGATTCAAGGAAACTTCCTTCACAAATGTTGTTCTTGGTAGTTTAATCTTCATGTATGAATTTTTACAGAATTTTTGGAGGTTGTTTGGATTTTTGGGTATTTTTGAATATTTTAATATTATTTTCTAATTTTCGGAAATTAATTATTTAAATTATGAAATTGGAGTTTATGGTTGAATTGAGTGTTGAAATGAATTATAGAAATTTATTTGGAATTTTTATGAATTTCTAAGTATTTATTTTTAATTATTGAAGTTTAGGTGATTTTGGAAAATTAGGTTAATTGTGTTTTAAATTGAATTTAATTGGTTAATTGAGTTTAATTATTAATATTATTGATAAATATGTTGAGAAAATTAATTTTGGGTAAGTGTATGATTTTTGGTGAATTTTTGAAGTAATTTAGATATATATATATATAGGGGTATTTTGGTAATTTTATCCTAAATTGTCTAAAAATGTAATCTAATTGGTTTTAATATTTATTTAAGGTATAAAAATGATTTCTACAAAATATTTAGTATTTTTAACTAATTAAAACTATTTTCCGGGAATTATTTTCAATTATATATATAATATACGATTTTTCTAATAAAATGAGTTTTAATTGATTTTTACAGTGTTTCAAGATTTATTATGTAATTTCTACGTATGAAATGTATTTTTATGATTTAAGGATATTTTTGGTATATTTGAATATTATTCTGTGTTTGTGGACCCCGGTCGGTGGACTGTAGTTTGGAGTCCGACCGTGGGATTTTGATTGTGTTGAGCTCGTTTTTCGAAGTGTGTTTCTTTGCAGGGTCGGCTCTACTCTTTTGAGTAGAGAGATGTCCGTTTTACAGGGGAGGTTCTACCGGATTTTCGGTAGAATTCTCGTAAAACGTGATATCCAGTCGAACCCTAATTTTCGATTCTGTATTTAATACTCTAGATTGAATTCTAGGATTTCTGTTAGGGTTATTCTGATGTCGATTAATTATTTCTTGTTTAGTTGCGCCGAGACCGAGGGTTAGTGGACCAGGCCCGTCGGACCCATCTCGTGGAGCGCATTAGGTGAGTTACTATATTATATATATATGCTTAGGATGCATGATTTAGAAAATGCATGTTTTATTTTTACTAAATATGCATAAATAATGTGATTTATATTCAAGTATATTTTTGGTATATTTTTGGTATATAATAAATTATATACATGTTTTATTAATAAAATATATTTAAAATGTTTTTAAATATATTTTTAGTTTAATTCATGATTTGATTGGATTTATTTGACATATATATACTCAAAATATACCTGGTTTATGTTTGGTATATTTTCGGTATATATATGGTTTATATTGCTATTTCATTTATATCCATGCATCATTTATTTTTGTGAATGAATGTTTTATATTTAAGAATGAAGGATATCAATAGAACGTGCTACCTAGTGGGCAGCACTAGGACCGAGTACGTACCGGTACGCCTATAGCTTTAGGCTATATTACTAACTTATTTGTGGATATTGATTTGATTATGATTATTGATATGTGAGATGTGGTTTGGGGTGTGATTGCTGGAGCTCGGTTGACCAAGTGTCTCGGGGCCAATCACACTGGCAGTCAGACTGCTGGAGCTCAGTTGACTTAGTGTCTCGGGGCCAGTCTACTGTCCATATGGATTAAGTGGATATATTTGGAATCAGTGAGCCTGTATGGCCAGAGTGTTGTTTAACACTATTTTTCTGAGGTTGCGATATTCTAGGGTTCTATGTGATCCTTCATAAAAGTTGATTTTCAGACAAAATATATAAAATGATTTTTCTGCATCTGTATGAACTTGCCTGTATATATACATATTACTCATATACTGTTGACTGTATGCATTATCACTTAGAGTGTATGTATATATACTATAGTAATTCACTCAGTGAGGTCTGACTCCCCTCCGTTGACTATTTTTCAGGAGAGTCAACTTCCTCAGACCTCCGTAGCAGGTCGATACGCCGGATTTCTTCCGCCCCGGCTTCTTTATGTAAATTATATACTTGAGTCTTATTTATTTTATCTAGAAACTGCAGTAGTTTTGATTTTCAGTAGTTGTGAAATAAAGTATTTATTTTAAAGAGATGTATTATAGTAAAACTGGATTTGTATAAAGATTAGACATTTATTAGATTATATATGCGATGTGATGAGTTTTGAATTAAATCCAGTTGATATGGATGATATTGTAATATTTATGATTTTTATTTTTCGCTGCATATTATATTTTTATTGTTATTATTGCATTTTTATTTTATTTTTAGGCTTGCTACGGGTTCCGGATTCGAAAGAATTCCCGTTCCCTAGCGCCGGTCATGGCCCCTGTTTTGGGTCGTGACAAAGTTGGTATCAGAGCGAAGTTCGTTTCAGAATGGAGTTCTGTGTCAGGGCTTAGTTTTGTGAGTTGTGGCCCTAGTTTTAAAGTTGTGTTTTCTGTTGGACTACTGCAGTGTATTAGGTTTGAGTATGTCTTGATGAGTATTCCTTGCTGTAGTTTTCAGTGTTATTCCTCCATTGTCTGTTTTGTCTGAATCTTTCCGTTTGTCTTTTCAGAATGAGGAGGCGAGCGCGTGTCGCTCCACCGGTCGTTGAGGTCGAGGATGATGAGTCTTTTCAGGATGAGGTTTTACCTCCTGAGCCGCCAGTTAGGCGTAGAGGTCGTGGCAGGGGTAGACCTCGAGGAGCGGCAGGTCGCCGTAGGCAGAGAGAGTTACAGGACGAGGAGCCTGTTGAGCCTGAGTTTGATGTTCCTGTTCCTCCAGTTGTTCAGCCTGTTCAGCCTGCCTATCAGCAGGGTATGTCTAACCCTGAGGCAGCTTTGTTCTATGCCAGAGTTGGCAGGATTGCTTTTGATGGGACTTCTGATCCTTTAGATTTTCTGCATGCGATTGAGACTAGGACTCGGACTGCTCATACCGAGTACCAGAGGATCATGATCGTTGAGTTGTCTGTTGAGGGACCAGCCTTGGATTGGTTTATTCAGATGATCCAGCCTTATATGATGACGATGACATGGGCTCAGTTTCGAGAGCGGTTTATGAGGAGATTTTGTCCAGAGCCTCTTCGTTTGAGCTATCGTCTTCGTTTGACTAGTATTTCTCGTGGAGATCGATCAGTAGAGGAATATACCCGAGAGTTTCTTCGGTTGGGTAGATATGCTGAGGATCTGATGCGAGATCAGTATTTCGCTGTTACTACCTATGTTACTGGTTTGGGTTCAGCTTTTGCTGGTATGCCTGCAGCAGGTCTTACTCTGGAGTCGGTGATTGAGCTAGCTAAGGAGATCGAGCTGAGATTAGTTAGGCAGGGAGCGATGCCTGATTATTACCAGTTGGGAGTTCAGTCGAGTGGATTGCAGGCTACTCCATATTCGAGTTTTCATGTTGGTTCAAGTAGTCAGCAGCAAGGTTCGACTCAGCAGAGTCAGAGACAGCAGCAGCGAGTGCATCGGAGCAGTAGACATGGTCGTGGAGGTCAGCGTAGATCGTTTAGATTCGGGTCAGGTGCTTCGAGCAGCAGCAGTGGTCGTAGTTCTGGATCAGTGGCCAGTGTTTGTCAGACTTGTGGTAGAGTCCATCAGGGACCGTGTTATCTGACACCACTGACATGTTTCAGATGTGGGCAGACAGGACATTTTGCCAGATCGTGTCCTTATTCCGGATATCAGCAGCAGCAGATTCCGCGATTCCTACAGCAGTCGATTGCTAGTGCAGCACCCGTGCCATTTCAGTTACCACCAGCTCAGCATCAGAGTTCTACTCAGTTTGTTCCACAGCATAGTCGTGGTAGAGGTACTAGAGGAGGTGCTAGAGGCGTTGGCCAGGCTTCTACCAGTCAGCAGGGAGGTCGAGGCCAGGCCAGAGTTTTTCATCTGACTCAGCAGGATGCTCAGGCATCTAATGCAGTCGTGGCAGGTATTCTTTCTGTTTGTTACCTGGATGCTTTGGTTTTGTTTGATCCGGGTGCCACGCATTCGTTTGTTTCTCCCATTTTTGCTTCTAAATCTTGTTGGCAAGCTTCGAGGATGGCTTTTCCTTTGTCTGTTGCCACTCCTCTGAGTGATTCTTTGGACGCCGATATTGTTCTTTCTGGTTGTCCAATTCTCGTGGGAGATAGAGAATTACCCGCTGATTTGATTTTGTTGGATGTGATGGAGTTTGATGTTATTTTGGGAATGGATTGGTTATCCCAGCATTATGCCGTGGTTGATTGCAGGAATAAGGAGGTGATTTTCAGAATTCCTGGTGAAGAAGATTTTAAGTTTGTTGGTGACAGGAGTTCAGCACCTCAGAATCTTATTTCTGTTATTTCAGCTAGGAAGTTGTTGAAGAAAGGTTATCAGGGGTTTTTGGCATTGGTCAGGGATACGTCAGTGGAGAAGTTGTCACTCACAGATGTTCCTGTTGCTTATGAGTTTCCTGATGTTTTTCCCGAGGAGTTACCAGGTTTACCACCTCATAGAGAGATTGAGTTCTGTATAGATGTGGTTCCAGGTACTACTCCTATATCTATGCCACCTTATCGTATGGCTCCTGCAGAGTTGAGAGAGTTGAAGGAGCAGTTGCAAGAGTTGTTGGATAAGGGTTTTATCAGACCTAGTGTTTCTCCTTGGGGTGCACCAGTCTTGTTTGTGAAGAAGAAGGATGGTACCCTGAGACTGTGCATTGACTACAGAGAGTTGAACAAGGTGACAGTGAAGAACAAGTATCCTCTCCCGAGGATAGATGATTTGTTTGATCAGCTCCAGGGTGCACAATTCTTTTCTAAGGTCGACTTGAGGTCGGGTTATCATCAGCTGCGGATTAGTGAAGCTGATATTCCTAAGACAGCATTCCGCACTCGATATGGTCATTATGAGTTTCTGGTGATGTCTTTTGGTTTGACTAATGCACCAGCAGCTTTTATGGACCTGATGAACAGAGTATTCCGACCGTATGTGGATCAGTTTGTAGTAGTCTTCATTGATGATATACTAGTATATTCGAGGAGTATGGAAGAGCATGTATATCACTTGAGGATTGTACTACAGACACTGAGAGATCATCAGCTTTATGCTAAATTCTCGAAGTGTGATTTCTGAATGGAGAGTGTTTCTTTTCTTGGACACGTAGTGTCTAAAGAAGGTATTCAGGTTGATCCACAAAAGATTAAAGCAGTATCTGAGTGGTCTAGACCTACTTCAGTTACTGAGATTCGGAGTTTTCTGGGTTTAGCCGGGTATTATAGGCGGTTTGTGCAGGATTTTTCCAGGATAGCAGCCCCTATGACTCGCTTGACTCAGAAGAATGTTAGATTTGAGTGGTCAGAAGCTTGTGAGAATAGTTTTCAGTTGTTGAAGGAGAAGTTGACCATAGCGCCAGTATTAGCTTTGCCTAATAGTGTGGATAAGTTCACAGTTTACTGTGATGCCTCTAGAATTGGTCTTGGTTGTGTGTTAATGCAGAATGGAAGGGTGATAGCCTATGCTTCGAGGCAGTTGAAGAAGCATGAGCAGAACTATCCCACACATGATCTGGAGATGGCTGCAGTGATCTTTGCTCTGAAGATTTGGAGACATTATTTGTACGGGGTGACTTGTGAGATATTTACTGATCACAAGAGCCTTAAGTACATTTTCCAGCAGCGAGATCTGAATTTGAGGCAGAGAAGATGGTTGGAACTGTTGAAGGATTATGATTGTGAGATTCTTTACCATCCGGGTAAAGCTAATGTGGTAGCAGATGCCTTGAGTAGGAAGTCCTCAGGTAGTCTTGCTCACATCGGTGTTGAGAGGAGACCATTGATCCAGGAATTGCATCTGATGGTGGATCAAGGTCTGATGATGAAGATCAGTAGATCAGGTGGACTGTTAGCTCAGTTTAAAGTACGATCTGTGCTAAGGGATAGGATTAAAGCAGCTCAGAGCCGGGATCCTATTCTAGAAGAGCTTGCAGAGAATGTCAGAGCAGGGAAGTTCACTGATTTCACACTCGATGATGATGGTGTGTTGTGGATCAGTGGTAGATTGTGTGTTCCTGATGTGGATGATTTGAGAGAAGAGATCCTAGAGGAAGCACATTCTACAGCCTACAGCGTTCATCCTGGTGTTACTAAGATGTACCACAGTATCAGAGATCTATACTGGTGGGATGGATTGAAGAAGGATGTTGCTGATTATGTTGCTAAGTGCTTGACATGTCAGCAAGTGAAAGCCGAACATCAGAAGCCTTCTGGGAAGCTTCAGCCTCTTCCTATTCCCGAGTGGAAGTGGGAAAGGATAGCTATGGATTTTGTGGTCAGTTTACCTCGTTCGAAGGATGGATACGATTCCATCTGGGTGATTGTAGACAGATTGACGAAGTCTGCACATTTCTTGCCTGTGAAAGCCACATATTCAGTTGCTAGATTGGCGAAGTTGTACGTGAAGCATATTGTATGCCTTCATGGAGTACCTGTGTCCATTGTGTCAGATAGAGGTTCGGTGTTTACTTCTCGTTTTTGGCAGAAGTTGCAAGAAGCGATGGGCACTAGGTTGGATTTCAGTACTGCTTTTCATCCTTAGACAGATGGTCAGTCTGAGAGGACGATCCAGACACTGGAAGATATGTTAAGGATGTGTGTCATGGATTTGAGAGGTAGCTGGGATGATCATTTGCCACTTGTTGAGTTTGCATATAATAACAGCTACCATAGCAGTATTGGCATGGCACCATATGAGGCGTTGTATGGAAGGAAGTGTAGATCCCCTTTGAGTTGGGATGAGATTGGTGAGAGAGCTTTGACTGGACCAGAGATGGTTCAAGATGCTGCAGAGAAAGTCGCCGTGATCAAGCGCAGATTAGAGACCGCAGTTAGTAGACAGAAGAGTTATGCGGATCCTAGGTGCAGAGATGTGGAGTTTCAGGTTGGAGATTTCGTTTTTCTGAAAGTATCTCCGATGAAGGGTGTGATGAGATTTGGCAGGAAGGGTAAGTTAGCACCGAGATACATTGGACCGTTTGAGATTCTGGAGAGAATTGGCACTGTTGCATATCGGTTGGATTTGCCTCCGAGTATGTCACAGGTGCATCCAGTATTTCATATCTCGATGTTGAGGAAGTATATCTCAGATCCTTCACATGTGTTGCAACCTGACAGTGTGGAAGTGAGTGAAGATTTGACATTTGTGGAAGAACCTGTGGCGATCGTTGATTTTCAAGTTCGACAGTTGCGATCGAAGCAGATTTCGATGGTCAAGGTTTTGTGGCGTAGCGACAGAGTTGAAGAGCATACGTGGGAGACTGAAGCTGAGATGCGAGCTTCTTACCCGTATCTCTTTCCTTCCTGATTCTGTAATCTTGTTTTTAGAATTCGGGGACGAATTCTTGTAAGGGGGGAAGACTGTAATATCCCGTGTTTTTTAAATATTTTTACACTGTACCGGGATATGCAGTGTCAATAATTTTTATGCATTATACAATATTTTTATGAGTTGATATGTATTTTAAACCTATTTTAATTACTGTCTATTATTTTCAGTATTTTACGTAAAATTTTCCCGGGACTTTCATTTTCGGGGAAATTTCCACGTAAACAATGTATTATTAATTATTTTAAATGTATTTACGGGTTTGCATGAGCTCATACATATTTTTAAATTATTAAATAAAGCCTGTGTGTGTATATTTATTTAATTAGGGTTTATTATTACCCTAATATTTTATTATTTATTTATTATTATTTGATTATTTTATTTATTATTAAATTATTAAAATTTATTATTTTATTATTATTTATTTATTAATATTTAATTATTTTAATTTATTTTATTTTTTTTTCTTTTTCTTTTTTTTTTCTTTTCCTTTTTCTTTCTTTTTCTTTTTCTTTCTCTTTCCTTTTTCTTTCTTTTTCTTTTTCTTCTTCTTCTTCTTCTTCTTCCCGCGGGCGCCGACCACCACCATTCTTCTCACCGCCGTTTCTCCCTCCTCCGGCCACCGTTTTCGACACCGCCGATCTCTATCTTCTCCTTGAGCTCCGGTGAGTGTTATTCTAGCTTTGGTTTGAGCTAAAATGGTCTAGAATTGCTTAGGTTTTGATTTGAAGTTTTCGGCCTCTTTTGGTTTTTGATTTTTTTGAGCTTCGATTTGGATGATTCAAGGAAACTTCCTTCACAAATGTTGTTCCTGATAGTTTAATCTTCATGTATGAATTTTTACAGAATTTTTGGAGGTTGTTTGGATTTTTGGGTATTTTTGAATATTTTAATATTATTTTCTAATTTTCGGAAATTAATTATTTAAATTATGAAATTGGAGTTTATGGTTGAATTGAGTGTTGAAATGAATTATAGAAATTTATTTGGAATTTTTATGAATTTCTAAGTATTTATTTTTAATTATTGAAGTTTAGGTGATTTTGGAAAATTAGGTTAATTATGTTTTAAATTGAATTTAATTGGTTAATTGAGTTTAATTATTAATATTATTGATAAATATGTTGAGAAAATTAATTTTGGGTAAGTGTATGATTTTTGGTGAATTTTTGAAGTAATTTAGATATATATATATATATAGGGGTATTTTGGTAATTTTATCCTAAATTGTCTAAAAATGTAATTTAATTGGTTTTAATATTTATTTAAGGTATAAAAATGATTTCTACAAAATATTTAGTATTTTTAACTAATTAAAACTATTTTCCGGGAATTATTTTCAATTATATATATAATATACGATTTTTCTAATAAAATGAGTTTTAATTGATTTTTACAGTGTTTCAAGATTTATTATGTAATTTCTACGTATGAAATGTATTTTTATGATTTAAGGATATTTTTGGTATATTTGAATATTATTCTGTGTTTGTGGACCCCGGTCGGTGGACTGTAGTTTGGAGTCCGACCGTGGGATTTTGATTGTGTTGAGCTCGTTTTTCGAAGTGTGTTTCTTTGCAGGGTCGGCTCTACTCTTTTGAGTAGAGAGATGTCCGTTTTACAGGGGAGGTTCTACCGGATTTTCGGTAGAATTCTCGTAAAACGTGATATCCAGTCGAACCCTAATTTTCGATTCTGTATTTAATACTCTAGATTGAATTCTAGGATTTCTGTTAGGGTTATTCTGATGTCGATTAATTATTTCTTGTTTAGTTGCGCCGAGACCGAGGGTTAGTGGACCAGGCCCGTCGGACCCATCTCGTGGAGCGCATTAGGTGAGTTACTATATTATATATATATGCTTAGGATGCATGATTTAGAAAATGCATGTTTTATTTTTACTAAATATGCATAAATAATGTGATTTATATTCAAGTATATTTTTGGTATATTTTTGGTATATAATAAATTATATACATGTTTTATTAATAAAATATATTTAAAATGTTTTTAAATATATTTTTAGTTTAATTCATGATTTGATTGGATTTATTTGACATATATATACTCAAAATATACCTGGTTTATGTTTGGTATATTTTCGGTATATATATGGTTTATATTGCTATTTCATTTATATCCATGCATCATTTATTTTTGTGAATGAATGTTTTATATTTAAGAATGAAGGATATCAATAGAACGTGCTACCTAGTGGGCAGCACTAGGACCGAGTACGTACCGGTACGCCTATAGCTTTAGGCTATATTACTAACTTATTTGTGGATATTGATTTGATTATGATTATTGATATGTGAGATGTGGTTTGGGGTGTGATTGCTGGAGCTCGGTTGACCAAGTGTCTCGGGGCCAATCACACTGGCAGTCAGACTGCTGGAGCTCAGTTGACTTAGTGTCTCGGGGCCAGTCTACTGTCCATATGGATTAAGTGGATATATTTGGAATCAGTGAGCCTGTATGGCCAGAGTGTTGTTTAACACTATTTTTCTGAGGTTGCGATATTCTAGGGTTCTATGTGATCCTTCATAAAAGTTGATTTTCAGACAAAATATATAAAATGATTTTTCTGCATCTGTATGAACTTGCCTGTATATATACATATTACTCATATATTGTTGACTGTATGCATTATCACTTAGAGTGTATGTATATATACTATAGTAATTCACTCAGTGAGGTCTGACTCCCCTCCGTTGACTATTTTTCAGGAGAGTCAACTTCCTCAGACCTCAGTAGCAGGTCGATACGCCGGATTTCTTCCGCCCCGGCTTCTTTATGTAAATTATATACTTGAGTCTTATTTATTTTATCTAGACACTGCAGTAGTTGTGATTTTCAGTAGTTGTGAAATAAAGTATTTGCTTTAAAGAGATGTATTATAGTAAAACTGGATTTGTATAAAGATTATACATTTATGAAATTATATATGCGATGTGATGAGTTTTGAATTAAATCCAGTTGATATGGATGATATTGTAATATTTATGATTTTTATTTTCCGCTGCATATTATATTTTTATTGTTATTATTGCATTTTTATTTTATTTTTAGGCTTGCTACGGGTTCCGGATTCGAAAGAATTCCCGTTCCCTAGCGCCGGTCATGGCCCCTGTTTTGGGTCGTGACATGAGAATAATTTATCCTGTCATTTGTTAACAGCTCTGATACCATATGAAAGTTTTGATGTATTATATTTTGTAAAATGAGTACAAGGATGTATATATAGGATAATACAAGTTAAAGAGATAAATACAATATTAACTAAACTAATAACAAGCCTAACAATACTGAAATAGAAATATAGCTAAGGCTTATCAACATGTTATCTCAACAGCCATGTGTTATTACAAATCACAAAAAGATCACAGTCGCACAATCATTAGAAAGAAAAATTATAAAGGTGAGACCCCTCTTTTCTTGGAAGCTCTTTATGGCGAGCAACAGGCTTTTTTCTGCCTTTGTTATCTTTACTAAGGCCTTGACTATTCTTTGTGTAGAAGAACCAATGGTGACACTATACTTCACTCTACTATCTTCCGGGAACATTTCGGTGGATATATATATATATATATATATATATATATATATATATATATAATCCTTATCTTCTATATACTTAAATCAATTTCTTCTGCTTCTTCTTCAAGTCCATTGGCATCTATAATTATGTCATTGATTAATTTTATGGAGCTTATATAGGTTTGGTGTTGCATATTATAGACATTTACCCTGATCTAGTGAACCGTGTCGATAACAATGACTTCTCTCCTCTTTATATCTTAACTAGTAAGCCTAATGCATTCGCAACTAGTTGTCCCTTGGGCCGAGTGAATGTCTTATATATATATGTAAGGATTTTCATTAGCCTATAAAAATTTTTTGACTCGTCTAATGGGGTGGAATCATTATAAATTTTCTATGTTTAATTATGGTATAAAAGTACACAGGCTTGTTAAGGATCACCTTCTTCAAGCTGTAGTTGTGAAAAGCTGCAAATGCGTAGAAAATTGCCAAAATAGCTATAAAGAGAATTCGCAGCCAGCTGAAGGTACACATATAACCTCATCAGCTGAAATTGAAAAATTGAGAGATAGAGAGAATTCACAGCCAGCTAAAGGTACGTATATAACCTCATCAGCTATAAAAATTAAGGACTAACTAATTAATTAACATTATGCATAATGGTTATTGGCTATTTCAGGATGTGGAAACTGGCTTAAGAACCTTGCATATACTGCAATAGTTTCAATTCTTTTTTTAGCTCTAGCTTTAGTGTGCGTGGCTACCTTTGGATTATTGGACATAAAACTTCTAATTTCACAAGGTTAGTACTGTTGTTATATTCTCTTACCCTTGATTTTGAACAAACATGTTTATATATTTCTTGTTGATATGCTTTGACTATTATTACTTTTTTCATATGGCATGTGGCAGGCATTTGGAAGATAAACAAAGTCAACGAAACTCAAAAGAGGCATAACTTGGCCATGAACTTGTTGGATAAACTGGTCTTGAAATATTCATTTACGTACAAGTAGGAAAATGCAAGAAATCTTCAGAATGCAAATAGAGAAAATATAGGTAATGCCCATGCAGGAAATTCTCATAATGAAAGTGGAGGGAATGCAGGAAATCTTATAAAAGATAATAAAAAGAGCAAGAAGGAGACACTAATTTTAATCGTAGCTGGGAGTGACTTAAGTGGTTAAAAAAATGCTTGATAAATTTCCTGTGGCCTCTTTTGACCTCACTCATACCACCAAAATGTTATGCTGTTAGCAGCTGAGAATAAATGAACTGAAGTTTACAAGCTTTTGATGAAGAAGAAACAACTAAAGGAAAGAATTTTCGCCCAGCTTGATTGCCAAGGAAATAGTGCACTACACCTTGCTACAACTTTCAAGGAGAATCGGCTAGGAAATTTTCCTGAGGCTGCAACATAGATGCGTGGGAACTTGAATGGTACCAGGTATATACTTACACCTTTAATCTCTATAGACTAATAATAAAGTGCATGGCTCTTGATTATTGTCATTAATTATATATGCAGTTTGTGAAGCGATCAACGCCACCATGTTTCTTCACTCTCCACAACAAGAAGGGCAAGACACCAGAGGAAATCTTCACGAATGAGCATAAGGAACATCTGAAAAGAGGTAGCGAATGGCTTATAAAGACCTTAGAATAGTGCTCTGTAATGGAAGCACTCATTGCAATATTTGCAACTATAGCAAATGTCCCTAGAGTTAACTATCAAAACAGAAGTTAATCAACTTTTGAGGGCTCGACTTTGTTTGGAGTCTTTGCTATCTCATCACTCCTAGCACTGTGTTTATCTGTAATAGCTTTGGTATATTTTCTTGCAATTCGAATATCTGGTTTCAAGGAGAAAGATTTTATTGAAGACTTGCCTAAAAAGCTTTTTGTTGGCTTGGGTTTATGACATAGCGAAAACCTAGGAAATTGGATAAATACTGCTTAATTTTGAATCGCGCACGATTACCATCTAAGAATCTTCAAAAACCTGTTGACTTGAGCACAAATACAAGGAAATAGGCATCAATAATCATGATTCACACAAAGGAATACCAAATATTAGAGAAATATAAATTTGATTAATAATTCAACAAAAGCTATCTTCAAAAACCCCAAAGAGAAAAATAAATAGAGCTTAGGGAAAAACCCTAAAAAAAAGGAAGAAAAAACTAAAAAAATCCAAAAAAAGGAACATAAACTTTAAAGCCAAATTTAAAGGCCTAAACAAAGGAATTTGGGCCTGAAGATGGGTTGTTATAGATGAAGTGTGTAGAACCCATTATAAGGATTTGAGTTAGCTTCGATTTGATATATTATGGGCCACATGATTCAATCGAGATCTCCACAACCGTCCATTTGAAGCCCAAGTGCGCACACCAACTTTGTCAAATCCATCCATAAATAACAATGCAACCTCATCCACATAATTCCCCCCAGGTGACAGAAAATTCGGCCTCGAATTCAACATAGCATCGTCATCAGAAGAATTGCCAGTGAAGGAAATCAAATGTTTAACATTAAATACATCTGCTGTCCGAACATGAATAGGTAGCTTTAGACGATAAGCATTAGAATTGATCTTCTCCACCACTTCAATTGGACCAATCTTCCTAGCAAATAGCTTATTATACTCCCCTGCTGGAAATCAATCTTTTGTCAAGACTGCCCATACAAAATCACCTACTTTAAACTCTAAAGGCCTGCATTTCTGATCTACAATCTGCTTATACTTAGAATTAGCAGCAGACAGATTATCAAAGACTATCTTGTGCACATCCTCTAAGCCCGAAACAAAATCTGCTGCTTTGCCATGGACTCTAGTCTTGTTAGGCAGGGGAATTAAGTTAAGAGGACCTCTTGGCTGAATGGAATAAACAACCTGAAAAGGACTAAATCATGTGTTGCAATTAACAATGTGGTTGTGGGAAAATTCTACCTAACATAGCTTCTGATCCCAACCCTTCACATGGTCCCCCACTAGACAATGCAACAGGTTGCCTAATGACCTGTTCACTACTTCAATTTGCCCATCTGTTTAGGGTGATAGGCACTGCTAAAATTCAGTTGGGTATTGATCATCTTCCAAAGGCTGCACCAGAAATGACTATGGAAACGGGTATCTCTGTCAAAGAAAATAGATGTAGGCAACCCATGCTGATGATACACATCCTGAAAGAACAGTTGTGCCACATTTATTGTATTTGTAGTCTTCTTATAAGGAATAAAATGAACCATCTTAGAAAATCTATCAAAAACAACAAAGATGGAGTCATTACATCATTATGTTCACGGCAGTCCTAATACAATGTCCATGCTAATATCAACCCAAGGTTGAGAAGGAACTGGTAAAGGCATATCGAGCCCTACATTTATGGCTGCCCCTTTAGAGATTTGATAGATTTTGCACCTCTGCATGTGCTTCTCAACTTCTTTATGAACTAAAGGCCAAAGTAGGAGGCCTAGATCAATTGCAAAGTTCTATCTCTGCCAACATGCCCCTCTCCATGCAACTCCTTTATAATCTATAAGTGAAGGTTACATACGGGGTGTAATATCCCATGTTTTAAAATATTTTTATACTGTATCGGGATATGCAGTGTTAATAATTATATTATATAATATTTATATTTCATGAGCTTTATTTAATTTAAATTGAATTTTTAATTGTTTATTATTATTTTAAGTGCTTTACGTAAAATTTTCCCGGGACTTGCATTTTCGGGGAAATTTTCACGTAAATAATTTATTATTAATTATTTAAAATAGATTTACGGACTTGCATGAACTCATACATATTTTTAAAATACTAAATAATGTATATATGTGTACTTATTTATTTAATTAGTGTTTAATTAATTACCCTATTATTATATTATTTATTTATTAGTTTTATTGTTATTTAATTATTTTTATTTAGTATAAATTATTAAAATATTAAATTATATGTGTGTGGTGTATATTTAATGTGTGTAATTTAATATTATTTTAATATATAGTATAAAGTATATATATATACATATATACATTTAATATTAACAAATTATAAAAGTTTGGTTTAATTACAAAATTGCCACCCGACTTCCTCCTTCATCCCCGACCATCCCCATCGCCGTTCTGCCACCTGTCATGCTGATTTCTTGTCGTTGGTGTGCCGTCCGGCATGCCACCACCTTCCTCAGCCTCTTTCACCGCCTGTTGCAGCCGTTTCTGGCGTCTGGAGATCGATTTTGGCCGGAGAAGCCAAAACTTTGGCCACCGTCGTTCACGACGTTTTCGACCACCATTTTCGACACCACCGGTCTCTTTCTTCTCCTTGAGCTCTGGTGAGTGTGATTCCAAGCTTTGTTTCACTTAAAATGGTCTTGATTTGCTTAGGTTTCGATTTTTCGAATTCGGCCTATTAGGGTTCTTGAATTTTTTGAACTTCAATTTGATTGAATCATGAAAAATTCCTTCATAAATGTTGTTCCCCTTAGCTTAGTCTACATGTATGAATTTTTGTAGAATTTTTGGAGATTATTTTGATTTTTGGGTATTTTTGAATATTTTAATATTATTTTCTAATATTCGAAAATTAATTAATTAAATTATGAAATTGTGTTTTATGATAAATATAGGTGTTAAAATGAATTATAGGAATTTTATTTGGAATTTTTATGAATTTCTATGTATTTAATTTGAATTATTTAAGTTTATGTAATTTTGGGAAAATTAGGTTAATTGTGTTTTTAATTGAAATTAATTGGGTAATTGAGTTTAATTATTAATATTATTGATAAATATGTTGAGAAAATTAATTTTGGATAATTATACTATTTTTGGTAAATTTTTGAATGAATTTTAGTATATTTATATATATAGGGGCATTTTGGTAATTTTACCCTAAATAGGCTAAAAATATAATTTAATTGGTTTTAATAGTTATTTAAGGTATAAAAATGATTTCTAAAAATGATTTAGTATTTTTAACTGATTAAAACTATTTTTCGTGAATTATTTTCAATTATATATATAATATACAATTTTTCTAATAAAATGAGTTTTTATCGGCTTTTACTGTGTTTAAAGGTTAATTATGTAATTTTCACTTATAAAATGAATTTCTATGTTATAAGGGTATTTTTGGTATTTCTGAAATTATTCTGTGATTGGGGATCCCGGTCGGTAAACTGTAGTTTGGAGTCCGACTGAGGGATTTTGGTTATGTGTTGAGCTTGTTTTTTTGAAGTGTGTTTCTTTGCAGGGTCGGCTTTACTCTTTGAGTAGAGAGATGTCCGTTTTACAGGGAAGGTTCTACCGAATTTTCGGTAGAATTCTCGTAAAATGTGATGTCCGGTCGAACCCTAATATCAATTCTGTGTTTAATATTCTAGATCGAGTTCTAGGATTTTCTGTTAGGTTTATTCTAATTTCTGTCGTTATTGTTTGTTTAGTTACGCCGAGACCGAGGGCTAGTGGACCAGGCCCGTCGAACCCATCTCGTGGAGCGCACTAAGTGTGAGTTACTATTATATATATATATGCTTTAGGGTGCATGATTTAGAAATGTATGTTTTATTTTGATTAAATATGCATAAATGGTTTAATTATTACTTAAGTTTATTTTTAGTTTATCTTTGGTTTATTTTCGGTATATTTTAAATTATATGCATGTTTTGCTAATAAATTAGGTTTAAAATATTTTTGAACATATTTCCAGTTTATTTTATAATCTATCTGGATTTCTTTGACATATATATATACTCTAAATATACCTGGTTTACTTTTGGTATATTTTTAGTATATATATGGTTTATGTTGCTATTTTATTCAATTACATGCATCATTTATTTATGAATGAATTTTTTATATTTATTAATGAAGGATATCAATAGAACATGCTACCTAGTGGGCAGCACTAAGATCGAGTACGTATCGGTATGCTTATAGCATTTAGGCTATATTACTAACCATTTGTGGACATTGATTGAATTTGATTATTTGATGTGTGAGATATGGTTTGGAGGTGTGATTGATGGAGCTCGGTTGACCAAGTGTCTCGGGGCCAATCACACTGGCAGTTAGACTGCTAGAGCTCAGTTGACTTAGTGTCTCGAGGCCAGTCTACTGTCTAAATGGATTAAGTAGACATATTTGGAATAAGTGAGCCTGTATGGCTAGAGTGTTGTCTAACATTGTTTTGAGGTTGCGATATCATAGGGTTCTATTTGATCCTTCATAAACGATGATTTTCAGTCAAATATATAAAATGAATTTCTTGCATCTGTGTGTATTTGCCTGTATATATACATATTATATATACTTTTGACTGTGTACATTGGCATTTAGTATGCATGTATATATATTATAGTAATTCACTCAGTGAGGTCTGACTCCCCTCCGTCGACTATTTTTCAGGAGAGTCATCTTCCTCAGACCTCAGTAGCAAGCCTGTATGCCGGAGTTCTTCCGCCTCGGCTTCTTTGTGTAAACTGCTTATCTGAGTCTTGGGTTTATTTTATTTAGACACTGCAGTAGTCATTAAATTATTAAAGAGATGTTGTATTATATTTGAACTGGATTTGTATTAAAAGAGTTTATATATATATGATGATGAGGATTTGATTTAAATCCAGTTGGTGCATATGTTATTATTATATTTATGATTTTTATTTCCGCTGCATTATATATTGTTATTACTATTGCATGTTTTATTTTATTTTTAGGCTTACTACGGGTTCCGGATTCGAAAGAATTCCCGTTCCCTAGCGCCGGTCATGGCCCCTGTTTTGGGTCGTGACATGGGGATACACAGTTGATTACCCTTAAACAAAAATCCATCCTATAATAAAAACTTTGTCTTCCTCCTAGCCTGCATATCTTGTATCACTACAGAAAAATAAGGGCCAGATGCAAGCAAATCACAAAAAGAATCAAACCCAGGCACCTCAACTCTCATGGCTCCCAATTCATAATTTCTATGACTCAAAGAATTAGCCACTCAATTAGTGACCCCAGACTTTTATTTCACCACATAAGTGAACTGCTCCAAATACGCCACCCATCTTGCATGGTACGGTGACACCTTATCTTGCTAGTGCTGGTGCCTCAAAGAATTATGATTTGTGTATAAAACAAACTCCCTGTTAAATAGATAATGACGCCAATGCCTCACTACTTGTACAACTGCATAAAACTCAATATCATAAGTGTTGTAATTGAGTTTTAAAATAGATAATTTCTCATTAAAGAAAGCCATAGGCCTACCATTCTGACTCAAGACTACCTCGATGCCCACCTTGGAAGCATTTGTATATAACTGAAATGGTTGAGAAAAGTCTGGCAATACTAAGATTGGTGCGGTTGTAAGGTGTTCTTTAATTAAATTGAATGTTGTCTCTACCTCATTTGTCCATTCAAGCCTACCACACAATCCGTGATTGGTGCCATTATGGTGCTGAAATTAGTAATGAACCACCTATAAAAGGATGCTAGGCCATAGAAACTCCGTACTTCTGTCAAAGTCATTGGTCTAGGCCACTCTTTTATTATTACCACCTTTGCTGCATCCACCTCCAAACTAGCTCCTGAAACCACATACCCTACAAACAACACTTTGGAGGTCATAAAAACACACTTCTTTATGGCCACATAGAATTTCTCCCTGTGTAACACACTAAAAACCTCTCTAACATGCTACCTGTGCTCATTAAGGTTAGCACTAAATATTAGGATATCATCAAAGCTCACCACTACAAATCTGCTAATAAAAGGTCATAACAACTGATTCATGACACATATAAAAGTACTAGGAGCATTGGACAAACCAAATGGCATTACAAGCCATTCATACAACCCCTCCCTAGTCTTAAATGTTGTTTTCCATTCATCCCTAGGTCTCACACAAATTTGATAATACCCACTTTTCAAATCAAGCTTAATGAAAATAGTAACACCACTAATCTGATCAAGTAAATCATCTAACCAAGGAATGGTAAATTTGTACCTCACAGTAATTTTATTGATGCTCTGCTGTCCACACATCCATCCTTTTTGGGTGTCAAAAGGGTAAGTACCGCACAAGAACTCATGCTCTCTTTAATATGGCCTTTGAGTAGCAACTCTTCCACTTGTCGATGCAATTCCTCATGCTCACTAGGACGCATCTGATAATGTGGTCTATTGGGCAAGGCTGCTCCAGGAACCAAATCAATATAGTGTTGAATGTCATGTAAAGGTGGCAATCCTTCTGGTAACTCCTCAGGAAACAGATTACCAAATTCTACAATAAGTGGAGCAACAACCTCTGGAACATGGGTTGAGTCGGTCACTTCCTTCCCTACCAGCATATACCCTATGTCTGACTCTTGCAACTCCTCATCAAATTAGGCCAAGGATAGTAGTGTATTGACTCCTACTCCAACACCTTTTTACTTAGGCTTCTCGAACACCTGTCTATTAGGCAGTAATACAATTTTGACCCCCTTAAACATAAAAATAGATGTGTTAGTTCGCCCATTATGAGTAACATCCCTATCATACTACCAAGGCCTTCGTATGTGTTTCTTCATCTTCTCCTAGGTGTTGATTTTCTCCTTCCCCAACCTGGTGCGAGTCAACTTCAGTTGCTGCCACCATGCTGTAGCTCTCCCCAGTAATCTAGTTACCACTAAAGGCACTCGTTTATCGTCAAGTACTCCCTTGAATTCCAAGATCTCCTTAACCATTGCTAGCCAATCAAGGAACTCTTCATATTGAAGGCTGCCATGGAATTCTAGAAATTCAATTTGCATTCCAGACTCCTAATGGCATATGTCTTCTTCCACAACAGCCCTTTTACATCTGTGTAGTACTTTTTCCTCATACTCATCCTCCTCTTCATTAGAACTATTATTTACACGAGCCTTATGACGGTTATGATGATTTTGGTTATTGGTATTTTCATTATGGTTGACCATTAGGGTAACTATCCTCTCATTCATCTACTCCACCATCTACCTATTTACCCCCATCGTCTGCCCAAGTTGTCTTATTGCTTGCTCAACATGCTCAAACCGCTGCTCAACCCATTGATCAACCTCCCCCTCATAAATCTCATCCAAGCGTTGTTGTGGTCTTCTTCGTGCCATTTTTTTCATATAAAACCCTAGGAATGTTCGACAGCTCTGATACGAACTGATATAGCGGAAGCCTAGGAAATTGGATAAATACTGCTCAACGTTGAATTGCGCATGTTTACTTTCTAACAATCTTCTAAAACCTATTGATTTGCACATAAATACTAGGAAATAGGCATCAATAATCGTGATTCACACAAAGGAATACCGAATATTAGAGAAATATAAATTTGATTAATAATTCAACAAAAGTTGTCTTCAAAAACCCCAAAGAGATAAATAAATAAAGTTTAGGGAAAATTTCAAAAAACAAAAAAAAAGGAAGAAAAGACTAAAAATCCAAAAAAAAAAGGAACATAAACTTTAAAGCCAAATTTAAGGGCCTAAACAAAGGAATTTGGGCTCGAAGATGGGTTACTACAAACAAAATGTGTAGCACTTGTTATAGGGCTTTAAGTTAGCTTTGATTTCATATATTATGGGCCCTGTGGTTCAATTAGGGTCACCATGACCATCCATTTGAAGCCTAAGTGTGCACTCCAATTTTGTCAAATCCATCCATAAATGACAATGCAACCTCATCCACATCAATTCACTCTCTGCATCTTTGGCTTCTATATTGGTCTCATTATGTTCGAGACATTTTTAATGCTTGATGATAGCTTGAAAGCCATTTCCAAACCCATATATGTATTCATAGGATCCGTGGTGATCATTTTGTTTGCTTTTCATCTCCCCTTTTATTATTGCCTTCTAATATTCAAAATTTAATCAATTTCATGGTCACTAGTCGATCAATCAAGTTGTCACGACCCAAAACAGGGGCCATGACCGGCGCTAAGGAACGGGAATTCTTTCGAATCCGGAACCCGTAGCAAGCCTAAAAATAAAATAAACATGCAATAGTAATAATAACAATATTAAATAATGCAGCGGAAATAAAAATCATACATATAATAATAACATTTCCATCAACTGGATTTAAATTAAATCTCATCTCATACATATATATATATATATATATATATATATATATATATATATATATATATATATATATATATATATATATATATATCTTTTAATACAAATCCAGTTTCTATATAATACATCTCTTTAAATAAAATACATGAAATCCCACATTTTAATTCACAACTACTGCAGTGTCTAGATTATAAAAATAAGACTCAAATAAGTAATTTACACAAAGAAGCCGGGGCGGAAGAAATCCGGCGTATCGACCTGCTACTGAGGTCTGAAGATGTTGACTCTCCTGAAAAATAGTCAACAGAGGGGAGTCAGACCTCACTGAGTGAATTACTATAATATATATACATACACACTAAATTATAATGCATGCAGTCAACAGTATATATCTAATATATATATACAGGCAATTACACATAGATGCAATAAAAATCATTTATATATTTTATCTGAAAATCATCTTTTATGAAGGATCAAATAGAACCCTAAGATATCGCAACCTCGAAAATAGTGTTAGACAACACTCTAGCCATGCAGGCTCACTTATTCCAAATATATCCACTTAATCTATTTGGATATTAGACTGGCCCCGAGACACTAAGTCAACCGAGCTCCAGCAGTCTGACTGCCAGTGTGATTGGCCCCGAGACACTTGGTTAACCGAGCTCCAACAATCACACCCAAATCACATCACACATATCAATAATCACAATCAATCAATATCCACAAATGGTTAGTAATATAGCCTACTTTCTATAAGCGTACCGGTACGTACTCGGTCCTAGTGATGCCCACTAGGTAGCACGTTCTATTAATATCCTTCATTAATGAATATAAAACATTCATTCACAAATAAATGATGCATGAATTTAAATAAAATAACAACATAAACCATATATATACTGGAAATATACCAAAAGTAAACCAGGTATATTTCGAGTATATATATGTCAAATGAATTCAATCAAATTATAACTTAAGCTATAAATATATTTAAAAACATTTTAAATATATTTTAGTTACAAAACATGCATATAATTTAATGTATACCAAAAATAAACCAAAAATATACTTAAATACAAATCATATTATTTATGCATATTTAATCAAAATAAACATATATTTCTAAATCATGCATCTTAAACATATATATATAGTATAGTAACTCACCTAGTGCGCTCCACGAGATGGGTCCGATGGGCCTGGACCACTAGCCCTTGGTCTCGGTTCAACTAAACAAGAAATAAATAACCGACATCAGAAGAAACCTAATAAAAATCCTAGAATTCGATCTAGAATATTAAACATAGAATTAGAAATTAGGGTTCGACTATATATCACGTTTTACGAGAATTCTACTAAAAATCCGGCAGAACCTCCCCTATAAAATGGATATCTCTCTACTCAAAAGAGTAGAGCCGACCCTGCAAAGAAACACACTTCGAAAAACAGGCTCAACGCTCAACCACAACCCCTCGGTCGGACTCCAAACTACAATCTACCGATCGGGGTTCACAAACACAGAACAATTCAGGAAATACCAAAAATATCCTTATAACATAAAAATTCATTTTATAAGTAGAAATTACATAATTAACCTTAAAACACTGTAAAAACCGATAAAACTCATTTTATTAGAAAAATCGTATATTATATATATAATTGAAAATAATTTACGAAAAATAGTTTTAATTAGTTAAAAATACTAAATAATTTGTAGAAATCATTTTTATACCTTAAATAACTATTAAAACCAATTAAATTACATTTTTAGCCAATTTAGGGTAAAATTACCAAAATACCCCTATATATATAAATATACTTAAATTACTTCAAAAATTCACCAAAAATAGTATAATTATCCAAAATTAATTTTCTCAACATTTTATCAATAATATCAATAATTAAACTCAATTAACCAATTAAATTCAAATAAAAACACAATTAACCCTAATTTCCCAAAATTCCATAAACTTCAATAATTCAAAATAAATACTTAGAAATTCATAAAAATTCCAAATAAATTCCTATAATTCATTTCAACACCTAATTTAACCATAAAACACAATTTCATAATTTAAATAATTAATTTCCGAAAATTAGAAAATAATATTAAAATATTCAAAAATACCCAAAAATTCCACAAAAATTCATACATGTAGATTAAGCTACTAGGATCAACATTTGTGAAGGGAGTTTTCATGAATCAATCAATTCTAAGCTCAAAAAAATCAAATACCCTAATAGGCCGAAATTGGAAATTCAAAACCTAAGCAATTCTAGACCATTTAAGCTCAAACCAAAGCTAGAATCACACTCACCGGAGCTCAAGGAGAAGAAAGAGACCGGCGGTGTCAAAAATGGTGGCTGGAAGAGGAAGAAATGGCGAAGAGAAGATTTTGGCCAAAAAGGGAAAATGGGGGCTAACCGTCGCCGGGGAAGGAGCTGGGGGCGGCGGAGTGGCTGGCTGGGGAAGGTGGAGCTCCTGGCGGCACACCGACAGCCGGGAATCAAGAGTTGCAGTGGTGAGGGATGGGTGGTCGGGCGCATAGGAGGGAAAGGAAGAAGAAGAAGAAAAAGAAAAAGAAAAAGAAAGAAAAGAAAAAGAAAAAAGAAAAGAAAAAGAAAAAAAGAAAAAAGAAAAAGAAAAAAAATAATAAAATAATTTTAATAATTTAATAATAAATAAAATAATTAAATAACAATAAATTAATAAACAAATAATAAAATATTAGGGTAATATATATTAAACCCTAATTAAATAAATATTTACACACATAGGCTTTATTTAGTATTTTTAAAATATGTATGAGTTCATGCAAGTCCGAAAATATATATAAAATAATTAATAATAAATTATTTACGTGAAAATTTCCCCGAAAATGCAAGTCCCAGAAAAATTTTACGTAAAGCACTGTAAATAATACTCAATAATTAAAACAGGTTTTAAATACATATCAACTCGTAAAAATATCATATATATATATTCAAAATTTATTAACACTGCATATCCCGGTATAGTGTAAAAATATTTAAAAACACGGGATATTACACAAGTTTACATTTTGTTGGTTGTACTTTTGATAACTTTCATTCAAGTGTTCATATTTTGACAAAATCTTTTGAAATTCATTTACAAATTCAAGTTAGCATGTTTGATTTATGTAAATTTTGTGTAATTTATTTTCAATTCAAACTTTTAAATTTTGTGGAATTACTTATTTCTAAAAAATATTAGTATTTTCAATGAATTCAATTTATAAAATATTCATTTACGTCAAAAACACACTTCATTAATAAGAATCATTTGAAAATAATTTTTATTTAGGATTTATTTTGAAATGAAATAAATTTTTTCAATGAAATTGAACCAAACAAGACATTAATGACATGTAAAGATCATGAATTTAATCTCTAAGGTAAAACTCTCATTTTAAGTTAAAAAAAATGTACCTGTTATACCTATAGCTATTGATGCAGTTTTTATTCAATTGTCAAAATGCAATGTTAATTTAATATATTTTCACTAGATTTTATAGTTCAATTAATAATGATCATCAAACTTTAACTTGTTTCAATTTTTTCACCTAACTTTAATTTTAATGTGCATTAGATAAATCAGATAACCATAATCTTTACATGTAGATGAGAGAAATTTTATAATGTTCTAAACTTTTATAACTTAGAAAACCAAGCCAATAATATCAAGTCATTTAAGGTTCATCGATGTGTTATTAGTGGAGACACCCAGTCCGATCGGCCCAGGAACAAGGGACGGACCACGAGTGCTCAATTTGGTCAGCCCATAATTAAGCCCAATGATGAGAAAGCTCAAACTTTGAATGAGAGGGAAAAGCCCGAAATCCTTTTGAAAATAAGCCTAAAAGCCCAAACCTTATAAACCAACCCCAAAGCCTCCTAAAACTAACCCAAGTCCCCCCTAGCCCACTAGGCCTAAGGCAGGGCAAGCTAGAGAGGTGACACCTCTATAAAGAGGCAATCACCTCTTTAGAAGAAGCCAATAAGGCGATTGCTTCATCATAGAGGCGTTGCCTCTGTGATAGCCACATGCCTCTGCATTAAATGCAGAGGTGACAATGGTGGTTCATAGTGGGCTCACCATAACTAAAACTTAGTCTCTAAGAGGAAGAAAAAGAAAATTTTTAGGGAAGAGGAGAGCTAGAGAAAGCAATGATGAAAGGGAGGTAGTAGGGGCATGGCCTCAGGGAGAGAATAAAAAAGAGAAAAGAGAGAGAAAAAAGGAGGTTAGGGAATTCAAAAAGAAAAACCAGAAAAAAAATGCTTTGAAAAAACCAAAAGGAAGAAGAGGGAGGACATTCGAAGGCAAGAAGAGGAGAAAATCAAGCTAAGAAGGCCATTTTTCAAGAGGAAGAAGGGAAAAGAACTTGCATTCAAAGGACGTCCAATTTGCATTCATCTTTGAGAGCCAACCATTTTGGATTAAAAGCTCATTTTACAATAATTTTCCTCAATTGTTTCTTGTGATTGTGTTACAAGCTTATATGCTCTTTTGTCAAGTTAGTTAGCCTTAAAAGTCATTGTTTGTTCACTTACTTTCTTGTGTCTATTATCAATGGTTTGCCATGATTTAGCATGATTAGTTGAGTTTTAAGCATAGGAGTGTGTTTAGTGTCTTCATTTCAGTGAGCACTTGCTTGAAATGTAAGTTTTTATCATTTTGAAAGTCATGCAAGTCTACTAATTGGGTGATCGCCTCTTCATAGAGGCATTGCCTGTAATGACCTAGTGTTTTAAATAAAATAATATTATTTTGGAACATGCAGTATTCATAATTTTAAATTTTATTTATATATTATTGTTGTTAATTGCTAATATTATTTATGTATTTTATTCTAATATATTTTTTTACGTAAAATAATTTATTTTACGTGAGATTAATTGATAATATTAAAGTTAATAGTATTATTATTAATATTATCATTTATTATTATTATTATTATTATTATTATTATTATTATTATTATTATTATTATTATTATTATTACTATTATTATTATTATTAAATTAGTTGAAGGGAAATTTGGTAATTTCATAATTAAGAAAAAGGTAAAAAAGAATCGGGTCTCTCTTCTCTCTTCTTCTTCTCCACCGTAACCTTGCAGCCCCCATTGGACCACCAACCACAGCCACCGCTGACCGCCATCAACTCCAGACACCTCCAGCTAGCGTCCGACGTTGCCAGCCACCGCCTGTTGCTGCTGAATTACCAGAAGCCGTGAGAAGCCGAAAGTTGAGCTCCACACCATCGGTGAGCTTCCAGCCACCTCAACTCTTCAGACCAGACTCTTTTGAAAGCTTTTCCACCAGTGAGTCCATTTCCGAGCTTTTTTTGAGCTCAAATCCTCTAGATTTTTAGATATCTTTAATTTTTAGTTAATGTGTTTTAGTGTTTTTAATTTTTTTGAACTTGATTGTGTTTGATTTATGCAAACTTGCTTAAGAAATGTTGATTGTGGTAGCTTTAGCTTATCAAATATAGTTTTTGTGTGTTTTTTTGAATTAATTTGAATTTTGGTTAATTTTTTATTATTTTAATATTAAATATAGAATTTTTGATAATTATGTTAATTAATTAGTATTAATGAAAATTTAGTTAAATTAGTGTTAGTAATTTGAGTTAATAATTTTATAATTATTAAAATAATTTTTGGTGAATTAATATAACTTTTGAGAATATTATTTATATTATGTGAATTTTGTATTTATGAGTTAATTGTTTAATTTTGTGAAAATTATAGTTAAATATTATGTTTTAGATGATTTTAAAATTATATAGGGTATTAAAATGATTTTTATAAATTATTTACTATTTTTAACTAATTAATACTAATTTTTGAAAATTATATTCAAATAATATATTATTTACTATTTTGGTGATTAAATGGATTTTTAATTACTTTTAATATATATTCTAGCTATTTAAGGTATTTGAATATATAAAAGTGAATTTTTACTATTTTATATTAAATTATTGAAAATTTTGATTTTTAATAATATTATATTATTATTTGAGATTTTATTTAATTATTGTGAAAATAATTGTATTTAGTGATTTAATGTTTAAAAAAATTATATTTTGGTATTTTGGGGATATTTATGGAATTTAATGATTTTTAATATATTTATTATTTTATTTGTATTTTTAGTGAATTGTGAATCTCAGTTGGGAAATTATGCAGTTTGGGGTCCCAACCCGAGGTGTTCAGCCTTATGTGTTAGAAGTGTATTTTTCTTGTAGGATCGGCACTACTTTTTAGTAGAGAGATGTCTATTTTATAAAGGAGGTTCTGTCGAATTTTAGGTAGAATTCTCATAAAACGTGACGTCGGGTCGACTTTGAATTTTATGTTTGTCTGAGTTTTATATTCCTAGATCAAGTTTCTTTTAGAAGTATAAGTTAGGAATTTATTCTGATTTATTATTATTCATTTTCTAGTTGCGCCAAGTCTGAGGCCTACCGAACCAGGCCCATTGAGCCAGTCTTGAGGAGCGCAAACTTGTGAGTTATTATCTTATATATGCATTGCATATAGAATGCATAAAAATTAGTATCCATGAATTTTATAATGAAATTGAATATGAATATTTCTTTTAATGTAAAATATATTTAGTATATTTTTAGTATATTTTCGGTATATTTAAACATACATGAGATGTGTATATGTTTGATATATTCCTAACATGAAATCGGTATATTTCTGGCATATTTATAGTTTATTTTAGTATATATGTGGCATATATATATTTGGAATATTTTAGTATATCTTCAGTGTACAATTGGTATATTTTCTGTATATGATGGGTATATTTTTCTATGAATAGATGTTATTACATTTAAATTATGTGTTTTTATCATTTTAATAATTATTAAGTTTATTTAAACGATATCAATAGAACGTGCTACCTAGTGGGCAGTACTAGGACCGTGTACATACCGGTGTGATAGATTTATTGAGTTATAAAATCACTTGAGGTGACTTTTATTTGATTGATTATTTAAGATTAATGTGATAGAATAGTGTGATTATGAGAGCTCAGTTGACCTAATGTCTCGGGGCCACTCACACTAACAGTAAAACTGCTAGAGCTCGGTTGACTTAGTGTCTCGGGGCCAGTCTACTGTCCAAAATGGAATAAGATAATTAAATTGGAATTAAGTGAGCCTGTATGGCTAGAGAGATATTTTTGGTTGAGATTGCGAATAATTAGGGTTCTATTTGATCCTTCATTCAAATAAACATTTTTCAGCATTTATATATATATATGATTTCAGCATCTATGTGAAATGCATGTATGTATGTATGTATATATATATATATATATATATATATATATATACTGATGTTTGATTGCATATCACATTAGGAGGTGTATGTATATATAATATAATAATTCACTCAATGAGGTCTGACTCCCCTCAGTTGTATTTTTTTAGGAGATTCCTCTTTTTCATACCTCAATATTAGACCTCTATGCCAGACTTCTTGAGCCCCAGCTAAATTGTGTAAATTATTTATCGAAACCTTTTATTATATTCTAGAAAATTGCAGTAGTAGTGTTTGTATCTATAAAATGTTGTTTATGTCAGAGACCTTTCTCTGAATATTGTATAAAATATTTTATTTTATGATATGACATAAGTATTTATTTTTATATCGATTTAAGTTTTAAATTCTAGTGTATTTTTATTTATTTATTACATGCTTTTATTTTTTTAAGGTTTACTACAGGTTCCGGATTCGAAAGAATTCTCGTTCCTTAGTGCCACTCCTGGTTTGGATCATGACAAAGTTGGTATCAGAGCCCTAGGTTATTAGTGTTGTGGACCTAAGTTTTCAGAGTTTTTTTTTCTTTGAAACTACTGTAGTTATTTAGGTTCGAGTATGTCTTCGGTAAGTTTTCCTTGATTTAGTATTCCGCGTAATCCTTAGATTGTCTATTTTGTCTGAATTCCTTTGCTTTTATCTTTTCAGAATAAGGAGGCGAGTGGGTGTCGCTCCACCGGTCATTAAGGCAGAGGATGATGAGTCTTTTCAGGATGAGGTTTTACCTCTTGAGCCGCCAGCGAGGCGCAGAGGTCAAGGTAGAGATAAACCTCGAGGAGCGGTAGATTGCCATAGACAGCGAGAGCTACAGGATGATGAACTTATAGAGCTAGAATATGAGGAAGCTATGATACCTCTAGTTGCACCGTCGATATAGCCTAGCTATTTGTAGGGTATGTCTGACCCTGAGGCAGCTCTATTCTATGCCATAGTTGGTCATATAGCTTTTAATGGGACGTCAGATCCGTTAGATTTTTAGCACGCAATTGAGATGAGGACTCGGACTGCTCACACCGTGTACCAACGGATCATGATCATTGAGTTATCTATTAAGGGATCAACCTTGGATTTATTCATTCAGGTGATTCAGTCGTATATGATGATGATTACCTAGGCTCAGTTCAAAGAGAGATTTATGAGGAAATTCTGCCCAAAGCCACTCTGAATGAGTTACAGACTTTGGCTGACGAGCATCACTAGAGGTGATAGATCTGTTGATGAATACACTAGAGAGTTTCTCTAACTTGGAAGATATATAAAGGATCTAATGCAAGATCAATATTTTGTTTTACTATGTACATCATTTGTCTAGGTTCTGCATTTGTTAGGATGCCTACAGCGGGCCTTACTCTGGAGTCGGTGATAGAGTTGGCCAAGGAGATAGAGTTGAGGCTAGTCAGGCAAGGAGTTATGCCTGATCACTGCCAGTTGGGTATTCAGTCAGGAGGATTTCAGACTACTCCATATTTGACCTTTCAGATTGATTCAAGTAGTCAACAAAGAGGCTTAGTACAGTAGAGCTAGAGGCAGCAGTAGAGAGTACATAAGAGTAGCAGACATGGTCGTGTTGGACCTCGTAGACCTAACAAATTTAGGTCAAGTGCTTCTAGCAGCATTAGTGGTTAGAGTTCAGGATCAACGGCTAGCATCTGTCAGACTTGTGGTAGAGTCCATCAGGGAACCTGTTATATGGCGCCTGTTATAACCCTTGTTTTAAATTATTAAAATATATTTCGGGATATACAGTATTAATAATTTTAAAGTTTAAATTGTGTATTATTATCGTTAATTACTAATGTTAATTATGTATTTTATTTTAAGAGAATTATTTATGTAAAAATAATTTATTTATGTGAGATTTATATTATTATTATTATTTGTAGTTAACCATCGTTATTTTACGTATATAAATTTTCTTACGTAAAATAATTATTTTTGAAGGTTTATTATTTAAATATTAAAGTTACTATTGATATTATTATTATTGTCATTGTTATTTTATGTGGGTTATTATTATAATTATTGTGTGTTATTATTATCATGGTTATTATTTTTATTGTTTGATATTATTATGAATATTATTTTTATTATTAAGTTATTTTATTAATATGATTATTATTATTATTTGTTAATTTTATATTATAATAGTTATATTGTTAGTGCATGTGTGTGTGTGTGTCACGACCTAAGATTAGGAGTCATGACCGGTGCTAGGGAAGGGGAATTCTTTTGAATCTGGGACCCGTAGCAAGCCTTAGAAAATAAAAACATGCAATACATAAATAAAAAGTACGACTAAATTAAAATTTTTCGAATCAATATACAAAATAGATACTCCAAATCCTTTCACAAATAAATATATTCATACAATATTCAAATACAACTCTCAGAGTACAAGTATCAAAACAAAACCATAGTCTTTTGTTATAATAACACTACTACTATAATTTCTAGAATACAATCAAAGTTCAAAATATACATTTACATAAAATAGTCGAGACGAAAGAACACCGGCGAAGAACTCTACTACTAAGGTTTGATGATATAAGATCTCCTGAAAAAAAATAATTGAGGGGGGCCAGACCTGTAATGACCCTAATTTTTAAATTATTTTAATAATTATCAAGATATGCAGTGTTAATAATTTTTAAAACTATATTTGATTATTTTACTATTTTGTGAATAATTATTATTATTTTACGTTTAATTATAATTTTTTTTACATAAATGTGTATATTGAAGTTTATTATTTCGGACAATATTATTTTAATAATGTTTAATCTAGTGCCTTAATATTTTAATATTATTATTTTGGTAATTACATTATTGTATTGCATTTCATGTGTTAATATATATATGCACATAAATATTAGGGTTTAGTAATATTTTAATGCATGTTATTATTATATGTGTGTATATATGTATATATATATTGAAATATATGTGTGTGGTTTATATATATACACATTATTTTATTATTACATAAAGTTTACTAACTATATTATATAATAATATATATACATATAATATATACATTATATACAAAAACATAAAATCAAAACTTACCCATATCCATACAAGCTCCCTCCCGCTGCCATCTGATCTCTTCACAGTCGGTGTGCCTCTCGCCGTTCTGACGCCGGACAGTAACCTCCCTATAATAACCCTAATTTTTTAAATTATTTTATTAAATGATGATTTATGCAGTGTTAATAACATTTAAAAGTTATATTTAATTATTTTACTATTTTGTGACTTATTATCATCATTGTATGTTTAATTGAATTTTCTATGTAAATAAATTATTTTGAACGTTTAAATTCTATTTTGTATATTTATTATTGTCACGACCCAAAACAGGGGCTATGACCGATGCTATGGAACAGGAATTCTTTCGAATCCGGAACCCGTAGCAAGCCTTAAAATAAATAAAAACATGCAATAATAATAATAACATATATAAAATAACTCACAGTGGAAATAAAAATCACAAATAAAATATAATAATAATCCGCCAATATATTTGATAATACAAATCCATCTCTTATAAATATAGATAATCTTTTAATACAATCTCAATTCAAATCATAAAAATACATATTTCATACAAACATAATACATAATCTCACAACTGACTACAATTACTGCAGTGTCTAGATTATAAAATAAAGTCAAGTAAGCAGATTACATAGTAAAGCCGGGGCAGAAGAAATCCAACGTATGGGTCTACTATTGAGGTCTGAAGACAAAGACTCTCTTGAAAAATAGTCAACAGAGGGGAGTCAGACCTCACTGAGTGAATTGTTATAATATATATACATGCATACTAAATGACAAATGCACACATTCAATAGTGTATATGTATATATATATATATATATATAATAAATACATATACAATCAAAACACACAGATGCAGCAAAATCATTTTATATAAATACTGGAAATAATATCCAATTATGAAGGATCAAATAGAACCCTAGAAAATCGCAACCTCAAGCAGTGTTAGATCACACTCTAGCCATACAAGCTCACTTATTCCAAATAAATTCACTTGTTCCATTTGGACAGTAGACTGGCCTCGAGACACTAAGTCAACCGAGCTCCAATAGTCTGACTGTCAGTGTGATTGGCCCCGAGACACTTGGTCAACCGAGTTCCAGCAATCACACTCTCAAATCACATCTCACATCATAAAAATCAATCCAATCAATATCCACAAATAGGTTAGTAATTTAACCTAAATTCTATCACCGTACTCGGTCCTAGTGCTGCCCACTAGGTAGCACGTTCTATTGATATCCTTCATTACTATATAAAACATACATTCATAAAATAAATGATACATGATATTAAATAAAATAACAATATAAACCATATATATACTAGAAATATACCAAAAATAAACCAAGTATATTTCGAGTATATATACGTCGAATAAATTCAATTTAATTATAAAATAAACTAGAAATATACTATAAATATACTTAAAAACATTTTAAACATAATTCATTAATAAAGCATGCATATACTTTAAAATATACCAATAATATACCAAAAATAAACCTAAGCAATAATTAACCCATTTATGCATAATTTATAAAATAAATCATACATTTCTAAAACATGCAATCCTAATACAAGTATATATAGAATAACAACTCACAGTTATTGTGCTCCTCGAGACGGGTCCGACGGGCCTGGTCCACTAGGCCTCGGTCTCGGCACAACTAAACAAACAAATGACAATACGAAATTAGAATAAGTCTATCGAAATTCCTAGAGACTCGATCTAAGAATAGCAGACACAAAATCAGAATAGGAATTCGATCGGACATCGCGTTTTATGAGAATTCTATCAAAAATCCGATAGAACCTCCCCTGTAAAACGGACATCTCTCTACTCAAAGAGTAGAGCCGGTCCTGGAAAGATACACACTTTGAAAATATATCGCCACACAATCCCTCGGTCGAACTTCCAAACTACAATTCCACCGATCGAGGTTCACAATTCACGAGATAATTACAGAACACATTAAAATGCCAAAAAATATCAAAAATACCCTTAATACTCAAAATATAGCAAATTAGATCTTTAAACGCTAAAAATAATTATTTTACCGATAAATACATAAAAACCCTAATTTTAATAAAATATTATTAAAAATCCATAATTCTCGATAAATTCATAAATATTAACCGAAATTCATTTTATAAATCCAAATTACATAATTAGCCTAAAAACATATTAAAAATCAATAAAACTCGTTTATTTAGAAAAATAGTATATTATATATATTTTGAAAATAATTTATGAAAAATAGTTTTAATTAATTAAAAATGCTAAATAATTTGTAGAAATCATTTTTATACCTCAAATAACTATTAAAACTAATTTAATTATATTTTTAGCCAATTTAGTGCCAAATTACCAAAATACCTCTACTATATATAAATTCACTATAATTACTCAAAAATTCACCAAAAATAATATAATTACTCAAAAATTAATTTCTCAACATATAATTCAATAATATCAACAAATATACTCAATTAGCCAATTAATTTCAATAAAACACATAATTAACTTAGTTTTCTAAAAATCACATAAACTAAATAAATTCACAATAATTATATAAAAATCATAAAAATTACAAATAAATTTCTAAAATGAATTTTAACACCTATAAACACCATAAATCACAATTTCATAATTTAATTAATTAATTTACAAAAATTAGAAAATATTAATAAAATAATAAAAAATTCACAAAAATCAAAATAATTCCCAAAAATTCCACAAAAATTATCAAATGTAGATTGAGCTACTAGGATCAATCTTTGTGAAGGAAGTTTTCATGAATAATTGAAATTGAAGTTGAAAAAAATTCAAGATCCCTAGTTGGCCGAAAATAAAAATTCGAAACCTAGGGAAATCTAGACCAAATTAAATGAAAAAAATCTTGGAAATGCACTCACCGGAGCTCAAGGAAGAGATAAAGACCGGTGGCACTCCAAATGGTGGGCGGAATCGGGTTGTTCGGAGCTAGCATCCACTTTCGGCTTTTTGAAGAAACTACGACCAAAACTCGCTGGAAATGGAAGCTTGGGGTGGTGGAGAAAGCTGGAAGGGAAGGTGGCACGTCGGGAAGCACAGTAACGAAAAGAAAATGGAGTTGCAGTGGCCGGAAGTTGAATGGGGACGATCAGGAAGAAGAAGGAGAAGATAATGGCACATTCATAATTTTTGCAAACTTTATATTAGATATATATATTATTTGTACATATGTATATATATATATATCTATTTTTATATTATTTTAATATATAATATTATGTGCACAATAAATATGCACCACACACATATTTAATAATATATATACACATATACATATATACACACTTAATTAATATTTTATAATTTAATTAAAATAAACCCTAATTTAATTTAAATGCATGTATACATATATATTTTATTCAACACTTTAAAATTATGCATGGACTCATGCAACTTCATAAAACCGCTTAAAATAATTAATATTTATTTATTTATGTCTTAATTTCCCCGAAAATAAAATTCTCGGGAAAATTTTACTTAAAGGACTTAAAAATAATTAAAAATAACTTTAATAAATGACAACTAACTAAATAATCATAAATATATATTAAAATTATTAACACTGCATATCCCGATACAGTTTAAAATTATTTAAAAATCTGGGATATTACAATTATTTTCAAATACTATTGTTTTAATAATGCTAATTTAGTACATGAATATTTTAATATTATTTCTTTAAGCATTAATATTGTTCTATTACTTGATGTGATTTATGTATTATTAATATTTTTGAGAGTATTCCACTACCATTATTAAGGTTATTATTTTCATTGTTATTTATGTGGGTTATTATTATAATTATTATGCGATATTATTGTCACAGTATGATTTTAATTTATTTTATTAAATATACATTATTTGTATTATTAATTATTTAATAATTATGGTTATTATTAATGTTATTTTTAAATGATATTTTATGTGTTATTATATATATATATATATATATATATATATATATATATATATATATATATATATATATATATATATATATATATATATATATATATATATATATATATATATATATATATATGCACATATATATAATAGGGTTTATTATTTTAATTGTGTGTGTTATTTATTATTATGTGGGTCTATATGTGTGTGTGTGTGTGTGTGTGTGTGTGTGTGTGTATATATATATATATATATATATATTAATGTATATACTTGTGGTAGAGATTAATACACATAAATATATTATATAATTATAATATATAGTATATATATACATGCAAAAAAGGATGTGAAACCAAAAAAAAAAAAGAGGACCCCCTCTCCTTTCTTCCCCGCGACCCAACTCCCCTACCCTCACTGCGCCTTTTGTTCAAGCTCGCCGAACTATCACCCTTCATCACCGTCATCTCCTCCATCTTCCTTGTCGTCGTCCAGCTAGGGGAGCAGCTCATCAGCGTTTGCGTTGAAGGAGATCGGAGGTAACCGAAACTCTATTGTTTCCGATCACCACCTTTATCCGGCCACCATTTTTCATGATCTTGGTGCCATTCGACTCCTAGAGCTCCGGGGAAGTTGAATCTTAGCTTGGTTCAAGTCCATTCCTCCTCATTTGTGAGTTTTCTTGAATTTTTATTTTTGAGCTTTTTAGGGTTTTTATTTTTTTTAGGTTGATTTTTATTGATTCAAGCAAACTCCCTTTGTAAATGATGATCCTTATAGCTTGAGCTTCATGAATATATTTTTTTTTATAATTTTTATAATTTATTTTAATTTTGGTGAATTTTTTATTATTTTAATATTATTTGATGAATTTTTGTAAATAAATTAATTAAATTATGAAATTTGTTAAATTATTGTTATTATATATTTCTATTAATTTTGATGCTGAGAAATTAATTTTTGGGATTTTATATAATTTTTAAGTAATATTTATAGTTTATGTAAATATTGGATAATTGAGTTAAATGAGTATTTTGGTTGAATTTAAAGTTTAATTGTGTGTTTTAGTTTATATTAAATATTATTTGATGATAAAATAATTTTTAGGAATTTATATTATTTTTATGGAATGTTATACAATTTATGTGTATTTTGGAATTAATAGATTAAATATATATTTTTATAGAAATTATTGGTTAATTAGGTGTATTTGTTGATTTTAGTGAATAATATGTTGAGGAAATAAATTTTGAGTAATTACATAATTTTTATTGAATTTTTGAATATTATTAGTATTTTATGTGTATTTTTGTATAGTAGGGGCATTTTGGTAATTTGGTAGTAATTTTGGCTAAATATTAAATTTAATTGGTTTTAATAATTATTTGAAGTATAAAAATGACTTTTATAAATTATTTACTATTTTTAACTAATTAATACTATTTTTTGAAAAATTATTTTCAAATTATATATAATATATTATTTTTTTTAAAATAAATGGGTTTTTAGTAACTTTTAGTATGTTTATGGATTAATTAAGTAATTTGGATTTATAAAATGAATTTTTATTAATATTGGTGTATTTTTTTCAAGAAATATCGATTTTTACTTATATTATATTATTATTAGGGTTTTTAAGTAATTACGGGTAAAGTAATTATTTTTTATGTTTTTAATGTGTAAATTGCCATATTTTGATATGTAAAGGGCATTTTTGGCATTTGTTGAATTTATGTATATTTTATTGTATCTTGTGGTGAATTGTGGACTTTGGTCGGGGGAAATTGTAGTTTGGGATCCCGACCAAGGAATTGGGAGAATTTTGTATTCAAAGTGTGTTTTCTGTGTAGGATTGGCCCTACTTTTGTAGGGAGATGTCCGTTTTACAGAGGAAACTTTGCCAAAATTTTGGTAGATTTCTCATAAAATGTGACAACCAGTCTGAGTCTAATTCTGAATTCTTGATTAAATCTGTCTATAGTAATCCTAGAAGTATAGAGTTAGAAGTTTATTCTGACGATTATTATTATTTTTATTTTTTCTAGCTGCGCTGAGACTGAGGCCTAACGAACCAGGCCCGCCGAGTCTATCCCGAGGAGCGCACACCAGTGAGTTATTATATTGTATATATATGCATTGCATATAGGATGCATCACTTAGGGTTTTTCATTTTCATTATATGTTTTTAAAAAGTGATTTAGATTATAATATTTTTTGTATAACTAGGGTTTGTATTTTATATATATGCATGTTATTTTGATATATGCACATTAAACAATTAGGTTTATGTTTAATACATTTTAGTATATATACATGTTTTAAATGTATATTTAGTCATAATTATTTTATTGAATGATTAGTATACTTTAGGTATATTTTCAGTATATTTTAGGTTTATTCCTAAATAATTGCATGCCATATTATTGACTTACACTCAAATTGTTTTTAAGTTTATTTTTGGTATATTTTTTATATATTTCCAAATAAATGCATGTTTTATTATTGATTTAAACCTAACATATTAGTGGTATGCTTAGGGTTTATTTATGATATATGCTTGCTAGAAAATTAGGTTATTTTTGGTATATTTATGAATATATGTTAAACCTAAATGCATGTTTTAGTATATATACATATTTAAATGAATATCTATACATAATTTTTTTATTAAATGATTTATGTACTTAGGGTATATCTTTAGTATATTTAGGTACATTTTTAAGAAAATGCATGTTATATTATTAAAATGCACTTAAATTGTTTTTAACTATATTAATATTTTATCTTTACTATATTTCATGTTTTATTTGACATATATATATCCAAAATATATTGGGTATATTTTAGGTATATTTCTGGTATATATATGGTTTATTTTACTATTATAAATGTCATTCTACATTAATTATTTTTCGAATGAATGATTTATTTTAAATGAAGGATATCAATAGAACGTGCTTCCTAGTGGGCAGCACTAGGACCGTATACGTACCGGTGCAATAGATTTAGGTTTGAGTGAGGAATTAATTATGGAGATTTCAATGTGATTGATAATGATGTGATTGATAGTGTGATTGTTGGAGCTCGATTGGCCAAGTGTCTCGGGGCCAATCATACTGACAGTCAGACTGCTGGAGCTCAGTTGACTTAGTGTCTCGAGGCCAGTCTACTATCCAAAATGGAATAAGTGACCTATTTGGATTTAAGTGAGCCTATATGGCTAGAGTGATTATATGATTTTTTGAGGTTGCGATTAATAGGGTTTTATTTGATCCTTCATGTATTAAAATAAATGGTTTCTGCATCTATTATAATTATAAAAGCAGAGTTTTGGCATTTGTGTGAAATATGTGTATATACCTACATATATAAGAATGCCTGATTGTTATGGTTTAGATTGCATGTATATATAGTATAATAATTCACTCAGTGAGGTCTGACCCCCCTCAATGATTTTTTTTCAGGAGATCCTATATCATGAGACCTTAGTAGTAGAGTTCTTCGCTGGCATTCTTCTGTCCCAGCTATTTTATGTAAATGTACATTTTGAACTTTGAATTGTATTCTAGAGATCGCAGTAGTAGCGTTATTGTATCAAAAGAGTATTTTTTTTTATTATTTTATTTTGATATTAAATACTCAGAGAGTTGTATTTGAGCATCATATGAATATATTTATTTATGAAAGGTTTTAGGGTATTTATTTTGTATATTATGTAATATCCCGTGTTTTTAAATATTTTTATACTGCATCGGGATATGCAGTGTTAATAATTTTTTTACATAATTATGATTATTTTCATATGTTTGGTAATTATTAAGTTATTTTAATTATTCTTAATTATTTTAAGTGCTTTACATAAAATTTTTCTGAGGGAATTTTATTTTCGGGGAAATTGACACGTGAATAATTTAATATTAATTATTTTAAATAGAATAACGAATTTGCATGAGTCCATGCACTATTTTATTGTCATATTAAGATACATATATATACATGCATATATATATTTATATATTTAATAATTTTAGGGTTTAGTAATTATTTTAATTTTGTATGTATATATTATATAGTTGTTATTTAATTAACATGTGTATATGTATATATATATTGTTTATTTTAAACATGTGGTGTGTGATTTTTCTAAGTATTATATTAATATATTATATTATAAATTATTAAAGTTATTATTATTATTATTATTATTATATATACACAAAAACACAAATTCTTTTCCCTATTTTCCCTTCTTCTTCCTCGACACTACCCCTCCTTTCACCCTCACCATCCATTTCTTCTCCGACCAAAGCGCCTCCAACCTTCCGCCGTTGACCACCTCCTTGCTAGCAAGCTCCGCCGTCCCTGTCATCTTCCCCAACGCCGGCCAAGCCCATTTCCACCATTTTTGGCCAAAACTCAAGCTTTCCACCGTTCTTCCTCCTCCGACAGTTATTCTTCGTGATTCCGATGTCCTTGAGCTCCTCAAGCTTTAGTGAACTTGATCCAAGCTTCGGTTTGAGCTCTAACTTCCTCAATTTTTCTATTTTTTGATTTTTCTATTTCAGCCATATTAACTTTTTGAATTTTTTTGAGCTTTTCCCTTGTGATTAATGAAAAGTACCTTAACAAATGTTTCTCCCCTTAGCTCAATCTACCTATGTGAATTTTTTTGGAATTTTTGGAATTTATTTTGATTTTTGGGTATTTTTTATTATTTTATTAATATTTTCTAATTTTCGAAAATTAATTAATTAAATTATGAAATTGTGTTTTATGGTAATTGTAGGTGTTGAAATGAATTATGTGAATTTATTTGTAATTTTTATGAATTTTTATGTATTTATTTTGAATTTATTAAGTTTATGTAATTTTGAGAAAATAGGATTAATTATGTGTTTAATTGACATTTATTGGTTAATTAAGTATATTTATTGATATTATTGAAATATATGTTGAGAAAATTAATTTTTTCCAATTATATTATTTTTGGTGAATTTTTGGATTAATTTTAGTATATTTATATATATATAGGGGTATTTTGGTAATTTTACCCTAAATTGGCTACAAATGTAATTAAATCGGTTTTAATAGTTATTTAGAGTATAAAAATGATTTCTACAAATTATTTAGTATTTTTAACTAATTAAAACTATTTTTCGTAAATTATTTTCAATTATATATATAATATACGGTTTTTCTAATAAAATGAGTTTTTATCGATTTTTACTGTGTTTTAGGGTTAATTAAGTAATTTCTACTTATAAAATGTATTTTTAGTATATAAGGGTATTTTCGATATTTTGTAAATATTTTGTGAACTGTGAACCTCGATCGGTGATTTGTAGTTTGGAGTCCGACCGAGGGATTGTGGTTGTGTTTTGTGTGTATTCGAAGTGTATTTCTTTGTAGGGCTGGCTCTACTCTTTGAGTAGAGAGATGTCCATTTTACAGGGGAGGTTCTATCGAATTTTTGGTAGAATTCTCGTAAAATGTGATGTCCGATAAAGTTCTAATCCTAATTCTGTCTCTAGTATTCTAGATCGAGTCTTTAGAACCTCTATTAGATATATTCTGATTCCTATCATCATTTGTTTATTTAGTTGCACCGAGACCGAGTCCTAGTGGACCAGGCCCGTCGGACCCATCTCGAGGAGCGCAATAATAGTGAGTTGTTATTTTATATATATATATGCTCTAGGGTGCATGATTTTAGAAATTTATGTGTTATTTTGATTAATTATGCATAATGATTTAATTAATACTTCAGTTTATTTTTAGTTTACTTTTGGTTTATTTTTGGTTTATTTTCGGTATATTTTAAACTATATGCATGTTTTATTAATGAATGATGTTTACAATGTTTTTGAATATATTTATAGTTTATTTTGCAATTATATTGGATTTATTTGATGTATATATACTCGGAATATACCTGGATTTTTTTTGGTATATTTCTAGTATATATATGGTTTATATTAAGATTTTATTCAATTACATGCATCATTTATTTATGAATGTATGTTTTATATTTAAAATGAAGGATATTAATAGAACGTGCTACCTAGTGGGCAGCACTAGGACCGAGTACGTACCGGTACGCTGATAGCATTTAGGCTATATTACTAACCATTTATGGATATTGATTGGATTTGATTATTTGATGTGTGAGATATGATGTGGGAGTGTGATTGCTGGAGCTCGGTTGACCAAGTGTCTCGAGGCCAATCACACTGACTGTCAGACAGCTGGAGCTCGGTTGACTTAGTGTCTCGGGGCCAGTCTACTGTCCAAATGGAACAAGTGAATATATTAGTAATAAGTGAGCCTGTATTGCTAAAGTGTTGTCTAACACTGTTTTGAGGTTGCGATTTTCTAGGGTTCTATTTGATCCTTCATAAACAATGATTTTAAATAAAAATATATAAAAAAGATTTTATTGCATCTGTGTGTATTTGCTTGTATATATATTTATTATATATACTTTTGACTGTGTGCATTGACATTTAGTATGCATGTATATATATTATAGTAATTCACTCAGTGAGGTCTGACTCCCCTCCATTGATTATTTTTCAAGAGATTCTTCATCTTCGGACCTTAGTAGCAGACCCGTACGCCGGATTTCTTCTGCCCCGACTTTATTATGTAAACTGCTCACCTGAGTTTTATTTTTATAATCTAGACACTGCAGTAGTTGTAAAAAAAAAGGAAGGATGTTGTATTATATTGGTATGAGTTATGTATTTTAAATATTTGAACTGGATTTGTATTAAAAGTTTTTTTATATATATGAAATGAGTTGTTGATTTAAATCCCGTGGTGGATTATTATTTAATTATTTATAATTTTATTTCTGCTGTAAAATATTTTAATTATGTTATTATTATTATTGCATGTTTTATTTTTATTTTTAGGCTTGCTACAGGTTCCAGATTCGAAAGAATTCCCATTTCCTAGCACCGATCATGGCCCCTATTTTGGGTCGTGACAAAGTTGGTATCAAAGCGAAGTTTTGTGTCAGGGCCTTAGTTGTATGAGTTGTGGCCCTAGTTTTCAAAGTTGTGTTTTCTTTTGAAAATACTATAGTGAATTAGGTTCGAGTATGTCTTGATAAGTATTCCTTGCTTTAGTTTTCTGCGTTATTCCTCCATTGTCTGTTTTGTCTGAATTGTTCTGTTGTCTTTTCAGAATAAGGAGGCGAGCGCTTGTCGCTCCACCGATCATTGAGGTCGAGGATGATGAGTCTTTTCAGGATGAGGTTTTACCTCATGAGCAGCCAGTTACATGTAGAGGTCGTGACAGTGGTAGACCTTGAGGAGCGACAGGTCACCGTAAGCAGAGAGAATTACAGGACGAGGAGCCTATTGAGCCTGAGTTTGATGTTCCTGTACCTCCAGTTGTTCAACCTATTCAGCCTGCCTATCAACAGGATATGTCTGACCCTGAGGCAGCTCTGTTCTATGCCAGAGTTGGTAGGATTGCATTTGATGGGACTTTCGATCTACTAAACTTTCTGCATACGATTGAGACTAGGACTCAGACTGCTCACATCGAGTACCAGCGGATTATGATCATCGAGCTTTCTGTTGAGGAACCAGCCTTGGACTGGTTTATTCAGATGATTTAGCCCTATATGATGACGATGACTTGGGCTCAGTTTTGAGAGCGGTTTATGAGGAGATTCTGTCCAGAGCCTCTTCGTTTGAGTTATTATCTCCGGTTGACCAGTATATCTCATGGTGATAGATCAATAGAGGAGTACACCCGAGAGTTCCTTCGATTGGGTAAGTATGCAGAGGATTTGATGCGAGATCAGTATTTCGCAATCACTACCTATGTCACCGGATTGGGCTCAGCATTTGCTGGTATGCCTACAGCAGGCTTTACTCTGGAGTCTGTGATTGAGTTGGCCAAGGAGATTGAGCTGAGGCTAGTTAAGCAGGGAGCGATGCATGATTATTACCAGCTACGTGTTCAGTCGAGTGGATTGCAGGCTACTTCGTATTTGAGTTTTCATGTTGGTTCGAGTAGTCAGCATAAAGGTTTGACTCAACAGAGTTAGAGGCAGCAGCAACGAGTGCATCGAAGCAGTAGACATGGTCGTGGAGGTCAGCGTAGGCCATTCAGATTTGGGTTAGGTGCTTCGAGCAGCAGCAGTGGTCGCAGTTCTAGATCAGCTACCAGTGTATGCCAGACCTGCGGTAGAGTCCATCAGGGACCGTGTTATCTGACAGCACTTACATGCTTCTGATGCGGGCAGATAGGACATTATGCCAGATCGTGTCCCTACTCTGGGTATCAACAACCACAGATTTCATGATTTCCACAGCAGTCGATTACTAGTGCTGCACCCATACCATTCCAGTTGCCTCCAGCCCAGCATCAGAGTTCCACTCAGCTTGTTCCACAGCAGGGTCATGGTAGAGGTACTAGAGGAGGTGCCAGAGGTGTTGGCCAGGCTTCTACCAGTCAGCAGGGAGGTCGAGGACATGCCAGAGTCTTCCACCTTACTCAACTGGATGCTCAGGCATCTAATGCAGTCGTGGCAGGTATTGTTTCTATTTGTTACCTGGATGCATGGGTTTTGTTTGATCCGGGTGCCACGCATTCATTTGTTTCTCCCATTTTTGCTTCCAAGTCTTGTTGGCAAGCTTCGAAGATGGCTTCTCCTTTGTCTATTGCTACTCCTCTGAGCGATTCCTTGGACACCGATATTGTTCTTTCTGGTTGTCCAGTTCTCGTGGGAGGTAGAGAATTATCTACTGATTTGATTCTATTGGATGTGATGGAGTTTAATGTTATTTTGGGTATGGATTGGTTATCTTAGCACTATGCCATGGTATATTATCGGAATAAAGAGGTGACTTTCAGAATTCCTGATGAAGAAGAATTTAAGTTTGTGGGTGATAGGAGTTCAACACCTCAGAATCTTATTTCTGCTATTACGGCTAGGAAGTTGTTGAGGAAAGGATGTCAGGGATATTTGGCATTAATTAGGGATACTTCAATGGAGAAGTTGTCACTCACAGATGTTCCTGTTGCCTATGAGTTTCTTGATGTTTTTCCTGAGGAGTTGCCAGGTTTACCACCTCACAGAGAGATTGAGTTTTGTATAGATGTGGTTCCAGGTACTACTCCTATATCTATGCCACCCTACAAAATGGCTCCTGAAGAGTTGAAAGAGTTGAAGGAGCAGTTGCAAGAGTTATTGGATAAGGGTTTCATCAGACCTAGTGTTTCTCCTTGGGGTGCACCAGTCCTGTTTATGAAGAAGAAGGATGGTACCCTGAGACTGTGCATTGACTATAGAGAGCTGAACAAGGTGATAGTAAAGAAAAAGTATCCTCTCCTGAGGATAGATGACTTATTTGACCAGCTACATGGTGCACAGTTCTTTTCTAAGATTGATTTGAGGTCGGGTTATCATCAGCAGCGGATCAGTGAAGCCGATGTTCCTAAAACGGCATTTCGCACTCGATATGGCCACTATGAGTTTCTGGTGATGTCTTTTGGTTTGACTAATGCACCATCAGGTTTTATGGACCTGATGCACAGGGTATTCAGACCGTATGTGGATCAGTTTATGGTAGTCTTCATCGATGATATACTGGTTTATTCAAGGAGTATGGAGGATCATGTATATCATTTGAGGACTGTACTGCAGACACTGAGAGATCATCAACTTTATGCTAAATTCTCGAAGTGTGATTTCTGGATGGAGAGTGTTTCTTTTCTTGGACATGTGGTGTCTAAAGAAGTTATCCAGGTTGATCCACAGAAGATTGAAACAGTGTATGAGTGGCCTAGACCAACTTCTGTTACTGAGATTCGGAGTTTTCTGGGTTTAGCCGAGTATTATAGGCGGTTTGTGTAGGATTTTTCCAGAATTGCAGCCCCTATAACTCGTTTAACTCAGAAGAATGTTAGATTTGAGTGGTCTAAAGCTTGTGAGTATAGTTTTTAGTTATTGAAGGAGAAATTGACCACAGCTCCAGTGCTAGCTTTGCCTAATAATGTGGACAAGTTCACAGTTTATTATGATGCCTCTAGAGTTGGCCTTGGTTGTGTGTTGATGTAGAATGGTAGGGTGATAGCCTATGCTTCGAGGCAGTTGAAGAAGCATGAGTAGAACTATCCTACGCATGACCTTGAGATGGCTGTAGTGATCTTTGCTCTCAAGATTTGGAGACACTATCTATACGGGGTGACTTGTGAGATTTTTACTGATCATAAGAGCCTTAAGTACATTTTCCAACAGAGTGATCTGAATCTGAAGCAAAGGAGATGGTTGGAATTATTAAAGGATTATGACTATGAGATTTTATATCATCCGGGCAAGGCTAATGTGGTAGCAGATGCCTTGAGTAGAAAGTCCTCAGACAGTCTTGCTCACATTAGTGTTGAGAGGAGACCATTGATCCAGGAGTTGCATCTGTTGGTGGATCAAGGTCTGATGATGAATATCAGTTGGTCAGGTGGATTGCTAGCTCAATTTAAGGTGCGATCTGTACTGAGGGATAAGATTAAAGCAACTTAGAGCTGAGATCCTATTCTAGAAGAGCTTGCAGAGAATGTTCGAGCAGGGAAGTTCACTGATTTCACACTCGATGATGATGGTGTGTTATGGATCAGTGGTAGATTGTGTGTTCCTGATGTAGATGATTTAAGAGAAGAGATCCTAGAGGAAGCACATTCTACAGCCTATAGCATACATCCGGGTGTCACTAAGATGTACCACAATATCAGAGATTTGTACTGGTGGGACGGACTGAAGAAGGATGTCATTGATTATGCTTCTAAGTGCCTAACATGTCAGCAAGTGAAAGCTGAACATCAGAAGCCTTTTGGGAAGCTTCAGTCTCTTCCTATTCCCGAGTGGATGTGGGAAAGGCTATGGATTTTATGGTTGGTTTACCTCATTCTAAGGATGGATACGATTCCATCTGGGTGATTGTAGATAGGTTAACCAAGTCTGCACATTTCTTACCTATGAAAGCCACTTATTCTGTAGCTAGATTGGCGAAGCTATATGTGAAGCATATTGTGTGCCTTCATGGAGTACTTGTGTCCATTGTGTCAAATAGAGGTTCAGTGTTTACCTTTCATTTTTGGCAGAAGTTGCAGGAAGCGATGGGCACTAGGTTGCATTTCAGTACTGCTTTTTATCCTCAGACAGATGGTCAGTTTGAGAGGATGATCCAGACACTAAAGGATATGTTGAGGATGTGTGTTCTGGATTTAGGAGATAGCTGGGATGATCATTTGCCACTCATAGAGTTTGCATATAATAACAGCTACCATAGCAGTATTGGCATGGCACCATATAAGGCGTTGTATGGAAGGAAATGTAGATCCCCTTTGAGCTGGGATGAGATTGGTGAGAGAGCTTTGACTAGACTTGAGATGGTTCAGGATGCTGTAGAGAAAGTCCCTGTGATTAAACATAGATTAGAGACTACAGTTAGTAGGCAGAAGAGCTATGCGTATCCTAAGCGCAGAGATGTGGAGTTTCAGGTTGGAGACTATGTTTTTCTGAAGGTGTCTCTGATGAAGGGTGTGATGAGATTTGGTAAGAAGGGTAAGTTGGCATCGAGATATATCGGATCGTTTGAGATTCTGGAGAAAGTTTGCACTGTTGTATATTGGCTGGCTTTGCCCCCGAGTATGTCACAGGTGCATCCGGTGTTTCATATCTCGATGCTGAGGTAGCAGCTCCAAAAGCTGTGAGAAGCCGAAACTTGCTTCTCCTCCGTTCAAGGCGATTCCAGCCACCATTTTCCTTGATTCCGATCTTATTTTCTTCCTTTCTTGCTAGTGAGTGTGAATCCAAGCCCCTTTTAGCTTGAATACGTGATTTGGTAAGGTGTTTTGTTTCTTTTTGAATTCGGCCATTTTAGGATTTTGAATTTTTTTGGGGAATTTTTGAATGATTCATGGAAAATCGCTTTAAAAAATTTGATCCTTCTAGCTCAAGCTACATCCCTGAATTTTTATGAATTTTTGAATATTTTATTAATTTCATAAATTAATTAAATAAATTATGAAATTATGATTTTTGGTGTTATTGGTGGTTATTATTAAGTTTAGAATTTAGTTTATAATTTTTGTGAATTTTGTGTAATTTTTATAATTATTTTTAGTTTATGTCAATTTTGAAAATATAGGTTAAATTTATATTTTGTTAGAAATAATTGGTTAATTATATGTTTTTGTTGATATTATGGAGATATATGTTGAGAAAATAATTTTTGTGTATTTATATAATTTTTATTGAATTTTTTATTATTATTAGTATTTTATGTGTATTTTTAAATATTAGGGGTAATTTGGTAATTTGGTGGTAATTTTAGTTAAATATTAAGTTTAATTGGTTTTAATATTTTTTTGAGATATAAAAATGATTTTTACAAATTATTTACTAATTTTAACTAATTAATACTAATTTTCAAAAATTATTTTCAAATAATATATAATACACTATTTTTGTAAATAAATGATTTTTAGTAAACTGTAATATAAGTTTGGACTAATTAAGTAATTTGGAGTTATAAAATAAATTTTTATAAATATTTGTGGAATTACCGAGAAAATGCATTTTTAATAAAATTATATTATTAATTAGGGTTTTTAAGTAATCAGTAGGAAAATAATTATTTTTGGTGTTTTAATGCTTAATATGCTAAATTTTGATATTTGGAGGGCATTTATGGTATTTATTGATTTTTAATATATTTAACTGTATTATTTGAATTTGTGGTGAATTATGGAACTCGGTTGGGGAATTTTAGTAGTTCGAGATCCCAACCGAGGGTTGTGAGGATTTTTATACTCAAAGTGCATTTTCCTTGCAGGATTGACTCTACTTTTTAGTAGAGAGATGTCGGTTTTACAAAGGAGGTTCTGTCGAATTTTCAGTAGAATTCTCGTAAAACATGACATCGGGTCTAATTCTGATTCTGTGTCTGTTTGTGTTTAGTAATTCTATATCGAGTCTCTAGAAGTCTAAGTTAGATTTATTCTAATGTCGTGATCGTTTTTGTTGTTTAGTTGCGCCAAGACCGAGGCCTAGTGGACCAGGCCCGTCGTACCAGTCTCGAGGAGCGCATCCCTGTGAGTTATTATTATATATATACATTGCTTTAGGTTACATGTTTTAGAATTTTATGTTTTAAATGTAAAGTTTTGCATAATTGATTTATTAAATGCTTAAGTATATTTTAGGTATATTTTTAGTATATTATTGGTATATTTTAAAATAAATGCATGATTTCTTTTTGATTTATATTCAAATTATGTTTAAGTATTGGTTGATTTTGAGTATATTTCATTATTTAATTGAATTTATTTTACGTATATATACCTGAAATATTCTTAGTTTATTTTACATATATTTCTTGTATATATATGGTTTATTTGATCATTTTGAATGCCATTGTATATATTATTTATTCTCGAATGTATGTTTTATTTTAAAATGAAGGATATCGATAGAACGTGCTTCCTAGTGGGCAGCACTAGGACCGAGTACGTACCGGTGCGATAGATTGTAGGTTGAATTACTAATTTAATTGTGGAAATTATGACTTGATTGATTTGATTGATGTGAGATGTGATTGATGGTGTGATTATTGGAGCTCAGTTGACCACTCGGGGCCAATCACACTGACAGTTAGACTACTAGAGCTCAGTCGACTTAGTGTCTCGGGGCCAGTCTACTGTCCAGTTGGACTAAGTGAATTTACTTGGAACTAAGTGGGCCTGTATGGCTAGAGCAATTCCTATTGTAATATCCCGAGATTTTAAATAATTTTAAACTACATCGGGATATGCAGTGTTAATAATTTTGATAAATATATTTGATTATTTAATTAGTTATTAATTATTAAAGTTATTTTTTAACTATTTTAAATTTCTTACGTAAAATTTTTTCGAGAATTTTATTTTTGGAAAAATTAAAACCTAAATAAATATTTATTATTTATGTTAGTTCATTTTACGTAATTGCATGATTCCATGCACGATTTTAATTATCATATTAATATATATACATATACATGCATAAATATACATATTTAGCATTTTAGGGTTATTTTTAATTAAGTATATATTATATAGTTTTATTTAATTAACATGTGTTATATATATATGTATATGTATGTGTATATTGTTATTTTTTTAAACATGTGGTGTAGGAATTTTGTGAATATAATATTATTATATTATAATATAAGTTATTAAAGTTATATATATATAAAGATTGGATTATTTACGTTTTGTGTTATCCCCTCTTTTTCTTCTTCTCGACGCCCCCAACTCCATTTCCGCCGCTACCAACTCCTACCCTCACTGTCGGTGTGCCTTCCGGTGTGCCACCACCCTCTCTAGCTCACTCCATCGCCTGTTGCTTCTATTTCCGACGAGTTTTGATAGTTTCTAGGCTGAGAACCCGAAACCCAAACTCACCATTGTTCAACCATTTTCCAACCACTAAATTGGATGCCACCGGTTTCTATCTCTTCCTTGAGCTCCGATGAGTGCATTTCTAAGCTTGGTTTCACTTGATTTGGTCTAGATTTTCTTTGGTGACCAATTTTCTATTTCGGCCATTTTGAGTTCTTTAATTTTTTGAACTTTGATTCTACTGATTCAAGCTTACTTCCTTCACAAAGATTATTCCTAGTAGCTCAATCTATATCCTGTCATTTTTGTGGAATTTTTGGAAATTATTTTGATTTTTGTGAATTTTTTATTACTTTATTAATATTTTCTAATTTTCGTAAATTAATTAAATAATTTGTGAAATTGTGATTTATGGTGTTTGTAGGGGTTGAAATGAATTTTAGAATTTAATTTGTAATTTTTGTGATTTTTTTATAATTATTATGAATTTATTTAGTTTAGGTGATTTTTTGAAAATTAAGTTAAATGAGTATTTTGTTAAAATTAATGGGTTAATTAAGTATAATTATTGATTTTATTAAATTATATGTTGAGAAATTAATTTTTGAGCAATTGTATAATTTTTAGTGAATTTTTGAATAATTATTGTATATTTTGTGATTTATATATAATTAGGGGTATTTTGGTAATAAATTGGTTAAAAATTAAATTAAATTGGTTTTAACAATTATTTGAGGTAAAAAATTATTTTTAACTAATTAAAACTATTTATCCAAAATTATTTTCAAAATATATATAATATACTATTTTTGTAAATAAATGAGTTTTTAATGAATTTTAATATGTTTTAGGGCTAATCATGTAATTTGGATTTATAAAATAAATTCGGTTAATTTTTATGAATTTACCGAGAATTATGGATTTTTAATAATATTTTATTAGAATTAGGATTTTATTGTAATTATCGATAAAATAATTATTTTCAGTATTTAAATATCTAATTTGCTATATTTTGATTTATAAAGGGTGTTTTTGGTATTTTTGGAATTTTCATGTATTCTGTACATATCTTGTGAATTGTGAACCTCGATCGGTGGAATCATAGTTTAGGAGTCCGATCGAGGGGTTGTGTGGCTATATATACTCAAAGTGTGTTTTCTTGCAGCACTGACTCTACTTTCTGAGTAGAGAGATGTTCGTTTTACAGGGGAGGTTTTGCCAAATTTTCAGTAGAATTCTCATAAAACATGACATCCGGTCAAATCCCTATTCCTAATTTGTGTTCGGTGTTTAGATCGAGTCTCTAGGAATTTTGTTAGATTTATTATAATTTCGTGTTGTCACTTATTTATTTAGTTGCGCTGAGATCGAGGCCTAGTGGACCAGGCCCGTCGGACCCGTCTCGAGGAGCACACAACTGTGAGTTGTTACTTTATATATACGTGTTTTAGGATTGCATGTTTTAGAAATGTATGTTTAAATTTTATGAAATATGCATAAATGGTTTAATAATTGCTTAGGTATATTTTAGGTATATTTTGGTATATTTTAAATTAAATGCATGTTTTATTATTGAATTACACTTAAACTGTTTTTAAGTATACGTTTAGTTTATTTCTAGTTTATTTTATATTAAATTGAATTTATTTGACGTATATATATGTCACGACCCAAAACAGGGGTCATGACCAGCGCTAAGGAACGAGAATTCTTTAGAATCCGGGACCCGTAGCAAGCCTAAAATAAAATAAAACATGCAATAGTAATAATAACAACACATTTAAGTAAAATATTATGTAGCGGAATAAAATCATAAATATCAAAATAATATTCCACCACGGGATTTAAATCAAATCCTCATCTCATATATAAATAAATCTTTTAATACAAATCCAGTTCAAATATAATACAACATCTTTTTAACAATTTTGCGACTACTGCAGTGTTTAGGTTATAAAATAAAACTCAGATAAGCAATTTACATAAAGAAGTCAGAGCGGAAGAAATCCGGCGTACAAGCCTGCTACTAAGGTCTGAAGACGATGACTCTCCTGAAAAATAGTCAACGGAGGGGAGTCAAACCTCACTGAGTGAATTACTATAATATATATACATGCATACTAAATGCCAATGCACACAATTAAAAGTATATATATTATGTATGTATACAAGCAAATACACACATATGCAATAAAGTCATTTTTTTTATATATTTTTATTGAAAATCATAGTTTATGAAGGATCGAATAGAACCCTAGAACATCGCAACCTCAAAACAGTGTTAGACAACACTCTAGCCACACAGGCTCACTTATTCCAAATATATTCACTTATTCCATTTGGACAGTAGACTGGCTCCGAGACACTAAGTCAACCGAGCTCCAGCAGTCTGACTGTCAGTGTGATTGGCCCTGAGACACTTGGTCAACCGAGCTCTAGCAATCACACTCCCAAATCATATCACACATCAGAAAAATCAAATGCACTCAATATCCTCAAATAGGTTAGTAATATAGCCTAAATGCTATAAGCGTATCGGTATGTACTCGGTCCCAGTGCTGCCCACTAGGTAGCACGTTCTATTGATATCCTTCATTAATAAATATAAAACATACATTCACAAATAAATGATGCATGAATTTGAAATAAGTAGCAACATAAACCATATATATACTAGAAATATACCAAAAGTAAACCAGGTATATTTCGAGTATATATACGTCAAATAAATCCAATATAATCGTAAAATAAACTAAATATATATTTAAAAACATTTTAAATATAAATGTTTAATAAAGCATGCATATAATTTAAGATATACCAAAATAAACCAAAGATAAACCAAAAATAAACTAAAAATAAACTTAAATACCAATTGAATTATTTATGCATATTTAATCAAAATAACACATACATTTCTAAATCGTGCACCCTAAAGCATATATATATAGCATAGTAACTCACAATTAGTGCGCTCCTCGAGATGGGTCCGATGGGCCTGGTCCACTAGGCCTCGGTCTCGATGCAACTAAATAAACAATAATAACAGACATCAGAATAAACCTAATAGAAAATCCTAGAAACTAGATCTAGAATATTAGACACAGAATCAAAAATAGGGTTCGACCGGACATCACGTTTTACGAGAATTTTACCAAAAATTCGGTAGAACCTCCCCTGTAAAACGGACATCTTTCTACTCAAAGAGTTGTCACGACCCAAAACAGGGGCCATGACCGGCGCTAAGGAACGGGAATCTTTCGAATCCGGAACCCGTAGCAAGCCTAAAAATAAAATAAATCATGCCATAACAACAATAATCATATAATATATATGCAGCGGAAATAAAAATCTTAAATATCACAATATTATTCACATAACTGGATTTAAATCGAAATCTCATCTCATAAATATATAATCTTTTAATACAAATCCAGTTTCAATATAATACATCTCTTTAAAATAAAGTACATGAAATCCAATACTTTAATTCACAATTACTGCAGTGTCTAGATAGAATAAATAAGACTCAAGTAGACAATTTACATAAAGAAGCCGGGGCGGAAGAAATCCGGCGTATCGACCTGTTACTGAGGTCTGAGGAAGTTGACTCTCCTGAAAAATAGTCAACGGAGGGGAGTCAGACCTCACTGAGTGAATTACTATAATATATATACATACACACTAAGTGATAATGCATACAGTCAACAGTATACATATAATATGTATATATACAGGCAAATTCACACAGATGCAATAAAATCATTTTTATATATATTATCTGAAAAACCTCTTTTATGAAGGATCACATAGAACCCTAGAATATCGCAACCTCAGAAATAGTGTTAAACAACACTCTGGCCATACAGGCTCACTTATTCCAAATATATCCACTTAATCCATTTGGACAGTAGACTGGCCCCGAGACACTAAGTCAACCGAGCTCCAGCAGTCTGACTGCCAGTGTGATTGGCCCCGAGACACTTGGTCAACCGAGCTCCAGCAATCACACCTCCAAATCACATCTCACATATCAATAATCATATCAAATCAATATCCACAAATAGCTAGTAATATAGCCTAAAGCTATAGGCGTACCGGTACGTACTCGGTCCTAGTGCTGCCCACTAGGTAGCACGTTCTATTGATATCCTTCATTCTTAAATATAAAACATTCATTCACAAAAATAAATGATGCATGAATATAAATGAAATAACAATATAAACCATATATATACCGAAAATATACCAAAAGTAAACCAGAGTATATTTCAAGTATATATATGTCAAATGAATTCAATCAAAATTATAACTTAAGCTGGAAATAATATTTAAAAACATTTTAAATATATTTTATTCAGGAAACATGCATATAATTTAATATATATCAAAAATAAACCAAAAATATACTTAATGTAAACTTAAGAAATAATCAAAATTATTTTATGCATATTTAATCAACATAAAACATGCATTTCTAAATCATGCATCCCAAGTATATATATATTAGTATAGTAACTCACCTAATGCGCTCCACGAGATAGGTCCGACGGGCCTGGTCCACTAGCCCTCGGTCTCGGCGCAACTAAACAAGCAATAAATAATCGACATCAGAATAAAACCTAACAGAAATCCTAGAATTCAATCTAGAGTATTAAAATACGGAAACAGAATTAGGGTTCGACTGGATTATCACGTTTTACGAGAATTCTACCGAAAATCCGGCAGAACCTCCCCTGTAAAACGGACATCTCTCTACTCAAAAGAGTAGAGCCGACCCTGCAAGAAACACACTTCGAAATACAAGCTCAACAAAAATCCACAACCCCTCGGTCGGACTCCAGACTACAATCTGTCGACCGGGGTCCACAAACACAGAATAATTCCAGATATAATAAAAATATCCTCACAACATAGTAATACATCTCATAGGTAAAAATTACATAATTAACCTTGAAACACTATAAAAACCGATTAAAACTCATTCTTATTAGAAAAACCGTATATTATATATATAATTGAAAATAATTCACGAAAAATAGTTTTAATAAGTTAAAAATACTAAATATTTTGTAGAAATCATTTTTATACCTTAAATAATTATTAAAACTAATTAAATTACATTTTTAGGCAATTTAGGGTAAAATTACCAAAATACCCCTATATATATAAATATACTTTAAATTACTTCAAAAATTCACCAAAAATTATACAATTATCCAAAATTAATTTTCTCAACATATTTATCAATAATGTTAATAATTAAACTCAATTAACCAATTAAATTCAAATAGAAAACACATTTAACCTAATTTTTCCAAAATTCCATAAACTTCAATAATTCAAAATAAATACTTAAAAATTCATAAAAATTCCAAATAAATTCCAAATAAATTCCTATAATTCATTTCAACACCTAATTCAACCATAAACTCCCAATTTCATAATTTAAATAATTAATTTCCGAAAATAGAAAATAATATATAAAATATTCAAAAATACCAAAAAATCCAAACAATCTCCAAAAATTCTAAAAAAATTCATACATGTAGATTAAGCTACTAGGAACAACATTTGTGAAGGGAGTTTCCATGAATCATCCAATTCGAAGCTCAAAAAAATCGAAAACCCTAATAGGCCGAAATTGACAAAATCGAAACCTAAGCAATTCTAGACCATTTTAGCTCAAACAAAGCTAGAATCACACTCACCAGAGCTCAAGGAGAAGAAAGAGACTGGCGGTGTCGAAAATGGTGGCCGGAATCGGCGTGATCGACGGGTGGATCAATTTTCGGCTTCTCCGGCCAAAATCGATCTCCAGACACCGGAAACGGCCTCCTCAGGCGGCGAAATTGGTCGGGGAAGATGGTGGCACACCGGACGGCACACCCACGGTGAAGAAACAGCATGACAGACGCCCGGACGGCGAGGAGAAGAATCGGGAGGAAGAAGAAGAAGTCGGGGGCAAAATGGTAATTTTCCAACTTTTTGATTTTTGACAAATATATGTATATATATATTACTTTATACTATATATTAAAATAATATTAAATTACACACATCAAATATACACCACGCACATAAAATATTAATATTTTAATACTTTATACTAAATAAAATTAATTAAATAACAATAAAACAAATAAATACTTAATAAAATAATTAGGGTAATAATAAACCCTAATTAAATAATTATACACACACAGGCTTTATTTAATAATTTAAAAATATGTATGAGTTCATGCAAGTCTGTAAATACATTTAAAACAATTAATAATACATTGTTTACGTGAAAATTTCCCCGAAAATGCAAGTCCCGGGAAAATTTTACGTAAAACACTAAAAATAATACACAGTAATTAAAATAGGTTTTAAATACATATCAACTCATAAAAATATCATATAATATACAGAAATCATTGACACTGCATATCCCGGTACAGTGTAAAAATATTTTAAAAACACGGGATATTACAGTCTCCCCCCCTTTACAAGAATTCGTCCCCGAATTCTAAAAAGAAAAGATCAAGAAGGAAAGAGATACGGGTAAGAAGCTCGCATCTCAGCTTCAGTCTCCCACGTATGCTCCTCAACTCTATCGCTGCGCCACAGAACCTTGACCATCGGAATCTGCTTCGATCTCAACTGTCGAACTTGAAAATTTACGATCGCCACAGGTTCTTTCACAAACGTCAAATCTTCACTCACTTCCACACAGTCAGGTTGCAACACGTGAGAAGGGTCTGAGATATACTTCCTCAACATCGAGATATGAAATACTGGATGCACTTGTGACATACTCGGAGGCAAATCCAACCGATATGCAACAGTGCCAACTCTCTCCAGAATCTCAAACGGTGCTAACTTACCCTTCCTGCCAAATCTCATCACACCCTTCATCGGAGATACTTTCAGAAAAATGAATCTCCAACCTGAAACTCTACATCTCTGCGCCTAGGATCCGCATAACTCTTCTATCTGCTAACTGCGGTCTCTAATCTTCGCTTGATCACGGCGACTTTCTCTACAGCATCCTGAACCATCTCTGGTCCAGTCAAAGCTCTCTCACCAATCTCATCCCAACACAACGGGGATCTACACTTCCTTCCATATAATGCCTCATACGGTGCCATACCAATACTGCTATGGTAGCTGTTATTATATGCAAACTCAACAAGTGGCAAATGATCATCCCAGCTACCTCCTAAATCCAGGACACACATCCTCAACATATCTTCCAGTGTCTGGATCGTCCTCTTAGACTGACCATCTATCTGAGGATGAAAAGCAGTACTGAAATCCAACCTAGTGCCCATCGCTTCTTGCAACTTCTGCCAAAAATGAGAAGTGAACACTGAACCTCTATCTGACACAATGGACACAGGTACTCCATGAAGGCACACAATATGCTTCACATACAACTTCGCCAATCTAGCAACTGAATATGTGGCTTTCACAGGCAAGAAATGTGCAGACTTCGTCCAATCTGTCTACGATCACCCCAGATGGAATCGTATCCATCCTTCGAACGAGGGTAAACCGACCACAAAATCCATAGCTATCCTTTCCCACTTCCACTCGGGAATAGGAAGAGGCTGAAGCTTCCCAGAAGGCTTCTGATGTTCGGGCTTTCACTTGCTGACACGTCAAGCACTTAGCAATATAATCAGCAACATCCTTCTAAAATCCATCCCACCAGTATAGATCTCTGATACTGTGGTACATCTTAGTAACACCCGGAATGAACGCTGTAGGCTGTAGAATGTGCTTCCTCTAAAATCTCCTCTCTCAAGTCATCCACATCAGGAACACACAATCTACCACTGATCCACAACATACCATCATCATCGAGTGTGAAATCAGTGAACTTCCCTGCTCTGACATTCTCTGCAAGCTCTTCTAGAATAGGATCTCGGCTCTGAGCTGCTTTAATCCTATCCCTTAGTACAGATCGTACTTTAAACTGAGCTAACAGTCCACCTGATCTACTAATCTTCATCATCAGACCTTGATCCACCAACAAATGCAACTCTTGGATCAATGTCTCCTCTCAACCACCGATGTGAGCAAGACTACCTGAGGACTTCCTACTCAAGGCATCTGCTACCATATTAGCTTTACCCCGGATGGTAAAGAATCTCGCAATCATAATCCTTCAACAATTCCAACCATCTTCTCTGCCTCAAATTCAAATCTCTCTGCTGAAAAATGTACTTAAGCTCTTGTGATCAGTAAATATCTCACAAGTCACCCCGTACAAATAATGTCTCCAAATCTTTAAAGCAAAGATCACTGCAGCCATCTCAAGATCATGTGTAGGATAATTCTACTCATGCTTCTTCAACTGCCTCGAAGCATAGGCTTATCACCCTTCCATTCTGCATCAACACACAACCAAGACCAATTCTAGAGGCATCACAGTAAACTGTGAACTTATCCACACTATTAGGCAAAGCTAATACTGGCGCTGTGGTCAACTTCTCCTTCAATAACTAAAAACTGTTCTCACAAGCTTCTGACCACTCGAATCTAACATTCTTCTGAGTCACAAGCGTGTCATAGGGGCTGCAATCCTGGAAAAATCCTGCACAAACCGCCTATAATACCCGGCTAAACCCAAAAAAAACCCAAAAAACTCCGAATCTCCATAACAGAAGTAGGTCTAGGCCACTCAGATACTGCCTCAATCTTCTGTGGATCAACCTGAATACCTTCTTTAGACACTACGTGTCCAAGAAAGGAAACACTTTCCATCCAGAAATCACACTTCGAGAATTTAGCATAAAGCTGATGATCTCTCAGTGTCTGTAGTACAATCCTCAAATGATATACATGCTCTTCCATACTCCTCGAATATACTAGTATATCATCAATGAAGACTACTACAAACTGATCCACATACGGTCTGAATACCCTATTCATCAGATCCATAAAAGCTGCTGGTGCATTAGTCAAACCAAAAGACATCACCAGAAACTCATAATGGCCATATCGAGTGCGAAACGCTGTCTTAGGAATATCAGCTTCACTAATCCGCAACTGATGATAACCTGACCTCAAGTCGACCTTAGAAAAGAATTGTGCACCCTGTAGCTGATCAAACAAATCATTTATCCTCGAGAGAGGATACTTATTCTTCACCGTCACCTTATTCAGCTCTCTGTAGTCAATGCACAGTCTCAGGGTACCATCCTTCTTCTTCACAAATAGGACTGGTGCACCCCAAGGAGAAACACTAGGTCTAATGAAACCTTTATCCAATAATTCTTGCAACTGCTCCTTCAACTCTCTCAACTCTGCAGGAGCCATACGATAGGGTGGCATAGATATAGGAGTAGTACCTGGTACCACATCTATACAGAACTCAATCTCTCTGTGAGGTGGTAAACCTGGTAACTCCTCGGGAAAAACATCAGGAAACTCACAAGCAACCGGAACATCTGTGAGTAACAACTTCTCCACTGAAGTATCCCTGACCAATGCCAAAAACCCCTGACAACCTTTCCTCAACAATTTCCTAGCTGAAATAGCAGAAATAAGATTCTGAGGTGCTGAACTCCTATCACCAACAAACTTAAAATCTTCTTCACCAGGAATTCTAAAAGTCACCTCCTTATTCCTGCAATCTACCACGGCAAAGTACTGAGATAACCAATCCATTCCCAAAATAACATCAAACTCCATCACATCCAACAAAATCAAATCAGCAGGTAATTCTCTATCTCCCACGAGAACTAGACAACCAGAAAGAACAATATCGGCATCCAATGAATCGCTCAGAGGAGTGGCAACAGACAAAGGAAAAGCCATCCTCGAAGCTTGCCAACAAGATTTAGAAGCAAAAACAGGAGAAACAAACGAATGCGTGGCACCCGGATCAAACAAAACCCAAGCATCCAGGTAACAAACAGAAACAATACCTGCCACGACTGCATTAGATGCCTGAGCATCCTGCTGAGTTAGATGGAAGACTCTGGCCTGACCTCGACCTCCCTACTGACTGGTAGAAGCCTGGCCAATGCCTCTGGTACCTCCTCGGGTACCTCTACCACGACTCTGCTGTGGAACAAACTGAGTGGAACTCTGATGCTGGGCTGGTGGTAACTGAAATGGCACAGGTGCAGCACTAGCAATCGACTGCTATGGGAATCGCGAAATCTGCTGCTACTGATACCCGGAATAAGGACACGATCTGGCAAAATGTCCTGTCTGCCCGCATCTGAAACATGTCAGTGGTGTCAGATAACACGGTCCCTGATGGACTCTACCACAAGTCTGGCAAACACTAGCCGCTGATCCAGAACTATGACCACTGCTACTGCTCGAAGCACCTGACCCAAATCTGAATGATCTACGCTGACCTCCACGGCCATGTCTACTGCTCCGATGCACTCGCTGTTCCTGCCTCTGACTCTGCTGAGTCGAACCTCGCTGCTGACTACTCGAACCAACATGAAAACTCGAATACGGAGTAGCCTGCAATCCACTCGACTGAACTCCTAGCTGGTAATAATCAGGCATCGCTCCCTGCCTAACTAACCTCAGCTCAATCTCCTTAGCTAACTCGATCACAGACTCGAGAGTAAGACCTGTTGTAGGCATACCAGCAAAAGCTGAGCCCAAACCAGTAACATAGGTAGTAACAGCGAAATACTGATCTCGCATCAGATCCTCGGCATATCTACCCAGACGAAGAAACTCTCGGGTATACTCCTCTACAGATCGATCTCCACGAGAAATACTAGTCAGACGAAGATGATAACTCAAACGAAGAGGCTCTGGACAAAATCTCCTCATGAACCGCTCTCGAAACTGAGCCCAGGTCATCGTCATCATATATGGCTGGATCATCTGAATGAACCAATCTAAGGCTGGTCCCTCAACAGACAACTCGACGATCATGATCCTCTGATACTCGGTATGAGCAGTCCGAGTCCTAGTCTCAATCGCATGTAGAAAGTCTAAAGGATCAGAAGTACCATCAAAAGCAATCCTGCCAACTCGGGCATAGAACAAAGCTGCCTTAGGGTCAGACATACCCTGCTGATAGGCAGGCTGAACAGGCTGAACAACTGGAGGAACAGGAACATCAAATTCAAGCTCAACAGGCTCCTCGTCCTGTAACTCTCTCTACCTACGGCGACCTGCCGCTCCTTGAGGTCTACCTCTGCCACGACCTCTACGTCTAACTGGCTGCTCAGGAGGTAAAACCTCATCCTGAAAAGACTCATCATCCTCGGCCTCAACGACCGATGGAGCGACACGTGCTCGCCTCCTCATTCTGAAAAGACAAATGGAAAGATTCAAACAAAACAGACAACGGAGGAATAACGCTGAAAACTACAGCAAGGAATACTTATCAAGACATACTCGAACCTAATACACTGCAGTAGTCCAACAGAAAACACAACTTTAAAACTAGGGCCACAACTCACATAACTAAGCCCTGACACAGAACTCCGCTCTGATACCAACTTTGTCACGACCCAAAACAGGGGCCATGACCGGCGCTAGGGAACGGGAATTCTTTCGAATCCGGAACCCGTAGCAAGCCTAAAAATAAAATAAATCATGCCATAACAACAATAATCATATAATATATATGCAGCGGAAATAAAAATCTTAAATATCACAATATTATTCACATAACTGGATTTAAATCGAAATCTCATCTCATAGATATATAATCTTTTAATACAAATCCAGTTTCAATATAATACATCTCTTTAAAATAAAGTACATGAAATCCAATACTTTAATTCACAATTGCTGCAGTGTTTAGATAGAATAAATAAGACTCAAGTAGACAATTTACATAAAGAAGCCGGGGCGGAAGAAATCCGGCGTATCGACCTGTTACTGAGGTCTGAGGAAGTTGACTCTCCTGAAAAATAGTCAACGGAGGGGAGTCAGACCTCACTGAGTGAATTACTATAATATATATACATACACACTAAGTGATAATGCATACAGTCAACAGTATACATATAATATGTATATATACAGGCAAATTCACACAGATGCAATAAAATCATTTTTATATATATTATCTGAAAAACCTCTTTTATGAAGGATCACATAGAACCCTAGAATATCGCAACCTCAGAAATAGTGTTAAACAACACTCTAGCCATACAGGCTCACTTATTCCAAATATATCCACTTAATCCATTTGGACAGTAGACTGGCCCCGAGACACTAAGTCAACCGAGCTCCAGCAGTCTGACTGCCAGTGTGATTGGCCCCGAGACACTTGGTCAACCGAGCTCCAGCAATCACACCTCCAAATCACATCTCACATATCAATAATCATATCAAATCAATATCCACAAATAGCTAGTAATATAGCCTAAAGCTATAGGCGTACCGGTACGTACTCGGTCCTAGTGCTGCCCACTAGGTAGCACGTTCTATTGATATCCTTCATTCTTAAATATAAAACATTCATTCACAAAAATAAATGATGCATGAATATAAATGAAATAACAATATAAACCATATATATACCGGAAATATACCAAAAGTAAACCAGGTATATTTCAAGTATATATATGTCAAATGAATTCAATCAAATTATAACTTAAGCTGGAAATATATTTAAAAACATTTTAAATATATTTTATTCACGAAACATGCATATAATTTAATATATATCAAAAATAAACCAAAAATATACTTAATGTAAACTTAAGAAATAATCAAATTATTTATGCATATTTAATCAACATAAAACATGCATTTCTAAATCATGCATCCCAAGTATATATATATAGTATAGTAACTCACCTAATGCGCTCCACGAGATAGGTCCGACGGGCCTGGTCCACTAGCCCTCGGTCTCGGCGCAACTAAACAAGCAATAAATAATCGACATCAGAATAAACCTAACAGAAATCCTAGAATTCAATCTAGAGTATTAAAATACGGAAACAGAATTAGGGTTCGACTGGATATCACGTTTTACGAGAATTCTATCGAAAATCCGGCAGAACCTCCCCTGTAAAACGGACATCTCTCTACTCAAAAGAGTAGAGCCGACCCTGCAAAGAAACACACTTCGAAATACAAGCTCAATAAAAATCCACAACCCCTCGGTCGGACTCCAGACTACAATCTGTCGACCGGGGTCCACAAACACAGAATAATTCCAGATATAATAAAAATATCCTCACAACATAGTAATACATCTCATAGGTAAAAATTACATAATTAACCTTGAAACACTATAAAAACCGATTAAAACTCATTTTATTAGAAAAACCGTATATTATATATATAATTGAAAATAATTCACGAAAAATAGTTTTAATTAGTTAAAAATACTAAATATTTTGTAGAAATCATTTTTATACCTTAAATAATTATTAAAACTAATTAAATTACATTTTTAGGCAATTTAGGGTAAAATTACCAAAATACCCCTATATATATAAATATACTTAAATTACTTCAAAAATTCACCAAAAATTATACAATTATCCAAAATTAATTTTCTTAACATATTTATCAATAATATTAGTAATTAAACTCAATTAACCAATTAAATTCAAATAAAAACACATTTAACCTAATTTTTCCAAAATTCCATAAACTTCAATAATTCAAAATAAATACTTAGAAATTCATAAAAATTCCAAATAAATTCCTATAATTCATTTCAACACCTAATTCAACCATAAACTCCAATTTCATAATTTAAATAATTAATTTCCGAAAATTAGAAAATAATATTAAAATATTCAAAAATACCCAAAAATCCAAACAATCTCCAAAAATTCTAAAAAAATTGATACATGTATATTAAGCTACTAGGAACAACATTTGTGAAGGGAGTTTCCATGAATCATCCAATTCGAAGCTCAAAAAAATCGAAAACCCTAATAGGCCGAAATTGACAAAATCGAAACCTAAGCAATTCTAGACCATTTTAGCTCAAACCAAAGCTAGAATCACACTCACCGAAGCTCAAGGAGAAGAAAGAGACCGGCGGTGTCGAAAACGGTGGCCGGAATCGGCGTGATCGACGGTGGATCGATTTTCGGCTTCTCCGGCCAAAATCGATCTCCAGACGCCGGAAACGGCCTCCTCAGGCGGCGAAATTGGTCGGGGAAGACGGTGGCACACCGGACGGCACACCCACGGTGAAGAAATGGCGTAACAAACACTCGGACGGCGAGGAGAAGAATCGGGAGGAAGAAGAAGAAGTCGGGGGCAAAATGGTAATTTTCCAAACTTTTTGATTTTTGACAAATATATGTATATATATATACTTTATACTATATATTAAAATAATATTAAATTACACACATCAAATATACACCACACACATAAAATATTAATATTTTAATACTTTATACTAAATAAAATTAATTAAATAACAATAAAACAAATAAATACTTAATAAAATATTAGGGTAATAATAAACCCTAATTAAATAATTATACACACACATGCTTTATTTAATAATTTAAAAATATGTATGAGTTCATGCAAGTCCGTAAATACATTTAAAACAATTAATAATACATTGTTTACGTGAAAATTTCCCCGAAAATGCAAGTCCCGGGAAAATTCTACGTAAAACACTAAAAATAATACACAGTAATTAAAATAGGTTTTAAATACATATCAACTCATAAAAATATCATATAATATACAGAAATCATTGACACTGCATATCCCGATACAGTGTAAAAATATTTTAAAAACACAGGATATTACAAGAGTAGAGCCGGCCCTGCAAAGAAACACACTTCAAAAAATAGGCACAGAACCACAATCACAAGCCCTCGGTCGGACTCTAAACTATAGTTTACCGACCGAGGTCCACAATCACATAACAATTATAAAAATACCAAAAAAAATACCCTTGTATACTAAAAATACATTTAATAAGTAGACATAATTTACTCTAAAACACAGTAAAAAACCGATAAAAAACTCATTTTATTAGAAAAATCGTATATTATATATATAATTGAAAATAATTTACGAAAAATAGTTTTAATTAGTTAAAAATACTAAATAATTTGTAGAAATCATTTTTAATACCCTAAATAACTATTAAAACCAATTAAATTACATTTTCAGCCAATTTAGGGTAAAATTATCAAAATATCCCTATATATATAAATATATTAAAATTAATCCAAATATTCACCAAAAATTATATAATTGCACAAAAATTAATTTTCTCAACATATTTATCAATAATATCAATAATTAAACTCAATTAACTAATTAATTTCAATTAAACACACAATTAACCCTATTTTCTCAAAATTACATAAACTAATTAAATTCAAAATAAATACATAGAAATTCAAAAAAAATTCCAAATAAATTTCTATAATTCATTTCAACACCTATACTTATCATAAAACACAATTTCATAATTTAATTAATTGATTTTCGAAAATTAGAAAATAATAATAAAATAATCAAAAATACCCAAAAATCAAAATAAATTCCAAAAATTCACACATGAAGATTAAGCTAATGGGAACAACATTTTTGAAGGAATTTCTCATGAATCAATCAAATCGAAGTTCAAAAAAATCAAGAACCCTAATAGACCGAAATTGCAAAATTGAAACCTAGGCAAATCTAGACCATTTTAAGTGAAACAAAGCTTGGAATCACACTCACCAGAGCTTAAGGAGAAGAAAGATACCGGCGGTGTCGAAAATGGTGGCCGAAATTGCATCGATCAACGATGAAAAGAGTTTCGGCTTCTCCGGCCAAAACAAGCTTCCCAATGCTGGAAATGGGCTCTGCTGGCGGCGGAACAGCTGGAGGAAGGAGGTGGCACGCCGAGAGGCACACCGACGGCAAGGGAACGACGTGACAGTGGCTGGATTCATGAGGGAGGGGTGATTGGGAATGTTGGGGAGGATGAATGGCAAAACTGTAATTAAACCAAACTTTATATTTTTGATAAATATTATATGTATATGTATGTATATATATATATACACTTTATATTATTTTAATATATAATATTATATAGACAATAAATATTCACCACACACATAATTTAATATTTTTAATAATTTATATACTAAAAAAATAATTAAATAATATTAAAACTAATTAATAATTAATAAATAATAAAAAAATATTAGGGTAATTAATTAAACCCTATTTTAATTTAAATATATACACATATATACACTCTACGTAGTACTTTTTAAAATATATATGAGTTCATGCAAATGCGGAAATCTATTTAAAATAATTAATAATATATAATTTACGTGTCAATTTTCCCGAGAATTCTATTTTCGGGAAAATTTTACGTAAAGTACTTAAAATAATATAAAACACTAAAAATTAATTTTAATTAAATAAAAAACTCATAAAATATCAATATAATATACAAGAATTATTAACACTGCATATCCTGATGTAGTATAAAAATATTTAAAAACATAGGATATTACAATATACTCAAAATATACTTGGTTTATTTTTGGTATATTTCTAGTATATATATGGTTTATATTGTTATTTTAATTAAAGTCATGCATCATTTATTTCATGAATGAATGGATTTATTTTGAACGAAGGATATCAATAGAACGTGCTACCTAGTGGGCATCACTAGGACCGAGTACGTACCGGTACGATGATAGATTATAGGTTGAATTACTAACCTATTTATGGATTATGGTTGGATTGATTTAATTGATGTGAGATGCGATCTGAGAGTGTGATTGCTAGAGCTCGGTTGACTAAGTGTCTCGGGGCCAATAACACTGACAGTCAGACTGCTGGAGCTCGGTTGACTTAATGTCTCGAGGCCAGTCTACTTTCCAAATGGAACAAGTGAATTTATTTGGAATAAGTGAGCCTGTATGGCTAGAGTGTTGTCTAACACTAATTGAGGTTGCAATCATCTAGGGTTCTATTTGATCCTTCATAAACGGTTATTATTTTCAGAGTTATATAAAATGATTTTGTTGCATCCGTGTGTATTTGCTTGTATATATATTTATTATATATACTATGGAATGTGTGCATTTTTCATTTAGTTATGCATGTATATATATTATAACAATTCACTCAGTGAGGTCTGACTCCCCTCCGTTGATTTATTTTCAAGAGAGTCTTTGTCCTCAGACCTCAGTAGCAAACCCTTACGCCGGATTTCTTCTGCCCCGACTTTATTATGTAAACTATTTACTTGATTTTATTTTGTATTCTAAACACTGCAATAGTCAAGCTGTGGGATTTTTATTTTATATATGTATGAGATTTATATTTAAAGATTTGAACCGAGAATTGTATTTAAAAGATTTTATATATATGAGATTAGTTTGTATTATTAAATTTATAGGTGGATTATTATTTTATTTATGAGATTTAATTCTGCTGCATAATGTTTTATTTATTTTAATATATGTTGCATGCTTTTATTTTTTTTTTTTTGAGGCTTACTATAGGTTCTGGATTCGAAAGAATTCCCGTTCCCTAGTGTCGATCATGGCCCCCTATTTTGGGTCATGACTCCTATTGATATTTGAGGTTGTGATAACTTAGGGTTCTATTTGATCCTTCATAAGCTGATGTTTTTCAATATTATATATAAAGTGATTTTTAGTATCTGTGTGTACCTGCCTGTATATGTATTTATTATATATACTTATAAGTGTTTGCATTTGTCATTTAGTAATGTGTGTATATATATTATAATAATTCACTCAGTGAGGTCTGACTCCCCTAGTTGATGTTTTTATAGGAGAGTCTTCTTCTTCAAACCTCAACAGTAGGCCTATCCGTCGGATTTCTTCCGCCCTGGCTTTATTATGTAAATCTTTTACCTAGTTTTATATTGTATACTAGAAAACTGCAGTAGTTATATTTATGTTAGTCGGAAGTGGTATTCTGTATTATATATGTTGATTTTAAATTCAGAGAGGCATGTCTCTGAATGTTGTATTAAAATATCTTATTTTATGATATGAGGAGATTATTCAGTGCATATTTATTGAGATTGAAATTCTTATGTATTTTTTATTATTTAAATTTATTTACTGTTTATTTTTATTATATTCAAGGCTTGTACAAGTTCTGGATTCAAAATAATTCTCGTTCCCTAGCACCGATCATGGCCCCCAGTTTGGGTCATGACAAAGTTGGTATCAGAGCGGAGTTTTGTGTCAGGGCCTTAGTTATTGAGTTATGGCCCTAGTTTTCAATGTTGTGTTTTCTTTTGAAACTACTGTAGTTAATTAGGTTTGAGTATGTCTTGATAAGTATTCCTTGATTTAGTTTTCTGCGTTACCATTAGTTGTCTATCTTGTCTGAATCCTTCTGTTTGTCTTTTCAAAATGAGGAGGTAAGCGCGTGTCGCTCCATCGATCGTTGAGGCCGAGGATGATGAGTCCTTCCAAGATAAGGTTTTACCTCCTGAGCCGCTAGCTAAGTGCAAAGGTCATGGCAGAAGTAGACCTCGAGGAGCGACAGGTCACCATAGACAGGGAGAGCTATAGGATAATGAACCTGTAGAGCTTGAGTTTGATGATATTCCAGTACCTCCTGTTGCCTCGTCGATTCAGCTTGCCTATCAGTAGGGTATGTCCGACCCTGAGGTAGCCTTGTTCTATGCCAGAGTCGGTAGGATTGTGTTCGATAGGACTTCTGACCCTTTAGATTTTCTGCATGCGATTAAGATGAGGACTCGGACTGCTCACACCGAATACCAGTGGATCATAATAGTCGAGTTATCAATAGAGGGACCAGCCTTAGACTGGTTTATTCAGATGATCCAACCATACATAATGACGATGACCTGGGCTCAGTTCAAAGAGCGATTCATGAGGAGATTTTGCCTATAGCCACTTCGTATGAGTTATAGACTCTGACTGACTAGCATTACCCTAGGTGACAGATCTGTTAAGGATTATACCAGAGAGTTCCTCTGACTTGGCAAAAATGCAGAGGATCTGATGCGAGATTAGTACTTCACAGTCACCACTTATGTCACTGTATTGGGTTCTGCATTTGCTGGTATGCCTATAGCAAGCCTTACTCTAGAGTTAGTGATAGAGTTGGCTAAGGAGATTGAGTTGAGGCTAGTCAGGTAAGGAGCTATGCCTAATTATTACTATTTGGGTGTTCAGTCAGGTGGATTTCAGACTACTCCGTACTCGAGTTTTCAAATTGGTTCAATGTAATAACCCTTGTTTTTAATTTATTTTATTAAATAATGAGATATGCAGTATTAATAAAGTTTAAAAGTTATATTTAATTATTTTACTATTTTGTGACTTATTATCATTATTTTATGTTAATTGAATTTTATACGTAAATAAATTATTTTGAACGTTTAAATTCCATTGTGCAAAGTTATTATTTATGAATACTATGGTTTTAATAATGCTAATTTAGTGCATGAATATTTTAATACTATTTTTAATATAATTTTTTTTAGCATTAATATTATTCTATTACTTGATGATTTATGTATTATTAATATTTTGGAAGTATTCCACTATTATAATTAATGTTATTATTTTTATTGTTATTTATGTGAGTTATTATTTCTATTGTTATTATTATTATTTATTATTTATTTTATTAAATATATATATTATTATTTGTATTATTAATCATTTAATAGCTATGGTTATTATTATTGTTATTTTTAAATAAATTTTATGTGTGTGTGAGATATTATGTGTGTGTATATATATATATATATATATATATGACTATTATTGTGGTAGGAATTCAATTAAACTAAAGTTATTATATATTATTATAAGATTATAGTTTATATATATATATATATATATATATATATATATATATATATATATGTAAAAAAAAAAAAAAAACAGAAAACAGAAATCAAAATTTGTTTTTTTTTCCTTTTCTTCCCGAATTCTCCCGACCCTCCTTCATCACTATGCATCTTCTCCTTCTTCTTCACGATCTGCTCAGTTCTTACCAACACCATCATCTTCTCCTTCTCGTTGGCATCACCATGGAAGAACTGCAGAAGCCGTCGGTGGACAGCAGCAGCAACAGCAGCGATCACCGGTGACTTCCCGACGGCGAGAGCTTGGTTTCCTTGGCTTGGTCGACTCCTTGAGCTGAGGAGAAGACGATCCCAAGCTCCATTCAAGCTTAAACTCATTCATTTGTAAGTTTTGATTGATTTTAGTTTATGTCAAAATTTTTCTTCTTTTTCTTACCTTGAGTTTAATTGATTTTTTTGATAATTTCTTTTTGAAATATTAATCTATGCATCTTAATCTATTCATAGATAATTTTTATGCATTTTTCTGATTTTGTTTGATTTTTGGTTAAATATTGAATATTTTAATGATTAAAAAATGAATTTTCGTTAATTAATTAATTAGATTATGAAATTTGTTAAATTGTTGTTATTATATATTGTTATTGATTTTGATGTTGAGAAAATAAATTTTTGGGAATTTATATAATTTTTAAGAAATACTTATAGTTTATGTAAATATTGGATAATTGAGTTAAATGAGTATTTGGGTTGAATTTGAAGTTTAATTGTGTGTTTTAGTCTATATTAAAATGTTATTTGATGATAAATTAAATTTTAGGAATTTCTATTATTTTTATGGAAGTTTATATAATTTATGTATATTTTGGAATTAATAGATTGAATATGTATTTTTATTTTTATTATTTTTTTTTTTCATATAGAAATAATTGGTTAATTAGGTGTATTTGTTGATTTTATTGAATTATATGTTGAGAAATTAATTTTTGAGTAATTATGTGAATTTATATATAACTAGGGGTATTTTGGTAATTTGGCACTAAATTGACTAAAATATAATTAAATCGGTTTTAATAATTCTTTGAGGTATAGAAATGATTTCTACAAATTATTTAGTATTTTTACCTAGTTAAAACTATTTTTTTTTTCATAAATTATTTTCAAATTATACATTATATACTATACTATTTTCCTAAATAAATGAGTTTTATCGGTTTTAATATGTTTTAGGGTTAATTGTGTAATTTGGAACTTTAAAATGTATTTTGGTTAGTATTAATGAATTTATCGAAAATTTTCAATTTTTAATAGTATTTTATCGTAAGTAGGATTTTATTGAAATTATTGGGCAAATAATTATTTTCAGCGCTTTAAATATTCAATTGTTATATTTTGGTTATTCAAAGGTATTTTTGGAATTTTCATGTATTGTGTGTTTATTTTGTGAATTGTGAACCTCGGTCGGAAGAATTGTAGTTTGGGAGTCCGACCGAGAGGTTATGGTTGTGTATTCTTGAAGTGTGTTTTCTGTGCAGGATCGGCCCTACTTTTGTAGGGAGATGTCCGTTTTACAGAGGAGACTCTGTCGAAATTTCGGTAGATTTCTCGTAAAACGTGACAATCGATCCGATTCTAATTCTGAATTCTTGATTGAATCTGTCTATAGTAATCTTAGAAGTATAGAGTCAGAAGTTTATTCTGATGGTTATTTTTTTTTACCTTATCTTTCTAGCTGCACCGGAACCGAGGCCTAACAGACCAGGCCCGTTGAGTATGTCTCGAAAAGTGCACACCAGTGAGTTATTATACTGTATATATATGCACTGCATATAGGGTGCATATATTTAGAATTTTTCATTTTTATTGTATGTTTTAAAAAGGGATTTAAATTATAATATTTCTGGTATATCTAGGGTTGCATTCTATATATATGCATAATAAATAATTAGACATAATTATTTTATTAAATGATTAGTATAATTTAGGTTATTCTTAAATAATTGCATGCTATATTATAAACCTACACTTAAATTATTTTTAAGTTTATTTTTGGTATATTTTTTATTTATTTCCGAATAAATAAATGTTTTATTATTAAATTAAACCTAACACATTAGTGGTATATTTAGGGTTTATTTTTGATATATGCATGATAGGTAATTAGGTTTATTTTTAGTATATTTGTGAATATATGTTAAACACAAACACGTATTTAAATGAATATTTAGACATAAATGGTTTATTAAATGATTTGAGTACTTAGGGTATATCTTTTGCATATTTAAGTATGTTTTTAAGATAATGCATGTTATATTATTGTTACTCATTTAAATTGTTTTTAACTATATTAATGAATTATCTTTAGTTTATTTCATATTTTATTTGACTATATATATATATGGTTGGTTTTACTATTATGAATATTGTTCTACATTAATTATTTTTTTTAAATGAATGATTTATTCGAAGTGAAGGATATCAATAGAACGTGCTTCCTAGTGGGCAGCACTAGGACCGTGTACGTACCGGTACGATAGATAATGATTGAGTGAGAATTAAAATTAGGTGATTATAATTGATTTAATTGATTTGACTAAGATTAATGGTATGTTAGATAGTGTGGTTGCTGGAGCTCGGTTGACTAAGTGTCTCGGGGCCAATCACACTGACAGTCAGACTGCTGGAGCTCGGTTGACTTAGTGTCTCGGGGCCAGTCTACTGTCCATAAGTGAATTGAATGATCTATTGGATTGATTGAGATGTGAGGTGATGGATAGTGTGATTGCTGGAGCTCGGTTGACCCAGTGTCTCGGGGCCAATCACACTGACAGCCAGACTGCTGGAGCTCGGTCGACTTAGTGTCTCGGGGCCAGTCTGCTGTCCAAATTGGAATAAGTGTTCTATTTGGAATCAAGTGAGCCTGTATGGCTAGAGTGATGATGGGATTGTTTAAGGTTGTTATTATTTAGGGTTCTATGGATCCTTCATGAATTAAAAGAAAAGTTTTCTACATTTAGTATATTTATAAAAGCAAGGTTTGGCATTCATGTGAAATGTGTGTATATACATATATATATAAGAATGCCTGATTGTTATGGTTTAGTTTGAATATATATATAGTATAATAATTCACTCAGTGAGGTCTGACCCCCCTCAATTATTTTTTCCAGGAGATTCCATATCGTCAGACCTTAGTTGCAGAGTTCCTCGCCGGTGTTCTTCAGTCCCGGCTGTTTTATGCAAATGTATATTCTGAACTTTGAATTGTATTCTAGAAACTGCAGTAGTAGTGTCACTATATTGGAAGTGTATTATTTTGTTTGGATATTAAATACTCTGAGAATTTGTATTTGAACATTGTACGAATATGTATTCATTTATAAAAGGATTTGGAGTATTTATTTTATTGATTCAGAAAAATTTTAATTTGGTTGTACAATCATATAATTATTGTATGATTTTATTTTCTTAGGCTTGCTACGGGTTCCGGATTCGAAAGAATTCCCGTTCCCTAGCGCCGGTCATGACTCCTAGTTTGGGTCGTGACAAAGTTGGTATCAGAGCTGAGTTCTGTGTCAGGGCTTAGTTGTTTGAGTTGTGGCCCTAGTTTTCAAAGTTGTGTTTTCTGTTAAACTACTGCAGTGAATTAGGTTCGGTCATGTCTTTGAAAAGTCTTCCTTGCATTAGGAATTCCGCGTAACCGTTAGGGTGTCTGTTGATGTTTGTGATTATTTGAACTATTTGTTTATTTTTTTTTTTTCTTTTTTTCTTTCTCCTTGTTGATTGCCTTGAGCGTGAATCACTCCATCGATCGATGAGATCGATGATAGTTGATCTTCTGAGCACGAGGTTCTACTCCTTATGCATCCTGTTAGGCGTAGGGGTAGAGATGGATTTAGAAGGCCTGATGATCACTGTTGACAATGGGAATAATTGAATGAGGAGCTGGTGGCTTAGCATTGCAATGATGTTGCTTCTGCAACATGAGTTTTGCAGGATGCGGTGCTGATACCTTCGATCGTTCAGCAGATGTAATTTCCTTTTCAACCGAGAACTTGAGACATGTCAATTCTGCGTATATGCTATATTCTGAATTCTGTTGATTTCTATATCTTTTCAGCGCAGTGAGTGTGAATTGTTTCTTCTCCAGAGACAATATTGATAATCAGTCTTTTCAAGTTCAAGTTGTGGTTATAGTTCCAGCCCTACTACACCTATCTAGTATAGGGGTAGGTTAGAGGCAACTATAACTCAAGGGTTAAGGTAGTCATTGTAAGCAGTACAAGCATTTCTTTTGGACTTGTACGTGCAACAATTGTGGCCAGGATAGCCGAGATTAATAAGAGCTTGATAGCATGTAGTCAAGTTTGGCAGTTGTTTGATATGCTTTGACGGGGGAATTGGAAAATATCTAATGAAGACGAAGCACTCTTGTACTCTTTTTGGCAAGCTGTCAGTTCTGACTGCAACACATAATTTGAGTTAAAAGGGGGATTTCTAAGATACTTCCATCCACCTTTAAGGAAGGATAATTACCTATATCAGCTATTGCACAGAGTAAGGGAAGAGCAATCAGTTGAAAAGATTACCTGTAAACTCTTCAATCTGATATGTCCTACTGAAGACATAATACAGTATAAGAGGAGACTGGTAAAAATTATGTGTTACGGGATTAAGCGTAATATATTGGCATCTGAACCGAGAATTGAGATTCAGAGATTTATTATGAATTCGATCTTTTGGGTGTAAATAATCTTGATGAGATGTGAAAGGGTTGTCAAGAATATCTGGCTCTAGTTGAGTTTACTTCAGTGGAGAAGTTGTCTCTCCCAGATGTTTTAATTGCCTGTGAGTTACCAGGTTTACCACTTTACAAAGACTGAATTATGTATCGATGTGGTTCCTGATGTAACTCCTATTTCAATATAGCCCTACAAAATGATTTTTGCTGAGCTGTAAGAGCAATTATGAGAGCTGTATGACCAAGGTTTGGTCAGACCTTATGTTTCTCTTTGGGGTGCACTAGTTTTATTGTAAGGAAGAAGGATGGTACCTTGAAACTATGCATTGACTGTAGAGAGATGAACAGGGTAACAGTGAAGGACAAGTATCCTCTTTTAAGGATAGATGACCTGTCTGATAAGCTACAGAGTGCACAGTTCGTTTCAAAAATTGATTTGAAGTCGGGTTATCATTAGTTGTGGATTAGTTTGTAGTAGTCTTCATTAATGATATACTAATGTATTCGAAGTGAATGAAAGGGCACGTATATCACTTGAGGACTATACTACAGACACTAAGAGAATGTCAGCTTTATGCTGAATTCAAGAAGTGTGATCATTGGGTGGAGAGTGTTATTTTTTTTTGAATTATGACGTTTAAGGATAGAATTCGAGTTGATCCACAAAAGATCAATATAACATCTGAGTGGCCCAGACTGACTGAATCCATTGAGATCTGTAATTTTCTAGGTTTAATTGGGTATCATAGGAAATCTGAATAGAATTCTCTAGAATTACAGCTCCTATGACCCTCATAACTCAGAAGAATGGGAAGATTGTGTGAACAGATGTTTGTTAGAACAGCTTCTAAGTACTGAAGAAGACTGATTGATATGAGGGTTATGTGAACTTTAGAGGATAAGACCTGATATCATTACAGCATTTCATCATATCATCATAGCATCTCATTACAGCATTTCATCATGACATTTCATTCTAGCATTTCATCATAACATTTCATTAGATCATCTCATCATGACATTCATCATAGCATGTCATCATGGCATATCACCATAGAATGATCTGCTGATAGGAGATGCCCAAGTTAATGATACAGGGTTGATATTGTAATCTGAGAACGGGATTCTATATAAGCTGTGGAAATGAACTTGCCGTGTACATCCAAATGGTTACCAAGAATTATCACAATATTCAGGATCAATACTAGTGGGTTGGATTATAGAAGGATGTGACTGATTGTATTTCTAAGTGTCAAAATTGCCAGTCGGTGAAAGCTGAATATTAGAAGTCTTCTGGGAAGTTTTGATCTCTTTTGAATTTGGGTGGAAATAAGAGAGAATTGTGATAATTTTTGTGGTTGGTTACCTCGTTCGAAGGGTGAATATGATTCCGTTGGAATGATTGTAGGCAAATTGACCAAGTCAGCTAATTTTTGGCCAGTGGAATCCATTTATTTTGTAGCTAAGTGGGCTAAGCTGCATATGAAGCATATTGTGTGCCTGCATGGACTACCTGTGTCCATTGTATATGGTAAAGGTACAGTGTTTACCTTTCGATTTTGGCAGAGATTATGGAGAGTAATAGACACCTGATTGGATTTCAATACTGCTTTTCATCCTCAGACAGATGACAGTCTGAGAAGACGATCCAGACACTAAACAGTATGTTGAAGATGTGTGTTTTGGATCTAGAAGGTAGCTAGGTTGATTATATGCTACTTATAGAATTCGTTTATAATAACAGCTACCATAGCAGAATTGAAATGACACCACCTGAAGCTTTTATGGAAAGAAGTCTTAATTAGATACGAGATGGTTCAGAATACAGCGAAGAAGTTGTTGTGATCAGAAGAGCGATATGGATCCTAGATGCAGAGATATGGAGTTTCATATCAAAGATTATAATTCTGAAGATGTCTCCGAAAAGTGGTGTGATGAGACGCGTTGAACAATATAGAACTGAATGAAGACCTGAAGTTTGAGAAGGAATCAGTTGTGATTGTAAATTATCAAGCTCAATAGTTATGTTCGAACCAGTTTTCGATAGTCAAGATATTGTGGCGAAGCAACAATATGAAAGAGCTTACCTGAGAGATTGAAGTTGAGATACGAGCTTCTTACCCGTATCTCTTTCCTCCTTGTTTCCTGTCTATTCTTTTCTTGGAATTCGAGGACGAATTCTTATAAGGAGGGGAGACTGTAATAACCCTTGTTTTTAATTTATTTTATTAAATAATGAGATATGCAGTATTAATAAAGTTTAAAAGTTATATTTAATTATTTTACTATTTTGTGACTTATTATCATTATTTTATGTTAATTGAATTTTATACGTAAATAAATTATTTTGAACGTTTAAATTCCATTGTGCAAAGTTATTATTTATGAATACTATGGTTTTAATAATGCTAATTTAGTGCATGAATATTTTAATACTATTTTTAATATAATTTTTTTTAGCATTAATATTATTCTATTACTTGATGATTTATGTATTATTAATATTTTGGAAGTATTCCACTATTATAATTAATGTTATTATTTTTATTGTTATTTATGTGAGTTATTATTTCTATTGTTATTATTATTATTTATTATTTATTTTATTAAATATATATATTATTATTTGTATTATTAATCATTTAATAGCTATGGTTATTATTATTGTTATTTTTAAATAAATTTTATGTGTGTGTGAGATATTATGTGTGTGTATATATATATATATATATATATATATATGACTATTATTGTGGTAGGAATTCAATTAAACTAAAGTTATTATATATTATTATAAGATTATAGTTTAATATATATATATATATATATATATATATATATATATGTAAAAAAAAAAAAAACAGAAAACAGAAATCAAAATTTGTTTTTTTTCCCTTTTCTTCCCGAATTCTCCCGACCCTCCTTCATCACTATGCATCTTCTCCTTCTTCTTCACGATCTGCTCAGTTCTTACCAACACCATCATCTTCTCCTTCTCGTCGGCATCACCATGGAAGAACTGCAGAAGCCGTCGGTGGACAGCAGCAGCAACAGCAGCGATCACCGGTGACTTCCCGACGGCGAGAGCTTGGTTTCCTTGGCTTGGTCGACTCCTTGAGCTGAGGAGAAGACGATCCCAAGCTCCATTCAAGCTTAAACTCATTCATTTGTAAGTTTTGATTGATTTTAGTTTATGTCAAAATTTTTCTTCTTTTTCTTACCTTGAGTTTAATTGATTTTTTTGATAATTTCTTTTTGAAATATTAATCTATGCATCTTAATCTATTCATAGATAATTTTTATGCATTTTTCTGATTTTGTTTGATTTTTGGTTAAATATTGAATATTTTAATGATTAAAAAATGAATTTTCGTTAATTAATTAATTAGATTATGAAATTTGTTAAATTGTTGTTATTATATATTGTTATTGATTTTGATGTTGAGAAAATAAATTTTTGGGAATTTATATAATTTTTAAGAAATACTTATAGTTTATGTAAATATTGGATAATTGAGTTAAATGAGTATTTGGGTTGAATTTGAAGTTTAATTGTGTGTTTTAGTCTATATTAAAATGTTATTTGATGATAAATTAAATTTTAGGAATTTCTATTATTTTTATGGAAGTTTATATAATTTATGTATATTTTGGAATTAATAGATTGAATATGTATTTTTATTTTTATTATTTTTTTTTTTCATATAGAAATAATTGGTTAATTAGGTGTATTTGTTGATTTTATTGAATTATATGTTGAGAAATTAATTTTTGAGTAATTATGTGAATTTATATATAACTAGGGGTATTTTGGTAATTTGGCACTAAATTGACTAAAATATAATTAAATCGGTTTTAATAATTCTTTGAGGTATAGAAATGATTTCTACAAATTATTTAGTATTTTTACCTAGTTAAAACTATTTTTTTTTTCATAAATTATTTTCAAATTATACATTATATACTATACTATTTTCCTAAATAAATGAGTTTTATCGGTTTTAATATGTTTTAGGGTTAATTGTGTAATTTGGAACTTTAAAATGTATTTTGGTTAGTATTAATGAATTTATCGAAAATTTTCAATTTTTAATAGTATTTTATCGTAAGTAGGATTTTATTGAAATTATTGGGCAAATAATTATTTTCAGCGCTTTAAATATTCAATTGTTATATTTTGGTTATTCAAAGGTATTTTTGGAATTTTCATGTATTGTGTGTTTATTTTGTGAATTGTGAACCTCGGTCGGAAGAATTGTAGTTTGGGAGTCCGACCGAGAGGTTATGGTTGTGTATTCTTGAAGTGTGTTTTCTGTGCAGGATCGGCCCTACTTTTGTAGGGAGATGTCCGTTTTACAGAGGAGACTCTGTCGAAATTTCGGTAGATTTCTCGTAAAACGTGACAATCGATCCGATTCTAATTCTGAATTCTTGATTGAATCTGTCTATAGTAATCTTAGAAGTATAGAGTCAGAAGTTTATTCTGATGGTTATTTTTTTTTACCTTATCTTTCTAGCTGCACCGGAACCGAGGCCTAACAGACCAGGCCCGTTGAGTATGTCTCGAAAAGTGCACACCAGTGAGTTATTATACTGTATATATATGCACTGCATATAGGGTGCATATATTTAGAATTTTTCATTTTTATTGTATGTTTTAAAAAGGGATTTAAATTATAATATTTCTGGTATATCTAGGGTTGCATTCTATATATATGCATAATAAATAATTAGACATAATTATTTTATTAAATGATTAGTATAATTTAGGTTATTCTTAAATAATTGCATGCTATATTATAAACCTACACTTAAATTATTTTTAAGTTTATTTTTGGTATATTTTTTATTTATTTCCGAATAAATAAATGTTTTATTATTAAATTAAACCTAACACATTAGTGGTATATTTAGGGTTTATTTTTGATATATGCATGATAGGTAATTAGGTTTATTTTTAGTATATTTGTGAATATATGTTAAACACAAACACGTATTTAAATGAATATTTAGACATAAATGGTTTATTAAATGATTTGAGTACTTAGGGTATATCTTTTGCATATTTAAGTATGTTTTTAAGATAATGCATGTTATATTATTGTTACTCATTTAAATTGTTTTTAACTATATTAATGAATTATCTTTAGTTTATTTCATATTTTATTTGACTATATATATATATGGTTGGTTTTACTATTATGAATATTGTTCTACATTAATTATTTTTTTTAAATGAATGATTTATTCGAAGTGAAGGATATCAATAGAACGTGCTTCCTAGTGGGCAGCACTAGGACCGTGTACGTACCGGTACGATAGATAATGATTGAGTGAGAATTAAAATTAGGTGATTATAATTGATTTAATTGATTTGACTAAGATTAATGGTATGTTAGATAGTGTGGTTGCTGGAGCTCGGTTGACTAAGTGTCTCGGGGCCAATCACACTGACAGTCAGACTGCTGGAGCTCGGTTGACTTAGTGTCTCGGGGCCAGTCTACTGTCCATAAGTGAATTGAATGATCTATTGGATTGATTGAGATGTGAGGTGATGGATAGTGTGATTGCTGGAGCTCGGTTGACCCAGTGTCTCGGGGCCAATCACACTGACAGCCAGACTGCTGGAGCTCGGTCGACTTAGTGTCTCGGGGCCAGTCTGCTGTCCAAATTGGAATAAGTGTTCTATTTGGAATCAAGTGAGCCTGTATGGCTAGAGTGATGATGGGATTGTTTAAGGTTGTTATTATTTAGGGTTCTATGGATCCTTCATGAATTAAAAGAAAAGTTTTCTACATTTAGTATATTTATAAAAGCAAGGTTTGGCATTCATGTGAAATGTGTGTATATACATATATATATAAGAATGCCTGATTGTTATGGTTTAGTTTGAATATATATATAGTATAATAATTCACTCAGTGAGGTCTGACCCCCCTCAATTATTTTTTCCAGGAGATTCCATATCGTCAGACCTTAGTTGCAGAGTTCCTCGCCGGTGTTCTTCAGTCCCGGCTGTTTTATGCAAATGTATATTCTGAACTTTGAATTGTATTCTAGAAACTGCAGTAGTAGTGTCACTATATTGGAAGTGTATTATTTTGTTTGGATATTAAATACTCTGAGAATTTGTATTTGAACATTGTACGAATATGTATTCATTTATAAAAGGATTTGGAGTATTTATTTTATTGATTCAGAAAAATTTTAATTTGGTTGTACAATCATATAATTATTGTATGATTTTATTTTCTTAGGCTTGCTACGGGTTCCGGATTCGAAAGAATTCCCGTTCCCTAGCGCCGGTCATGACTCCTAGTTTGGGTCGTGACATTCAAGTAGTCAGCAGAGAGGCCTAGCTCAGCAGAGTCAGAGACAGCAACAGAGGATACATAAGAGTAGTAGACATGGCCATGGAGGTTAGCATAGACCATTCAGACTTGGGTCAGGTGCTTCAAGCAATAGCAGTGGTCGTAGTTCTAGGTCAGCTGCCAGTGTTTGTTAGAAATATGGTAGAGTCCATCAGGGACCATGTTACATGACACCGCTGACATGTTTCAGATGCAGACAGATGGGACACTTTGCCAGATCTTGTCCCTATTATGGTTATCAGTAGTTGTCGATTCCATGATTCCCTCAGCAGTCGATTGCCAGTGTAGCACCCATTCCTTTTAAGTTGCCTCCAGCCCAACACCAAAGTTCTACTCAAATTGCTCCTCAGCAGGGATGTGGTAGAGTTGCTAGAGGTGTTGGACAAGCTTCTACCAATCAGCAGGGAGGTCGAGGTCAGGCTAGAGTCTTTCATCTTACTTAGCAGGATGCTTAGGCATCTAATGTAGTCGTGGCAGGTATTATTTCTGTTTGTTACCTGGATGCATGGGTTCTGTTTGATCCAGGTGCCACGCATTCGTTCATTTTTACTGTTTTTGCTTCCAAGTCTTATTGGCAAGCTTTGAGGATGGCTTTTCCTTTGTCTATCGCCATTCCTCTAAATGACTCTTTGGACACCGATGTTGTTCTTTCTGGTTGTCCAGTTCTTGTCGGAGGTAGAGAATTGTTCGCTTACTTGATTTTTTTGAATGTGATGGAATTCGATGTTATTCTAGGTATGGATTGGTTATCTCAGCACTATGTCGTGGTGGATTATCGGAGTAAAGAGGTGACTTTCAGAATTCCTGATGAAGAAGAATTTAAGTTTATGGGTGAAAAGAGTTTTGCACCTCAAAATCTCATCTCTGCTATTACAACTAGGAAGTTATTGAGGAACGGTTGTCAGGGTTATTTGGCATTAGTCAGGGATACTTTAGTGGAGAAGTTGTCACTCATAAATGTTCCTGTTGCCTATGAATTTCCTGATGTTTTTCCTGAGGAGTTACCAGGTTTACCACCTCATAGAGAGATTGAGTTATGTATAGATGTGGTTCCAAGCACTACCCTTATTTATATGCCACCTTACAGAATGGCTCCTGTAGAGTTAAAAGAGTTAAAGGAGCAGTTGCAAGAGTTGCTAGATAAGGGTTTTATTAGGCCCAGTGTTTTTCCTTAGGGTACACCAGTCCTATTTGAGAGGAAGAAGGATGGTACCTTGAGACTGTGCATTGACTACAAAGAGCTTAATAAGGTGACAGGGAAGAACAAGTATCCTCTCCCGAGGATAGATGACTTGTTTGATCAGCTACAGGGTGCATAGTTCTTTTCTAAGATTGATTTGAGGTTGGGTTATCATCAGTTGTGGATCAATGAAGCCGATGTTCCTAAAACAGCATTCCGCACTCAATATGGCCATTATAAGTTTCTAGTGATGTCTTTTGGCTTGACTAATGCACCAGTAGCTTTTATGGATCTGATGAACAGGGTATTTAGACCATTTATGGATCAATTTGTGGTAGTCTTCATTGATGATATACTAGTGTATTCGAGGAGTATGGAAGAACATGTATATCGCTTAAGGACTTTACTGCAAATACTGAGAGAACATCAGCTTTATGCTAAATTCTTGAAGTATGATTTTTGGATGGAGAGTGTTGCATTTCTTGGACACATGGTGTCAAAAGAGGGTATCTAAGTTGATTCCCAAAAGATTAAGGCAGTAGCTGAGTGGCCTAGACCGACTTCAATTACTGAGATTCGAAGTTTTCTAGGTTTAGTTGGGTACTATAGGAGGTTTGTACAGGATTTTTCCAGAATTGTAGCTCCTATGACTCCCTTGACTCAAAAGAATATGAGATTTGAGTGGTCAGAAGCTTATGAGAATAGTTTCCAATTATTGAAGGAGAAGTTGACCACAGCTCCAGTTTTGGCTTTGCCTAATGGAGAAGACAAGTTCACAATTTATTATGATGCCTCTAGGGTTGTCCTAGGTTGTGTGTTGATGTAGAATGGTAGGGTAATAGCCTATGCTTCGAGGCAATTGAAGAAGCATGAACAGAACTATCCTACCCACAACCTAGAGATGGCTACAGTGATCTTTACTCTCAAGATTTGGTGATATTATCTGTACGGGGTGACTTGTAAGATTTTTACTAATCACAAGAGCCTTAAGTACATTTTCCAGCAGAAAGATCTGAATCTAAGGCAGAGGAGATAGTTAGAACTATTGAAAGATTATGACTATGAGATTTTATATCATCCATGCAAGGCTAATGTGGTAGCAGATGCCTTGAGTAGGAAGTCCTCAAGCAGTCTTGCCCATATTAGTGTGGAGAGGAGATCATTTATCCAAGAGTTACATCAGTTAGTGGATCAAGGTCTGATGATGAAGGTGAGCAAATCAGGTGGATTGCTAGCTCAATTTAGGGTGTGATCTGTACTAAGAGATAGAATTAAGGTAGCTCAGAGCCGAGATCCTATTCTAGAAGAGCTTGCAGAGAATGTTCGAGCAGGGAAGTTCACTGATTTTACAGTTGATGATGATGGTGTTTTATGGATCAGTGGTAGATTGTGTGTTCCTATTGTAGATAATTTGAGAGAAGAGATCCTTAAGGAAGCATATTCTACAGCCTACAGTGTACATTCGTGTGTCACTAAGATATACCACAGTATCAGAGACTTGTACTTATGGGATGGACTGAAGAAGGATGTCATTCATTATGTTGCTAAGTGTTTAATGTGTCAGTAAGTGAAAGCTGTGCATCATAAACCTTCTAGGAAGCTTCAGCCTCTTCCTCTTCCTGAGTGGAAGTGGGAAAGGATTACTATGGATTTTGTGGTTGGTTTACCTCGTTCTAAGGATGGATACGATTCCATCTGGGTGATTGCGGATAGATTGACCAAGTCTGCACATTTCTTACTATAAAAGCCACTTATTTTATAGCTAGCTTGGCAAAGATGTATATGAAGCATATTGTGTGCCTTCATAAAGTACCTGTGTCTATTGTGTCGGATAGAGGTTTAGTGTTTACCTCTTATTTTTAGCAGAAGCTGTAGGAAGCAATGGGCACTAGGTTAGATTTCAGTACTGCTTTTCATCCTCAAACAGATAGTCAGTCTAAAAGGATGATCCAGACACTAAAAGATATGTTGAGAATGTGTGTTTTGGATTTAGGAGGTAGCTGGGATGATCATTTGCCACTTATCGAGTTTGCAAATAATAAAAACTACCATCGCAGTATTGGAATGGCACCATACGAGGCTTTGTATGGAAGGAAGTGTATATCCCCTTTGAGTTAGGATAAGATTGGAGAGAGAGCTTTGACTGGACCTGAGATGGTTCAGGATGCTGTAGAGAAAGTTGTTATGATCAAGAGCATATTAGAGACCGCAGTTAGCAAACAAAAGAGCTATGCAGATCCTAGACGCAGAGAGGTGGAGTTCTAGGTAGGAGAATATGTTTTTCTGAAGGTGTCTCTGATGAAGGGTGTTATGAGATTTGGCAGGAAGGGTAAGCTAGCATTGAGATATATAGGACTATTCGAGATTCTGGAGAGAGTTGGCACTATTGCATATCGGTTGGCTTTGCCTTCGAGTATTCTCATGTGCATTCGGTGTTTCATATCTCGATGGTGAGGAAATATATTTCAGACCCTTCACACGTTGTAGCCCGATAGTGTTGAAGTGAATGAAGACCTAACGTTCATAGAAGAACCTGTTGTGATCGTAGACTATCAAGTTCGACAGTTGCATTTGAAGTAGATTTCGATGGTCAAAGTGTTATGGTGCAGCAACAAAGTAGAAGAGCATACCTGGGAGACTGAAGCTGAGATGCGAGCTTCTTACTCGTATCTCTTTCCTCCTTGTTTCTTGTTTATTCTTTTCTTAGAATTCAGGGACGAATTCTTATAAGAAGGGAAGACTATAATGACCCTAGTTTTTAAATTATTTTAATAATTATCAGGATATGCAGTGTTAATAAATTTTAAAACTATATTTGATTATTTTACTATTTTATGAATAATTATTATTATTTTATGTTTAATTATAATTTTTTTACATAAATGTGTATATTGAAGTTTATTATTTCGGACAATATTATTTTAATAATGTTTAATCTAGTGCATTAATATTTTAATATTATTATTTTAATTATTACATTATTGTATTGCATTTCATGTGTTAATATATATATATATATGCACATAAATATTATGGTTTAATAATATTTTAATGCATGTTATTATTATGTGTGTGTATATATGTATATATATATTGAAATATATGTGTGTGGTTTATATATATACACATTATTTTATTATTACATAAATTTTACTAACTATATTATATAATAATATATATACATATAATATATACATTATATGCAAAAAGAAAAAATCAAAACTTACCTATATCCATACAAGCTCCCTCCCACTGCCATCTGATCTCTTCATAATCAGTGTGCCTCTCACCGTTCTGACATAGGACAACAACCTCCCCCTTCAAGCTTCATCACTATCGCCCTTTCCTTTCTTCCCCGACACCGGCAGCAGCTTCAGAAGCTGTGAGAAGCCGAAACTTGCTTCTCCTTCGTTCTTGGCGATTCCGGCTACCATTTTCCTTGATTCCAATTTTTTTTTCTTCCTTTCTTGCCAGTGAGTGTGAATCCAAGCTCCTTTTAGATTGAAAACGTGATTTGGTAAGGTGTTTTGCTTGTTTTTGAATTCGGCCATTTTAGGGTTTTGAATTTTTTTTGGGAATTTTTGAATGATTCATGGAAAATGGCTTTATAAAAGTTGATCCCTCTAGCTCAAGCTACATCCCTGGATTTTTGTGTGATTTTTGTGACTCTTTGAATATTTTATTATTATTTTATTAATTTCGTAAAGTAATTAAATAAATTATGAAATTATGATTTTTGATGTTATTGGTGGTTATTATTAATTTTAGAATTTAGTTTATAATTTTTGTGAATTTTGTGTAATTTTAATAATTATTTTTAGTTTATGTCAATTTTGAAAATATAGGTTAAATATATATTTTGTTAGAAATAATTGGTTAATTATATGTTTTTGTTGATATTATGGAGATATATGTTGAGAAAATAATTTTTGTGTATTTATATAATTTTTATTGAATTTTTTAGTATTATTAGTATTTTATGTGTATTTTTAAATATTAGGGGTAATTTGGTAATTTTAGTTAAATATTAAGTTTAATTGGTTTTAATATTTTTTTGAGGTATAAAAATGATTTTTACAAATTATTTACTAATTTTAACTAATTAATACTAATTTTTGAAAATTATTTTCAAATAATAAATAATGTACTATTTTTGTAAATAAATGGATTTTTAGTAAATTTTAATAGAAGTTTGGACTAATTAAGTAATTGGGATTTATAAAATGAATTTTTATAAATATTTATGGAATTATCGGGAAAATGGATTTTTAATAAAATTATATTATTAATTAGGGTTTTTAAATAATTATTAGGAAAATAATTATTTTTGGTGTTTTAATGCTTAATATGCTAAATTTTGATATTTGGAGGGCATTTATGGTATTTATTGATTTTTAATATATTTTACTATATTATTTGAATTTGTGGTGAATTGTGGACCTCAATTGGAAAATTTTAGTAGTTTGGGATCCCAACCGAGGGTTGTGAGGATTTTTATACTCGAAGTGTATTTTCCTTGCAAGACTGGCTCTCCTTTTTAGTAGAGAGATATCCGTTTTACAGAGGAGGTTCTGCCGAATTTTTGGTAGAATTCTCGTAAATTGTGACATCGGATCTAATTCTGATTCTGTGTCTGTTTGTGTTTAGTAATTCTAGATCGAGTCTCTAGAAGTCTAAGTTAGATTTATTATAATATCGTGATCACTTTTATTGTTTAGTTACACCGAGACCGAGGCCTAGCGGACCAAGCCCATCGGACCAGTATCGAGGAGCGCATCCCTATGAGTTATTATTATATATATATTGTAATATCCCGTGTTTTTAAATATTTTCATATTACATCGGGATATGCAGTGTTAATAATTTTGTATATAATTATGATATTTTTACGAGTTAATATGTATTTAAAACTTATTTTAATTATTGTATATTATTTTAAGTGTTTTACGTAAAATTTTCCCGAGAATACTATTTTCGGGGAAATTTTTACGTAAATTATTTATTATTAATTATATTAAATAGATTTCCAGACTTGCATGAACTCATATATATTTTTAAAGTACTAAATAACGTATATATGTGTAATTATTTATTTAATTAGGGTTTAATTAATTACCCTAATATTTTATTATTTATTGTTAGTTTTAATATTATTTAAATATTTTTAAGTGTATTAAATTTTAAAATATTAAATTATATGTGTGTGGTGTATATTTAATGTGTGTGATTTTATATTATTTTAATATATAGTGTAAAGTATATATATATACATATTATATGTAATATCTCGTGTTTTTAAATATTTTTATACTGTATCGAGATATGCAGTGTTAATAATTTTTAAATATAATATTGATATTTCATGAGTTGTTATTTAATTAAAATTGATTTTTATTATTTTATGTTATTTTAAGTGTTTTACATAAAATTTTCCCAAGACTTACATTTTCGGGGAAATTTAGATAGTAAATAATTTACTATTAATTATTTTAAATAGATTTACGGACTTGCATGAACTCATATATATTTTTAAAATACTAAATAAAATATATATGTGTATTTATTTAATTAACTAGGGTTTAATTAATAACCCTAATATTATATTATTTATTTATTAGTTTTATTGTTATTTAATTATTTTTATTTAGTATAAATTATTAAAATATTAAATTATATGTGTGTGGTGTATATTTAATGTGTGTAATTTAATATTATTTTAATATATAGTATAAAGTATATATATATACATATATACATTTAATATTAACAAATTATAAAGTTAGGTTTATTTACCAAATTGCCACCCGAGCTTCTTCTTCATCCCCGACCGTTCCCCATCACCGTCTGCCGCTACTACTGCCGTTTCCTTGCCATTGGTGTGCCGTCCAGCGTGCCACCTCCTTCCTCAACCTCTTCCGCCACCTGCTGCAGCTGATTTCGGCGTCTGGGAGTCGTTTTTGGCCGGAGAAGCCGAGAGTTGGAGCAACGTCGTTCACGATGTTTCCGGCCACCGTTTTCGACACCGCCAGTCTCTTTCTTCTCCTTGAGCTCTGGTGAGTGTGATTCCAAGCTTTTTTTCACTTAAAATGGTCTTGATTTGCTTAGGTTTCGATTTTTCAATTTCGACCTATTAGGGTTCTTGATTTTTTTTGAACTTCAATTTGATTGATTCATGAAAAATTCCTTCACAAATGTTTTTCCCCTTAGCTTAATCTACATGTTTGAATTTTTTTGGAATTTTTGGAGATTATTTTGATTTTTGGGTATTTTTGAATATTTTAATATTATTTTCTAATTTTCGGAAATTAATTAATTAAATTATGAAATTGTGTTTTATGATAAATATAGGTGTTGAAATGAATTATAGAAATTTTTTTGGAATTTTTATGAATTTCTATGTATTTAGTTTGAATAATTTAGGTTATGTAATTTTGAGAAAATAGGGTTAATTGTGTTTTTAATTGAAATTAATTGGTTAATTGAGTTTAATTATTGATATTATTGATAAATATGTTGAGAAAATTAATTTTGGATAATTATACTATTTTTGGTGAATTTTTGGAGTAATTTTAGTATATTTATATATATAAGGGCATTTTGGTAATTTTACACAAAATTGGCTAAAAATGTAATTTAATTGGTTTTAATAGTTATTTAAGGTACAAAAATGATTTCTACAAATTATTTATTATTTTTAATTAATTAAAATTATTTTTCGTGAATTATTTTCAATTATATATATAATATACGATTTTTCTAATAAAATGAGTTTTTATCGGTTTTTACTGTGTTTAAAGGTTAATTATGTAATTTCTATGTATAAAATGTATTTTTGTGATATAAGGGTATTTTTGGTATTTTTATATTATTTTATGAATTGTGGACCCCGGTCGGTAGATTGTAGTTTGGAGTCCGACCAAGGAGTTGTGGATGTGTTGTTGTGCCTATTTTTTGAAGTGTGTTTCTTTGCAGGGCCAGCTCTACTCCTTGAGTAGAGAGATGTTCGTTTTACAAGGGAGGTTCTGTCGGATTTTTGGTAGAATTCTCGTAAAACGTGATGTCCGGTCGAACCCTAATTTCGATTCTGTGTTTAATATTCTAGATCAAGTTCTAGGATTTTCTGTTAGGTTTATTCTGATTTCTGTCGTTATTGTTTGTTTAGTTGCGCCGAGACCGAGGGCTAGTGGACCAGGCCCGTCGGACCCATCTTGTGGAGCGCACTAAGTGTGAGTTACTATTTTATATATATATGTTTTAGGATGCATGATTTTAGAAATATATGTTTTATTTTGATTAAATATGCATAAATAATGTGATTAGTATTTAAGTATATTTTTGGTTTATATTTAATTATATGCATATTTTATTAATGAATTGTGTTTAAAATGTTTTTAAGTATATCTCTATTTTATTTCGTAATTTAATTGGATTTATTTGACGTATATATACTCGAAATATACCTGGTTTAATTTTGGTATATTTCCAGTATATATATGGTTTATATTGTTATTTTATTTAAATTCATGCATCATTTACTTACGAATGAATGTTTATATTTATTAATGAAGGATATTAATAGAACGTGCTACCTAGTGGGCAGCACTGGGACCGAGTATGTACCGGTACGTTTATAGCATTTAGGCTATATTACTAACCTATTTGTGGATATTGACTGGATATGATTATTTGATATGTGAGATATGGTTTGGAGGTGTGATTGTTGGAGCTCGGTTGACCCAGTGTCTCGGGGCCAATCACACTGGCAGTCAGACTGCTGGAGCTCGGTTGACTTAGTGTCTCGGGGCCAGTCTACTGTCTAAATGGATTAAGTGGACATATTTGGAATAAGTGAGCCTGTATGGCTAGAGTGTTGTCTAACACTGTTTTGAGGTTTCGATATCATAGGGTTCTATTTGATCCTTCATAAACGATGATTTTCAGTCAAATATATATAAAATGATTTTACAGCATCTGTGTGTATTTGCCTGTATATATACATATTAGATATATATATTGTTGACTGTATGCATTGTCATTTAGTATGCATGTATATATATTATAGTAATTCACTCAGTGAGGTCTGACTCCCCTCCGTTGACTATTTTTCAGGAGAGTCATCATCTTCAGACCTCAGTAGCAGGCCTGTATGCCAAATTTCTTCTGCCCCGGCTTCTTTATGTAAACTACTTCTCTGAGTCTTGGGTTTATTTTATCTAGACACTGCAGTAGTCATTAAATATTTAAAGAGATGTTGTATTATATATTTGAACTGGATTTGTATTAAAAGAGTTTATATATATGTGATGATGAGGATTTGATTTAAATCCAGTTGGTGCATATGTTATTGTGATATTTATGATTTTTATTTCCGCTGCATTATATATTGTTATTACTATTGCATGTTTTATTTTATTTTTAGGCTTGCTATGGGTTCCGGATTCGAAAGAATTCCCGTTCCCTAGCGCCGATCATGGCCCCTGTTTTGGGTCGTGACATTATATGTCAAAAATCAAAACTTATTGCCAAATTATCGAATTGCCCCTCCCTCCTTCTTCTTCTCTCCCGACGCCCTACCCTCATTGTGCCTCCCGTTCCACCATGCCGGACCGCCCTTCGCCGCCATCAGCTGCCGCCAACCTCCTCCCCCTTCCTTCCTATTCCTCTCCGACGTGACTAGGCCGCCGGAAGCCCGCTGGAACACTCGGAATTCGTGGTGGCAGCAAGTGGAGCTTTTCATCGTCGATCATGATTCCGGCCACCATTTCGTGCACTGCCGGTCTTCATCGACTCCTTGAGCTCCGGTGGTCCCTATTCTAAGCTCCTTTTGGCCGAAAAACAAGTGGTTGATAAGGTTTGAGCTAAATCTTTAATTCGACCATTTTAGCTTCTTGAATTTTTTTGAACTTAGAATTGATTGATTCATGAAAAGTCCCTTAAAAAATGTTATTCCCCTTAGCTTAATCTTCATGTGTGAATTTTTGTGGAATTTTTGGAGATTATTTTTATTTTTGGGTATTTTTCAATATTTTATTATTACTTTCTAATTTCAAAAATTAATTAATTAAATTATGAAATTGTGTTTTATGATAAATATAGGTGTTGAAATGAATTATAGAAATTTATTTGGAATTTTTATGAATTTCTATGTATTTATTTTGAATTTAATTAGGTTTATGTAATTTTGGAAAATTAGGTTAATTGTGTTTTTAATTGAAATTAATTAGTTAATTGAGTTTAATTATTGATATTATTGATAAATATGTTGAGAAAATTAATTTTGTGCAATTATATTATTTTTGGTGAATTTTTGGAGTAATTTTTAGTATATTTATATATATAGGGGTATTTTGGTAATTTTACCCTAAGTTGGCTAAAAATGTAATTAAATTGGTTTTAATAGTTATTTAAGGTATAAAAATGATTTCTACAAATTATTTAGTATTTTTAATTAATTAAAACTATTTTTCGTGAATTATTTTCAATTATATATATATAATATACGATTTTTCTAAATAAAATGAGTTTTATCGGTTTTACTGTGTTTTAGGGTTAATTATGTAATTTCTACTTATAAAATGTATTTTTGCGATATAAGGGTATTTTTGGTATTTTTATAATTGTTCTGTGATTGTGAACCCCGATCGGTAGACTGTAGTTTGGAGTCCGACCGAGGGGTTGTGGATGTGTTTCTATGTCTATTTTTGAAGTGTGTTTCTTTGTAGGGCCAGCTCTACTCTTTGAGTAGAGAGATGTCTGTTTTATAGGGGAGGTTCTGCCGGATTTTTGATAGAATTCTCGTAAAACATGATGTCTGATCGAACCCTAATTCTGATTCTGTGTCTAATATTCTAGATCGAGTTTCTAGGGTTTTCTGTTAGGTTTATTATGATGTCTGTTATTTATTATTTGTTTAGTTGCGCCGAGACCGTGGCCTAGTGGACCAGGCTCGTCGGACCCATCTTGAGGAGCGCACTAAGTGTGAGTTACTATTCTATATATTTATGCTTTAGGGTTCATGATTTAGAAATATATGTTTTATTTTGATTAATTATGCATAAATAATTCAATTATTACTTAAGTTTATTTTTAGTTTATTTTGGTTTATCTTTTGTTTATTTTCGGTATATTTTAAATTATATGCATGTTTTGCTAATAAATTAGGTTCAAAATGTTTTTGAATATATTTCTAGTTTATTTTGTAATTTTATTGGATTTATTTGATGTATAAATACTCGAAATATACCTGGTTTACTTTTGGTATATTTTTAGTATATATATGGTTTATGTTGTTATTTTATTCAATTCATGCATCATTTACTTTTATGAATGTATGCTTTATATTTTAATGAAGGATATCGATAGAACGTGCTACCTAGTGGGCAGCACTAGGACCGAGTATGTACCGGTACGCTTATAGCATTTAGGCTATATTACTAACCATTTATGGATATTGATTGGTTATGATTATTTGTTGTGTGAGATATGATATGGAGGTGTGATTGCTGGAGCTCGGTTGACTAAGTGTCTCGGGGCCAATCATACTGACTGTTAGACTGCTGGAGCTCGGTTGACTTAGTGTCTCGGGGCCAGTCTATTGTCTAAATGGAATAAGTGAATATTTTGGAATAAGTGAGCATGTATGGCTAGAATGTTGTCTAACACTGTTTTGAGGTTGCGATATTCTAGGGTTCTATTTGATCCTTCATAAACAGTGATTTTCAATAAATATATATAAAATGATTTTATTACACCTGTGTGTATTTGCTTGTATATATACGTATTATATATATACTATTGACTGTGTGCATTGGCATTTAGTATGCATGCATATATATTATAGTAATTCACTCAGTGAGGTCTGACTCCCCTCCGTTGACTATTTTTCAGGAGAGTCATCTTCCTCAGACCTTAGTAGCAGGCCTGTACGCCGGATTTCTTCTGCCCCGGCTTCTTTTTGTAAACTGCTTATCTGAGTCTTGAGTTTTATTTTTACAATCTAGACACTGCAGTAGTTGTAAATAAGTTTTTGGGTTTTATGTATTATAATTGTGTGAGATATGTACTTTGAATATTTGAACTGAAACTTGTATTAAAGGATTATTATTTTTATATCTATGATTTTATTTTCGCTGCATCAAGTGTTATTATTATTATTGTATGATTTATTTTATTTTTAGGCTTGCTATGGGTTCCGGATTCGAAAGAATTCCCATTCCCTAGCGCCGGTCATGGCCCTTATTTTGGGTCGTGACAAAGTTGGTATCAAAGCAGAGTTCTGTGTCAGGGCTTAATTGTGTGAGTTATGGCCCTAGTTTTTTAAGTTGTGTTTTCTTTTGGTAACTACTGCAGTCAATTAGGTTTGAGTATGTCTTGATGAGTATTCTTTGCTTTAGTTTTCTGCGTTATCCTTCTGTTGTCTGTTTTGTCTGAATCTTTCAGTTTGTCTTTTCAGAATGAGGAGGTGAGCGCGTGTCACTCCACCAGTCGTTGAGGCCGAGGATGATGAGTCTTTTCAAGATGAGGTTTTACCTCAGGAGCAGCTAGTTAGATGTAGAGGTCGTGGCAGAGGTAGACCTCGAGGAGTGGCAGGTCACCGTAGGCAAATAGAGTTATAGGATGAGGAGCCTGTAGAGCTTGAGTTTGATGTTCCTGTGCCTCCAGTTGTTTAGCCTGTTCAGCCTGTCTATCAGCAGGGTATGTCTGACCCTGAGGCAGCTCTGTTATATGCCCGAGTTGGCAAGATTGCATTCGATGGGACTTCTGATCCGTTAGACTTTCTGCATGCGATTGAGACTTGGACTCAGACTACTCACACCGAGTATCAGTGGATTATGATCGTCGAGTTGACTGTTGAGGGACCAACCTTAGACTGGTTTATTCAGATGATCCAGCCTTATATGATGACGATGACCTGGGCTCAGTTTCGAGAGCGATTTATGAGGAGATTCTGTCCAGAGCCTCTCCATATGAGCTATCATCTCCGATTGACCAGCATTTCTCACGGTGATCGATCAGTAGAGGAGTATACCTAAGAGTTTCTTCTAATTGTGTTATATATGTGTGTGTGTGTGTGTGTGTGTGTGTATATATATATATATATATAAACAAAAACCTTCCCCTACCTCTGTTCTTTATCCCGTTCTTCACCCTCACCATTGTCCTCACCACTGCAACTCCGATCGACTACTGATGGTGTGCCTCCCAGACGTCCACCTCCTCCTCCAGCAGCTCCGCCGCCTCCAATCACCCTCTCTATCGCCGATGAAGCTTGAAGAACCCGATTTAGCCGAAAGTTGGCTCTCCGTCGTTCAAGTCCATTCCGACCACCAAAATTGATGATTCTAGTGTCGTTGGACTCTTGAGACTCCCTAGAGAATGATTTCAAGCTTCGTTTTGTCTAAAAATTTGATTTGGTAAGGTTTTAAGCTAGTTTCCATTTTCTGCCATTTTTGGTTATTGATTTTTTTGAACTTCATTCTTTGTGATTCAAGCTTAATTCCTTTACAAATATTGTTCCGCTTAGCTTAATCTACCTTTGAAAATTTTTTTTGTAATTTTTGGAATTTATTTTAATTTTTATGAATTTTTTATTATTTTATTAATATTTTATAATTTTCGTAAATTAATTAAATATATTGTGAAATTGTGATTTTAGTGTTTTTTGTAGTTGAAATTAATTTTAGAATTTAACTTATAATTTTTGTGTAATTATTATAATTTTATTTAGTTTATGTCAATTTTGGAAATTTAGGTTAAATATATATTTTGTTAGTAATTATTCGTTAATTAGGTGTATTTATTGATTTTATTGAATTATATGTTATGAAAATAATTTTAGAGTATTTATATAATTTTTATTGAATTTTTGTATATTATTAGAATTTTATGTGTATTTTTATATATTAGGGGTATTTTGGTAATTTGGTAGTAATTTTAGTTGAATATTAAGTTTAATTGGTTTTAATAATTATTTGAAGTATAAAAATGATTTTTATAAATTATTTACTATTTTTAACTAATTCAAATTGTTTTTCAAAAATTATTTTTAAATTTAATATAATATACTATTTTTGTAAATAAATGAATTTTTAGTATGTTTTTGGACTAATTGAGTAATTTAGATTTATAAAATGAATTTTCATTAATACTTGTGAATTTGTTAAGAAATATCAATTTTTAATAATAATATATTAATATTAGGGTTTTTAAGTAAATATCAGTGAAATAATTATTTTTAATATTTAAATATTTAAATTGCTATATTTTGGTCCTTAAAGGGCATTTTGGTATTTATGGAATTTTAATATATTTTGTGTATTTTATTGTGAATTGTGGACCTCGGTCGGTGGAATTTGCAGTTTGGGATTCCGACCAAGGGTTATGAGAATATTTCGTGAATTCTTTTCGAAGTGCATTTTTCTTGCAGGACCGACTCTACTTTTTAAGTAGAGAGATGTTCGTTTTACAGAGGAGGTTCTACTGAATTTTTGATAGAATTCTCATAAAACGTGACATCGGGTCTAATTCATATTCTCTATCTGTGTTTAGAATCCTAGATCGAGTCTATAGAAGTTAAGTTAGAATTATACTCATTTTCGTGTTATTATTTACTTGTTAGTTGCGTCGAGATCGAGGCCTAGTGGACCAGGCCCGTTGGACCTGTCTCGAGGAGCGCACAACTGTGAGTTATTATGATATATATGCATTGCTTAGGTTGTAGAATTCTATGTTTTAAACATAAATTTTTGCATAAATTGCCTATTTGAATGTTTAAGTATATTTTAGGTATACTTTTAGTATATTTTTGGTATATTATGAAATAAATGAATGTTTTCCTTTTTAATTAAATCTAGCTTGTTTTCAAATATATTATTGGGTTAATTTGATATATTCTATGATTTATTTGAGTTGATTATACGTATATATACCTGAAATATACTTAGTTTATTTTAGGTATATTTCTAGTATATATATGGTTTATTTGTTTATTTAAATATCATTATGCATAATTTATTTTCTTGAATGTATGTTTTAATATAAATAAAGGATATCAATAGAACGTGCTTCCTAGTGGGCAGCACTAGGACCGAATACATACCAGTGCGATAGATGATAGGTTGAATTACTAACTTATTTGAGGAAATTATGACTTGATTGATCTGATTGATGTGAGATGTGATTGAGAGTGTGATTGTTGGAGCTCGGTTGACCAAGTGTCTCGGGGCCAATCACACTAACAGTCAGACTGCTGGAGCTCGGTTGACTTAATGTCTAGGGGCCAATCTACTATCTAGTTGGACTAAGTGAATTATTTGGAACTAAGTGAGTTTGTATGGCTAAAATGAGTTCTATTGATATTTGAGGTTGCGAATGTAATATCCCGTGTTTTTTTAAAAATATTTTTACACTGTACCGGGATATGCAGTGTTAATAATTTCTGTATATTATATGATATTTTTACGAGTTAATATGTATTTAAAACCTATTTTAATTACTGTGTATTATTTTCAATGTTTTACGTAAAATTTTCCCGGGACTTGCATTTTCGGGGAAATTTTCACGTAAACAATTTATTATTAATTATATTAAATATATTTTCGGACTTGCATGAACTCATGCGTATTTTTAAAATACTAAATAAAGCATGTGTGTGTATATATTTATTTAATTAGGGTTTAATATATTACCTTAATATTTTATTATTCGTTTATTCATTTATTGTTATTTAAGTATTTTATTTAATATTAAATTATTAAAATTATTTTTTTATTTTTATTATTATTTTAATATTTTTTTTTATTTTTTTTCTTTTTCTTTTTTCTTTTTTCTTTTCTTTCTTTTTCTTTTCTTTTTCTTTTCTTTTTCTTTCTTCTTCATCTTCTTCTTCTTTCCTCCCGCGCGCCCGACCACCATCCTCCCTTCCCTCCCGCTGCAACTCCGGCCACCTACCGTCAGTGTGCCTCCCGGCTTGCCACCGCCGTTCCCAGCCGTCCCCCGCCGCCAACAGCTCCCTTCCCCGGCGTCGGCAGCTCCATTTTCCATTTTTGGCCAAAAATTGTCCCTTCGCCGTTTCTCCCTCCTTCGGCCATCGTTTTCGACACCGCCAGTCTCTTTCTTCTCCTTGAGCTCCAGTGAGTGTGATTCTAGCTTTGGTTTGAGCTAAAATGGTCTAGAATTGCTTAGGTTTCGAATTTTCAATTTCGGTCACATTAGGGTTTTTTATTTTTTTGAGCTTCGAATTGAATGATTCATGAAAAATACCTTCACAAATGTTGTTCCTAGTAGCTCAATCTACATGTATCAATTTTTGTAGAATTTTTGGAGATTTTTTGGATTTTTGGGTATTTTTGAATATTTTAATATTATTTTCTAATTTTCGGAAATTAATTATTTAAATTATGAAATTGGAGTTTATGGTTAAATTAGGTGTTGAAATGAATTATAGGAATTTATTTGGAATTTTTATGAAATTCTAAGTATTTATTTTGAATTATTGAAGTTTATGTGATTTTGAGAAATTAGGTTAAATGTGTTTTTATTTGAATTTAAATGGTTAATTGAGTTTAATTATTGATATTATTGATAAATATGTTGAGAAAATTAATTTTGGATAATTGTGTAATTTTTGGTGAATTTTTGAAGTAATTTAAGTATATTTATATATATAGGGGTATTTTGGTAATTTTACCCTAAATTGTCTAAAAATGTAATTTAATTGGTTTTAATAATTAGTTAAGGTATAAAAATGATTTCAATAAATTATTTAGTATTTTTAACTAATTAAAATAATTTTTCGTGAATTATTTTCAATTATATATATAATATATGGTTTTTCTAATAAAATGAGTTTTTATCGGTTTTTACAGTGTTTAAAGGTTAATTATGTAATTTCTACTTATAAAATGAATTTCTATGTTGTAAGGATATTTTTGGTATTTCGGGAATTATTTTGTGTTTGTGGACCCCGGTCGGTAGACTGTAGTTTGGAGTCCGATCGTGGGATTTTGATTGTGCCTTGTGTAGTTTCTCGAAGTGTATTTCTTTGCAGGGTCGGCTCTACTCTTTTGAGTAGAGAGATGTCCGTTTTACAGGGGAGGTTCTGTCGAATTTTTGGTAGAATTCTTGTAAAACGTGATGTCCAGTCGAACCCTAATTCTGTTTCCGTATTTTAATACTCTAGATTGAATTCTAGGATTTCTGTTAGGTTTATTCTGATGTCTATTATTTATTATTTGTTTAGTTGCGTCGAGACCGAGGGCTAGTGGACCAGGCCCGTCGGACCCGTCTCGAGGAGTGCATTAGGTGAGTTACTATACTATATATATATGCTTAGGATGCATGATTTAGAAATGCATGTTTTATGTTGATTAAATATGCATAAATAATTTGATTATTTCTTAAGTTTACATTAAGTATATTTTTGGTTTATTTTTGGTATATATTAAATTATATGCATGTTTTGTAAATAAAATATACTTAAAATGTTTTTAAATATATTTCCAGCTTAATTTATAATTTGATTGAATGCATTTGATATATATATACTCGAAATATACCTGGTTTACTTTTGGTATATTTTCGGTATATATATATGGTTTATATTGCTATTTCATTTAAATTCATGCATCATTTATTGTGAATGAATGTTTTATATTATTTATTAATGAAGGATATCGATAGAACGTGCTACCTAGTGGGCAGCACTAGGACCGAGTACGTACCGGTACGCCTATAGCTTTAGGCTATATTACTAACTTATTTGTGAATATTGATTTGAATGTGATTAATGGATGTGTGAGATGTGGTTTGGAGGTGTGATTGCTGGAGCTCGGTTGACCAACTGTCTCAGGGCCAATCACACTGGCAGTCAGACTGCTGGAGCTCGGTTGACTTAGTGTCTCGGGGCCAGTCTACTGTCCAAATGGATTAAGTGGATATACTTGGAATAAGTGAGCATGTATGGCTAGAGTGTTGTTTAACACTATTTTCTGAGGTTGCGATATTCTAGGGTTCTATGTGATCCTTCATAAAAGATGATTTTTAATGAAAATATATATAAAATGATTTTATTGCATCTGTGTGCAATTGCTTGTATATATACATATTATATATACTGTTGACTGTATGCATTATCACTTAGTGTGTATGTATATATATTATAGTAATTCACTCAGTGAGGTCTGACTCCCCTCCGTTGACTATTTTTCAGGAGAGTCAACTTCTTCAGACCTCAGTAGCAGGTCGATACGCCGGATTTCTTCCGCCCCAGCTTCTTTGTGTAAATTATTTACTTGAGTCTTATTTATTTTATCTAGACACTGCAGTAGTTGTGAATTAAAGTATTGGATTTCATGTATTTTATTTTAAAGAGATGTATTATATTGAAACTGGATTTGTATTAAAGAGATTATATATCTATGAGATGAGATTTTGATTTAAATCCAGTTGATGTGAATAATATTATGATATTATAATTTTTATTTCCACTGCATATTATATTGTTATTGTTATTATTGCATGTTTATTTTATTTTTAGGCTTGCTACGGGTTTCGGATTCGAAAGAATTCCCGTTCCCTAGCGCCGGTCATGGCCCCTGTTTTGGGTCGTGACAAAGTTGGTATCAGAGCAGAGTTCTGTGTCAGGGCTTAGTTATGTGAGTTGTGGCCCTAGTTTTAAAGTTGTGTTTTCTGTTGGACTACTGCAGTGTATTAGGTTCGAGTACGTCTTGATAAGTATTCCTTGCTGTAGTTTTCAGCGTTATTCCTCCGTTGTCTATTTTGTCTGAATCTTTCCGTTTGTCTTTTCAGAATGAGGAGGCGAGCGCGTGTCGCTCCACCGGTCGTTGAGGCCGAGGATGATGAGTCTTTTCAGGATGAGGTTTTACCTCCTGAGCAGCCAGTTAGACGTAGAGGTCATGGCAGAGGTAGACCTCGAGGAGCGACAGGTCACCGTAGGCAGAGAGAGTTACAGGACGAGGAGCCTATTGAGCCTGAGTTTGATGTTCCTGTTCCTCCAGTTGTTCAGCCTGTTCAGCCTGCCTATCAACAGGGTATGTCTGACCCTGAGGCAGCTTTGTTCTATGCCCGAGTTGGCAGGATTACTTTTGATGGTACTTCTGATCCTTTAGATTTTCTGCATGCGATTGAGACTAGGACTCGGACTGCTCATACCGAGTACCAGCGAATCATGATTGTTGAGTTGTCTATCGAGGGACCAGCTCTAGATTGGTTCATTCAGATGATCCAGCCCTATATGATGACGATGACATGGGCTCAGTTTCGAGAGCGGTTCATGAGGAGATTCTGTCCAGAGCCTCTTCGTTTGAGCTATCGTCTCCGGTTGACCAGTATTTCTCGTGGAGATCAATCTGTAGAGGAGTATACCCGAGAGTTTCTTCGTCTGGGTAGATATGCCAAGGATCTGATGCCAGATCAGTATTTCACAGTCACTACATACGTTACTGGTTTGGGTTCAGCTTTTGCTGGTATGCCTACAGTAGGCCTTACTCTCGAGTCTGTGATTGAGCTAGCTAAGGAGATTGAGCTGAGGCTAGTTAGGCAGGGAGCGATGCCTGATTATTACCAGCTGGAAGTTCAGTCGAGTGGATCGCAGGCTACTCCATATTCGAGTTTTCATGTTGGATCGAGTAGTTAGCAGCGAGGTTCGACTCAGCAGAGTCAGAGACAGCAGCAGCGAGTGCATCGGAGTAGTAGACATAGCCATGGAGGTCAGCGTAGATCGTTTTGATTTGGGTCAGGTGCTTCGAGCAGCAGCAGTGGTCGTAGTTCTAGATCAGCGGCCAGTGTTTGTCAGACTTGTGGTAGAGTCCATCAGGGACCGTGTTATCTGACACTGCTGACATGTTTCAGATGCGGGCAGACAAGACATTTTGCCAGATCGTGTCCTTATTCCGGGTATCAGCAGTAGCAGATTCCGCGATTCCCACAGCAGTCGATTGCTAGTGCTGCACCCGTGCCATTTCAGTTACCACCAGCCCAGCATCAGAGTTCCACTCAGTTTGTTCCACAGCAGAGTTGTGGTAGAGGTACTAGAGGAGGTGCCAGAGGTGTTGGCCAGGCTTCTACCAGTCAGTAGGGAGGTTGAGGTCAGGCCAGAGTCTTTCATCTTACTCAGTAGGATGCTCAGGCATCTAATGCAGTCGTGGCAGGTATTCTTTCTGTTTGTTACCTGGATGCATGGGTTTTGTTTGATCCGGGTGCCACGCATTCATTTGTTTCTCCTGTTTTTGCTTCTAAATCTTGTTGGCAAGCTTCAAGGATGGCTTTTCCTTTGTCTGTTGCCACTCCTCTGAGTGATTCTTTGGACACCGATATTGTTCTTTCTGGTTGTTCAGTTCTCGTGGGAGATAGAGAATTACCCGCTGATTTGATTTTGTTGGATGTGATGGAGTTCGATGTTATTTTAGGAATGGATTGGTTATCTCAACACTTTGCCGTGGTAGATTGCAGGAATAAGGAGGTGACTTTTAGAATTCCTGGTGAAGTAGAATTTAAGTTTGTTGGTGATAGGAGTTCAGCACCTCAGAATCTTATTTCTGCTATTACAACTAGGAAGTTGTTGAGGAAAGGTTGTCAGGGGTTTTTGGCATTGGTTAGGGATACGTCAGTGGAGAAGTTGTCACTCATAGATGTTCCTGTTGCTTGTGAGTTTCCTGATGTTTTTCCCAAGGAGTTGCCAGGTTTACCACCTCACAGAGAGATTGAGTTCTGTATAGATGTGGTTCCAGGTACTACTCCAAAATAATGCCACCCTATCGTATGGCTCCTGCAGAGTTGAGAGAGTTGAAGGAGCAGTTGCAAGAGTTGTACAAAGGTTTTATCAGACCTAGTGTTTCTCCTTGGGGTGCACCAGTCCTGTTTGTGAAGAAGAAGGATGGTACCCTGAGACTGTGCATTGACTACAGAGAGTTGAATAAGGTGACGGTGAAGAACAAGTATCCTCTCTCGAGGATAGATGACTTGTTTGATCAGCTTCAGGGTGCACAGTTCTTTTCTAAGGTTGACTTGAGGTCGGGTTATCATCAGTTGCGGATTAGTGAGGCCGATGTTCCTAAGATAGCGTTCCGCACTCGATATGGCCATTATGAGTTTTTGGCGATGTCTTTTGGTTTGACTAATGCACCAGCAGCTTTTATGGACCTGATGAACAGAGTATTCAGACTGTATGTGGATCATTTTGTAGTAGTCTTCATTGATGATATACTAGTATATTCGAGGAGTATGGAAGAGCATGTATATCACTTGAGGATTATACTACAGACACTGAGAGATCATCAGCTTTATGCTAAATTCTCGAAGTGTGATTTCTGGATGGAGAGTGTTTCTTTTCTTGGACACGTGGTGTCTAAAGAAGGTATTCAGGTTGATCCACAGAAGATTGAGGCAGTATCTGAATGGCCTAGACCTACTTCTGTTATGGAGATTCGAAGTTTTCTGGGTTTAGCCGGGTATTATAGGCGGTTTGTGCAGGATTTTTCCAGGATTGCATCCCTTATGACTCGCTTAACTCAGAAGAATGTTAGATTCGAGTGGTCAGAAGCTTATGAGAACAGTTTTCAGTTGTTGAAGGAGGAGTTGACCACAACACCAGTATTAGCTTTGCCTAATAGTGTGGATAAGTTCACAGTTTACTATGATGCCTCTAGAATTGGTCTTGGTTGTGTGTTGATGCAGAATGGAAGGGTGATAGCCTATGCTTCGAGGCAGTTGAAGAAGCATGAGCAGAACTATCCTACACATGATCTTAAGATGGCTGCAGTGATCTTTGCTTTGAAGATTTGGAGACATTATTTGTACGGGGTGACTTGTGAGATATTTACTGATCACAAAAGCCTTAAGTACATTTTCCAGCAACGAGATTTGAATCTGAGGCAGAGAAGATGGTTGGAATTATTGAAGGATTATGATTGCGAGATTCTTTACCATCCGGGTAAAGCTAATGTTGTAGCAGATGCCTTGAGTAGGAAGTCCTCAGGTAGTCTTGCTCACATCAGTGTTGAGAGGAGACCATTGATCCAAGAGTTTCATCTGATGGTGGATCAAGGTCTGATGATGAAGATCAGTAGATCAGGTGGACTGTTAGCTCAGTTTAAAGTACGATCTGTACTAAGGGATAGGATTAAAGCAGCTCAGAGCTGAGATCCTATTCTATAAGAGGTTGCAGAGAATGTCAGAGCAGGGAAGTTTACTGATTTCACACTCGATGATGATGGTGTGTTGTGGATCAGTGGTAGATTGTGTGTTCCAGATGTGGATGACTTGAGAGAGGAGATTTTAGAGGAAGCACATTCTACAGCTTACAGCGTTCATCCAGGTGTTACTAAGATGTACCACAGTATTAGAGATTTATACTTGTGGGATGGATTGAAGAAGGATGTCACTGATTATGTTGCTAAGTGCTTGACGTGTCAGCAAGTGAAAGCCAAACATCAGAAGCCTTCTGGGAAGCTTCAGCCTCTTCCTATTCCCGAGTGGAAGTGGGAGAGGATAGCTATGGATTTTGTGGTCGGTTTACCTCGTTCGAAGGATGCATACGATTCCATCTGGGTGATCGTAAACAGGTTGATGAAGTCTGCACATTTCTTGCCTGTGAAAGCCACATATTCAGTTGCTAGATTGGCGAAGTTGTATGTGAACCATATTGTGTGCCTTCATGGAGTACCTGTGTCCATTGTGTCAGATAGAGGTTCGGTGTTTACTTCTCGTTTTTGGCAGAAGTTGCAGGAAGCGATGGGCACTAGGTTGGATTTCAGTACAGCTTTTCATCCTCAGACAGATGGCCAGTCTGAGAGGATGATCCAGACACTGGAAGATATGTTGAGGATGTGTGTCTTGGATTTGGGAGGTAGCTGGGATGATCATTTGTCACTTGTTGAGTTTGCATAAAATAACAGCTGCCATAGCAGTATTGGTATGGCACCATATGAGGCGTTGTATGGAAGGAAGTGTAGATCCCCGTTGAGTTGGGATGAGATTGGTGAGAGAGCTTTAACTGGACCAGAGATGATTCAGGATGCTGCAGAGAAAGTCGCAGTGATTAAGCACAGATTAGAGACCACAGTTAGTAGACAGAAGAGTTATGTGGATCCTAGGCACAGAGATATGGAGTTTCAGGTTGGAGATTTTGTTTTTCTGAAAGTATCTCCGATGAAGGGTGTGATGAGATTTGGCAGGAAGGGTAAGTTAGCACCGAGATACATTGGACCGTTTGAGATTCTGGAGAGAGTTGGCACTGTTGCATATCGGTTGGATTTGCCTCTGAGTATGTCACAAGTGCATCCAGTATTTCATATCTCGATGTTGAGGAAGTATATCTCAGACCCTTCACACGTGTTGCAACCTGACAGTGTAGAAGTGAGTGAAGATTTGACTTTTGTGGAAGAACCTGTGGCGATCGTTGATTATCAAGTTCGACAGTTGCGATCGAAGCAGATTCCGATGGTCAAGGTTCTGTGGCGTAGCGATAGAGTTGAAGAGCATACGTGGGAGACTGAAGCTAAGATGCGAGCTTCTTACCCGTATCTCTTTCCTTCCTGATTCTGTAATCTTGTTTTATGGAATTCGGGGACGAATTCTTATAAGGGGGGAAGACTGTAATATCCCGTGTTTTTTTTAAAATATTTTTACACTGTACCGGGATATGCAGTGTTAATAATTTCTGTATATTATATGATATTTTTACGAGTTAATATGTATTTAAAACCTATTTTAATTACTGTGTATTATTTTCAGTGTTTTACGTAAAATTTTCCCGGGACTTGCATTTTCGGGAAAATTTTCACGTAAACAATTTATTATTAATTATATTAAATATATTTTCGGACTTGCATGAACTCATGCGTATTTTTAAAATACTAAATAAAGCCTGTGTGTGTATATATTTATTTAATTAGGGTTTAATATATTACCCTAATATTTTATTATTTGTTTATTCATTTATTGTTATTTAAGTATTTTATTTAATATTAAATTATTAAAATTATTTTTTTATTTTTATTATTATTTTAATATTATTTTCTTTTCTTTTCTTTTTCTTTTTCTTTTTTCTTTTTTCTTTTCTTTCTTTTTCTTTTCTTTTTCTTTTCTTTTTCTTTCTTCTTCTTCTTCTTCTTTCCTCCCGCGCGCCCGACCACCATCCTCCCTTCCCTCCCGCTGCAACTCCAGCCACCTACCGTCGGTGTGCCTCCCGGCTTGCCACCGCCGTTCCCAGCCGTCCCCCGCCGCCAGCAGCTCCCTTCCCCGGCGTCGACAGCTCCATTTTCCATTTTTGGCCAAAAATTGTCCCTTCACCGTTTCTCCCTCCTCCGACCATCGTTTTTGACACAGCTGGTCTCTTTCTTCTCCTTGAGCTCCGGTGAGTGTGATTCTAGCTTTGGTTTGAGCTAAAATGGTCTAGAATTGCTTAGGTTTCGAATTTTCAATTTCGGTCACATTAGGGTTTTTGATTTTTTTTGAGCTTCGAATTGAATGATTCATGAAAACTACCTTCACAAATGTTGTTCCTAGTAGCTCAATCTACATGTATGAATTTTTGTAGAATTTTTGGAGATTTTTTGGATTTTTGGGTATTTTTGAATATTTTAATATTATTTTCTAATTTTCGGAAATTAATTATTTAAATTATGAAATTGGGGTTTATGGTTAAATTAGGTATTGAAATGAATTATAGGAATTTATTTGGAATTTTTATGAAATTCTAAGTATTTATTTTGAATTATTGAAGTTTATGTGATTTTGAGAAATTAGGTTAAATGTGTTTTTATTTGAATTTAATTGGTTAATTGAGTTTAATTATTGATATTATTGATAAATATGTTGAGAAAATTAATTTTGGATAATTGTGTAATTTTTGGTGAATTTTTTAAGTAATTTAAGTGTATTTTATATATATATAGGGGTATTTTGGTAATTTTACCCTAAATTGTCTAAAAATGTAATTTAATTGGTTTTAATAGTTAGTTAAGGTATAAAAATGATTTCTATAAATTATTTAGTATTTTTAACTAATTAAAACAATTTTTCGTGAATTATTTTCAATTATATATATAATATATGGTTTTTCTAATAAAATGAGTTTTTATCGGTTTTTACAGTGTTTAAAGGTTAATTATGTAATTTCTACTTATAAAATGAATTTCTAGGTTGTAAGGATATTTTTGGTATTTCGGGAATTATTTTGTGTTTGTGGACCCCGGTCGGTAGACTGTAGTTTGGAGTCCGACCGTGGGATTTTGATTGTGCCTTGTGTAGTTTCTCGAAGTGTATTTCTTTGCAGGGTCGGCTCTACTCTTTTGAGTAGAGAGATGTCCGTTTTACAGGGGAGGTTCTGCCGAATTTTTGGTAGAATTCTTGTAAAACGTGATGTCCAGTCGAACCCTAATTCTGTTTTCGTATTTTAATACTCTAGATTGAATTCTAGGATTTCTGTTAGGTTTATTCTGATGTCTATTATTTATTATTTGTTTAGTTGCGCCGAGACCGAGGGCTAGTGGACCAGGCCCGTCGGACCCGTCTCGAGGAGTGCATTAGGTGAGTTACTATACTATATATATATGCTTAGGATGCATGATTTAGAAATGCATGTTTTATGTTGATTAAATATGCATAAATAATTTGATTATTTCTTAAGTTTACATTAAGTATATTTTTGGTTTATTTTTGGTATATATTAAATTATATGCATGTTTTGTAAATAAAATATACTTAAAATGTTTTTAAATATATTTCCAGCTTAATTTATAATTTGATTGAATGCATTTGATATATATATACTCGAAATATACCTGGTTTACTTTTGGTATATTTTCGGTATATATATATGGTTTATATTGCTATTTCATTTAAATTCATGCATCATTTATTGTGAATGAATGTTTTATATTATTTATTAATGAAGGATATCGATAGAACGTGCTACCTAGTGGGCAGCACTAGGACCGAGTACGTACCGGTACGCCTATAGCTTTAGGCTATATTACTAACTTATTTGTGAATATTGATTTGAATGTGATTAATGGATGTGTGAGATGTGGTTTGGAGGTGTGATTGCTGGAGCTCGGTTGACCAACTGTCTCGGGGCCAATCACACTGGCAGTCAGACAGCTGGAGCTCGGTTGACTTAGTGTCTCGGGGCCAGTCTACTGTCCAAATGGATTAAGTGGATATACTTGGAATAAGTGAGCATGTATGGCTAGAGTGTTGTTTAACACTATTTTATGAGGTTACGATATTCTAGGGTTCTATGTGATCCTTCATAAAAGATGATTTTTAATGAAAATATATATAAAATGATTTTATTGCATTTGTGTGCAATTGCCTGTATATATACATATTATATATATTGTTGACTGTATGCATTATCACTTAGTGTGTTTGTATATAGATTATAGTAATTCACTCAATGAGGTCTGACTCCCCTCCGTTGACTATTTTTCAGGAGAGTCAACTTCTTCAGACCTCGGTAGCAGGTCGATACGCCGGATTTCTTCCGCCCCGGCTTCTTTGTGTAAATTATTTACTTGAGTCTTATTTATTTTATCTAGACACTGCAGTAGTTGTGAATTAAAGTATTGGATTTCATGTATTTTATTTTAAAGAGATGTATTATATTGAAACTGGATTTGTATTAAAGAGATTATATATCTATGAGATGAGATTTTGATTTAAATCCAGTTGATGTGAATAATATTATGATATTATGATTTTTATTTCCGCTGCATATTATATTGTTATTGTTATTATTGCATGTTTATTTTATTTTTAGGCTTGCTACGGGTTCCAGATTCGAAAGAATTCTTGTTCCCTAACGCCGGTCATGGCCCCTGTTTTGGGTCGTGACAGCGAAAATATAGGTTTCTATTTGATCCTTCATAAACTGATGGTTTTCATTAATAAAATGATTTTTCTTTGCATCCGTGTGTATTTGCCTCTATATATATTTATTAAATATATAACTTTGAGTGTTTGCATTTGTCATTTAGCTATGTGTGTATATATATTATAATAATTCACTCATTGAGGTCTGACTCCCCTCCATTGTTATTTTTATAGGAGAGTCTTCATCTTCAAACCTCAGCAGTAGACTTGTCCACCGAATTTCTTCCGCTCCGGCCTTATTATGTAAATCACTTACCTGAGTTTTATTTTGTACTCTAGACACTGCAGTAGTGGTGGTATTTAAATCTGTTGTGGGTTGTATTTGTAATTATACTTGTATGAGATTTTAAAGTCAGAGTGTTACTATGAAAATTTGTATTTAAAGATTTTATTTATGATATTGTCACGACCCAAAACAGGGGCCATGACTGGCACTAGGGAACGGGAATTCTTTCGAATCTGGAACCCATAGCAAGCCTAAAAATAAAATAAAACATACAATAGTAATAAAAACAACACAATTAAATTAAATACTGTGCAGCGGAACAAAATCATAAATATAAAAATAATAATCCACCAAAGGATTTAAATCAAATCCATATCTCATATATAAATAAATCCTTTAATATAAGTTTCAGTTCAAATTCTTAAAATACATAACTCACACAAATATAATGCATAAAACCCACAATTATTTACAACTACTGCAGTGTCTAGATTATAAAAATAGAAATCAAGACTCAGATAAGCAGTTTACATAAAGAAGCCAGGGCGGAAGAAATCCGGCGTACAGGCCTACTACTGAGGTCTGAGGAAGATGACTCTCCTGAAAATAGTCAACAGAGGGGAGTTAGACCTCACTGAGTGAATTACTATAATATATATACATGCATACTAAATGCCAATGCACACAATCAAAAGTATATATAATATGTATGTATACAAGCAAATACACACAGATGCAATAAAAATCATTTTATATATTTATTGAAAATCACTGTTTATGAAGGATCAAATAGAACCGTAGGATATCGTAACCTCAAAATAGTGTTAGACAACACTCTAGCCATACATGCTCACTTATTCCAATATATATTCACTTGTTCCATTTGGACAGTAGACTGGCCCCGAGACACTAAGTCAACCGAGCTCCAGCAGTCTGACTGTCAGTATGATTGGCCCCGAGACACTTGGTCAACCGAGCTCCAACAATCACACTCCCAAATTCTTTCTCACACATCAAATAATCAAATCCAATAAATATCCTCAAACAGGTTAGTAATATAGCCTAAGTGCTATAAGCGTACCGGTACGTACTCGGTCCTAGTGCTGCCCATCAGGTAGCAAGTTCTATCAATATCCTTCATTAAAATATAAAGCATACATTCATAAAAGTAAATGATGCATGAATTGAATAAAATAACCACATAAACTATATATATATATATATATATATACTAGAAATATACCAAAAGTAAACCAGGTATATTTCAAGTATATATACGTCAAATAAATCCAATTAAATTACAAGATAAACTAGAAATATACTTAAAAACATTTTAAACATAATTCATTAATAAAACATGCATATAGTTTAAAATATACATAAAATAAATAAAAAATAAACTAAAAATCAAATTAAGTAATAATTAAACCATTTATGCATATTTAATCAAAATAGAGCGTATATTTCTAGAATCATGCACCCTAGAGCACATATATATAAAATAGTAACTCACACTTAGTGCGCTCCTCGAGATGGATCTGATGGGCTTGGTCCATGAGGCCTCGGTCTCGGCACAACTAAACAAATAATAAATAACAGACATTAGAATAAACCTAACAGAAAATCCTAGAAACTCGATCTAGAATATTGGACACAGAATCAAAATTAGGGTTTGACCGGACATCACATTTTACGAGAATTCTACCAAAAATTTGACAGAACCTCCCCTGTAAAATGGACATCTCTCTACTTAAAGAGTAGAGCCGGCCCTGCAAAGAAACACACTTCAAAAAATGAACATAGAAACACATCCACAACCCCTCGGTTGGACTCCAAACTACAGTTTACAGACTAGGGTCCACAATACACAAAACAATTATGAAAATATCAAAAATGCCCTTATATCATAGAAATACATTTAATAAGTAGAAATTACATAATTAACCCTAAAACACAGTAAAAACCGATAAAACTCATTTATTTAGAAAAATCGTATATTATATATATAATTGAAAATAATTCACGAAAAATAGTTTTAATTAATTAAAAATACTAAATAATTTGTAGAAATCATTTTTATACCTTAAATAGCTATTAAAACCAATTCAATTACATTTTTAGTCAATTTAGGGTAAAATTACTAAAATACCCCTATATATATATATATATATATATATACTAAAATTACTCCAAAAATTCACTAAAAATAATATAATTGCACAAAATTAATTTTATTAACATATTTATGAATAATATCAATAATTAAACTCAATTAACTAATTAATTTCAATAAAAACACAATTATCCCTATTTTCTCAAAATTACATAAACTAATTAAATTCAAAATAAATACATAGAAATTCATAAAAATTCCAAATAAATTTCTATAATTCATTTCAACACCTATAATTATCATAAAACACAATTTCATAATTTAATTAATTAATTTTCAAAAATTAGAAAATAATAATAAAATATTCAAAAATACCCAAAAATCAAAATAATTCCCAAAAATTCTAAAAAAATTCAAAAATGGAGATTAAGCTAAGGGGAACAACATTTGTGAAGGAAGTTTCCATGAATCAATCAATTCGAAGTTTAAAAAAATCAAGAACCCTAAAATGTCCGAATTACCAAAATCGAAACCTAAGCAAATCAAGACCATTTTAAGTGAAACAAAGCTTGGAATCACACTCACCGAAGCTCAAGGAGAAGAAGAAGACTGGCAGTGTCAAAAATGGTGGCCGAAATCGGCTTGATCGACATTAGCTCCAAATTTCGGCTTCTCGGGTTGTTGCAGCATTCACCGGCGCTGGAGAGGGTGGAAGGAGGGGCTGAGCAACTGGAGGAAGGCAGTGGACATCCGGCAAGCACTCTGAATGGCGGTGAATGGAGTCACATAGTGAGGAAGGAGGAGAAGGGCATCGGGGAAGAGGAAGGAGAAGGGAGGGGTAGAAATGGTAATTTTTGCAACAAATTTTTGATTTTTCAACTATATATATGTATATATGTATATTTATATATATCACACTATATATTTTAATAATATAAATGCCCACACATATAATTTAATACATTAAATAATTCATACACTAAAAAAAATAATTAAATAAAATTAAACTAATAATAAATAAATAATAAAGAAATTAGGGTAATTAATTAAACCCTAGATTAATAAATAAATACACATATATACGTTATTTAGTACTTTAAAAGTACATATGATTTCATGCAAATATGAAAATCTATTTCAAATAATTAATAATAAATAATTTACTTGTCAATTTTCCTGAAAATACAAGTCCCGGGAAAATTTTACGTAAACTACTTAAAATAATATAAAACAATTAAAATTAGCTTTAATTAAATTAAAACTCTTAAAATATCAATATTATATATAAGAAACGCTGCATATCCTGATGTAGTATTAAAATATTTAAAAACACGGGATATTACAGTCTTCTCCCTTTACAAGAATTCATCCCCGAATTCCAAAAAGAAAATAATTACAAGATCAAGAAGGGAAGAGATACGGGTAAGAAGCTCGCATCTCAGCTTCAGTCTCCCACGTATGCTCCTTAACTTTGTTGCTACGCCACAGAACCTTGACCATCGGAATCTGCTTTGACCGCAACTATCGAACTTGATAATCAACGATAGCTATAGGTTCTTCCACAAATGTCAAATCTTTACTCACTTCTACACTGTCGGGCTGCAACACATGTGAAGGGTCTGAGACATACTTCCTCAGCATCGAGATATGAAATACTGGATGCACTTGTGACATACTCGGAGGCAAATCCAACCGATATGCAACAGTGCCAACTCTCTCCAGAATCTCAAACGGTCTGATATATCTCGGTGCTAACTTACCCTTCCTGCCAAATCTCATCACACCCTTCATCGGAGATACTTTAAGAAAAATAAAATCTCCAACCTGAAACTCCATATCTCTGCACCTAAGATCCGCATAGCTCTTCTTTCTGCTAACTACGGTCTTTAATATTTGCTTAATCACGGTGACTTTCTCTGCAGCATCCTGAACCATCTCAGGTCCAGTCAAAGCTCTCTCACCAATCTCATCCCAACTCAAAGGGGATCTACACTTCCTCCCATACAAAGCCTCATACGGTGCCATGCCAATACTGCTATGGTAGCTGTTATTATATGCAAACTCTATGAGTGGCAAATGATCATCCCAGCTACCTCCTAAATCTAGGACACACATCCTCAACATATCTTCCAATGTCTGGATCGTCCTCTCAGACTGACCATTTTTCTAAGGATGAAAAGCAGTACTGAAGTCCAACCTAGTGCCCATCGCTTCTTGCAACTTCTGCCAAAAATGAGAAGTAAACACTTGTAATATCCCGTGTTTTTAAAAATATTTTTTTTACACTGTACCGGGATATGTAGTGTCAATAATTTTGAATATATATGTGATATTTTTACGAGTTAATATGTATTTAAAACCTATTTTAATTACGGTATATTATTTACAGTGTTTTACGTAAAATTTCCCAGGACTTGCATTTTCGGGGAAATTTTCACGTAAACAATTTATTATTAATTATTTTAGATGTATTTACGGACTTGCATGAACTCATACATATTTTTAAATTATTAAATAAAGCCTGTGTGTGTATATGTATTTAATTAGGGTTTATTATACCCTAATATTTTATTAAGTATTTAATTGTTTTAATTGTTATTTAATTAATTTTATTTGGTATAAATTATTAAAATATTAATATTTTTATGTGTGTGGTGTATATTTGATGTGTGTAATTTAATATTATTTTAATATATAGTATAAAGTATATATATATACATATATTTGTCAAAAATCAAAAAGTTTGGAAAATTACCATTTTGCCCCTCGAGTCTTCTTCTTCCTCCCGATTCTCCCTTCTCCATTTCCGATCGCTGCCGTGCCGTTCCTTCACCGTGGGTGTGCCGTCCGGTGTGCCACCATCTTCCCCGACCAGTTTCGCCGCCTGTGGAGGCCGTTTCCGGCGTCGGGAGATCGATTTTGGCCGGAGAAGCCGAAAATCGATCCACCGTCGATCACGCCGATTCCGGCCACCGTTTTCGACACCGCCAGTCTCTTTCTTCTCCTTGAGCTCCGGTGAGTGTGATTCTAGCTTTGGTTTGAGCTAAAATGGTCTAGAATTGCTTAGTTTTCGATTTGTAAATTTCGGCCTATTAGGGTTTTCGATTTTTTTGAGCTTCGAATTGATTGATTCATGAAAACTTCCTTCACAAATGTTGTTCCTAGTAGCTTAATCTTCATGTGTGAATTTCTGTAGAATTTTTGGAGATTTTTTGGATTTTTGGGTATTTTTGAATATTTTAATATTATTTTCTAATTTTCGGAAATTAATTATTTAAATTATGAAATTGGAGTTTATGGTTAAATTAGGTGTTGAAATGAATTATAGGAATTTATTTGGAATTTTTATGAATTTCTAAGTATTTATTTTTAATTATTGAAGTTTATGGAATTTTGGAAAAATTAGGTTAAATGTGTTTTTATTTGAATTTAATTGGTTAATTGAGTTTAAATATTGATATTATTGATAAATATGTTGAGAAAGTTAATTTTGGATAATTGTATAATTTTTGATGAATTTTTGAAGTAATTTAAGTATATTTATATATATAGGGGTATTTTGGTAATTTTACCCTAAATTGTCTAAAAATGTAATTTAATTGGTTTTAATATTTATTTAAGGTATAAAAATGATTTCTACAAATTATTTAGTATTTTTAACTAATTAAAACTATTTTTCGGGAATTATTTTCAATTATATATATAATATACGGTATTTCTAATAAAATGAGTTTTAATCGGTTTTTATAGTGTTTCAAGGTTAATTATGTAATTTCTACGTATGAAATGTATTTCTGTGATTTAAGGATATTTTTGTTGTATCTGGAATATTGTTCTGTGTTTGTGGACCCCGGTTGGTGGACTGTAGTTTGGAGTCCGACCGTGGGATTTTGTTTGTGTTGAGCTCATTTTTCGAAGTGTGTTTCTTTGCAGGGTCGGCTCTACTCTTTTAAGTAGAGAGATATCCATTTTACAGGGGAGGTTCTGTCGGATTTTCGGTAGAATTCTCGTAAAACGTGACATCCAGTCGAACCCTAATTTTCGATTCTGTGTTAAATACTCTAGATTGAATTGTAGGATTTCTGTTAGGTTTATTCTAATGTCGGTTATTTATTGCTTGTTTAGTTGCGCCGAGACCGAGGGCTAGTGGACCAGGCCCGTCGGACCTATCTCGTGGAGCGCATTAGGTGAGTTACTATATTATATATATATGCTTAGGAGGCATGATTTAGAAAATGCATGTTTTATTTTGACTGAATATGCATAAATAATGTGATTTATATTCAAGTATATTTTTGGTATATTTTTGGTATATAATAAATTATATACATGTTTTGTTAATAAAATATATTTAAAATGTTTTTAAATATATTTTTAGTTTAATTCATGAATTGATTGGATTTATTTGACATATATATACTCAAAATATACCTGGTTTATGTTTGGTATATTTTCGGTATATATATGGTTTATATTGTTGTTTCATTTACATTCATGCATCATTTATTGTGAATGAATGATTTATATTATTAATGAAGGATATCAATAGAACGTGCTACCTAGTGGGCAGCACTAGGACCGAGTACGTACCGGTACGCCTATAGCTTTAGGCTATGTTACTAACTATTTGTGGATATTGGTTTGATATGATTATTGATATGTGAGATGTGGTTTGTGGGTGTGATTGCTGGAGCTCGGTTGACCAAATGTCTCGGGGCCAATCACACTGGCAGTCAGACTGCTGGAGCTCGGTTGACTTAGTGTCTCGGGGCCAGTCTACTGTCTAAATGGATTAAGTGGATATACTTGGAATAAGTGAGCCTATATGGCCAGAGTGTTGTTTAACACTATTTTCTGAGGTTGCGATATTCTAGGGTTCTATGTGATCCTTCATAAAAGATGATTTTCAATAAAACATATAAAAATGATTTTCTGCATTTGTGTGTATTTTCCTGTATATATATTAGATATATATATATTGTTGATTGTATGCATTATCATTTAGTGTGTATGTATATATATTATAGTAATTCACTCAGTGAGGTCTGACTCCCCTCCGCTGACTATTTTTCAGGAGAGTCAACTTCCTCAGACCTCAGTAGCAGGTCGATACGCCGGATTTCTTCCGCCCCGGCTTCTTTATGTAAATTGTCTACTTGAGTCTTATTTATTTTATCTAGACACTGCAGTATTTGTGAATTAAAGTATGGGATTTTATGTACTTTATTTTAAAGAGATGTATTATATTGAAACTGGATTTGTATTAAAGATTATATACATCTATGTGATGAGATGAGATTTAGTTTAAATCCAGTTGATATGGAAAAATGATATTATGATTTTTATTTCCGCTGCATATTATATTTTTATTGTTATTATGGCATGCTTTATTTTATTTTTAGGCTTGCTACGGGTTCCGGATTCGAAAGAATTCCCGTTCCCTAGCGCCGGTCATGGCCCCTGTTTTGGGTCGTGACAAAGTTGGTATCAGAGCGAAGTTCGTATCAGAGTGGAGTTCTGTGTCAGGGCTTAGTTATGTGAGTTGTGGCCCTAGTTTTAAAGTTGTGTTTTCTGTTGGACTACTGCAGTGTATTAGGTTCGAGTATGTCTTGATGAGTATTCCTTGCTGTAGTTTTCAGCGTTATTCCTCCGTTGTCTGTTTTGTCTGAATCTTTCTATTTGTCTTTTCAGAATGAGGAGGCGAGCGCGTGTCGCTCCACCGGTCGTTGAGGCCGAGGATGATGAGTCTTTTCAGGACGAGGTTTTACCTCCTGAGCAGCCAGTTAGACGTAGAGGTCGTGGCAGAGGTAGACCTCGAGGAGCGGCAGGTCACCGTAGGCAGAGAGAGTTACAGGATGAGGAGCCTGTTGAGCCTGAGTTTGATGTTCCTGTTCCTCCAGTTGTTCAGCCTGTTCAGCCTGCCTATCAGCAGGGTATGTCTGACCCTGAGGCAGCTTTGTTCTATGCCCGAGTTGGCAGGATTGCTTTTGATGGTACTTCTGATCCTTTAGATTTTCTGCATGCGATTGAGACTAGGACTCGGACAGCTCATACTGAGTACCAGCGGATCATGATCGTTGAGTTGTCTGTTGAGGGACCAGCTCTAGATTGGTTCATTCAGATGATCCAGCCCTATATGATGACGATGACGTGGGCTCAGTTTCGAGAGTGATTCATGAGGAGATTTTGTCCAGAGCCTCTTCGTTTGAGCTATCGTCTCCGTTTGACTAGTATTTCTCGTGGAGATCGATCTGTAGAGGAGTATACCCGAGAGTTTCTTCGTCTGGGTAGATATGCTGAGGATCTGATGCGAGATCAGTATTTCGCGGTTACTACCTATGTTACTGGTTTGGGTTCAGCTTTTGCTGGTATGCCCACAGCAGGTCTTACTCTGGAGTCTGTGATTGAGCTAGCTAAGGAGATCGAGCTGAGGTTAGTTAGGCAGGGAGCGATGCCTGATTACTACCAGTTAGGAGTTCAGTCGAGTGGATTGCAGGCTACTCCGTATTCGAGTTTTCATATTGGTTCGAGTAGTCAGCAGCGAGGTTCGACTCAGCAGAGTCAGAGACAGCAGCAGCGAGTGCATCGGAGCAGTAGACATGGCCGTGGAGGTCAGCGTAGATCGTTCAGATTTGGGTCAGGTGCTTCGAGCAGCAGCAGTGGTCATAGTTCTGGATCAGCGGCCAGTGTTTGTCAGACTTGTGGTAGAGTCCATCAGGGACCGTGTTATCTGACACCACTGACATGTTTCAAATGCGGACAGACAGGACATTTTGCCAGATCGTGTCCTTATTCTGGGTATCAGCAGCAGCAGATTCCGCGATTCCCACAGCAGTTGATTGCTAGTGCTGCACCCATGCCATTTCAGTTGCCACCAGCCCAGCATCAGAGTTCTACTCAGTTTGTTCCACAGCAGAGTCGTGGTAGAGGTACTAGAGGAGGTGCTAGAGGTGTTGGCCAGGCTTCTACCAGTCAGTAGGGAGGTCGAGGTCAGGCCAGAGTCTTCCATCTGACTCAGTAGGATGCTCAGGCATCTAATGCAGTCGTGGCAGGTATTCTTTCTGTTTGTTACCTGGATGCTTTGGTTTTGTTTGATCCGGGTGCCACGTATTCGTTTGTTTCTCCTGTTTTTGCTTCTAAATCTTGTTGGCAAGCTTCGAGGATGGCTTTTCCTTTGTCTGTTGCCACTCCTCTGAGCGATTCCTTGGACGCCGATATTGTTCTTTCTGGTTGTCCAGTTTTCGTGGGAGATAGAGAATTACCCGCTGATTTGATTTTGTTGGATGTGATGGAGTTTGATGTTATTTTGGGAATGGATTGGTTATCTCAGCACTTCGCCATGGTAGATTGCAGGAATAAGGAGGTGATTTTCAGAATTCCTGGTGAAGTAGAATTTAAGTTTGTTGGTGATAGGAGTTCAGCACCTCAGAATCTTATTTCGGCTATTTCTGCTAGGAAGTTGTTGAGGAAAGGTTGTCAGGGGTTTTTGGCATTGGTTAGGGATACGTCAGTGGAGAAGTTGTCACTCACAGATGTTCCGGTTGCTTGTGAGTTTCCTGATGTTTTTCCCGAGGAGTTGCCAGGTTTACCACCTCACAGAGAGATTGAGTTCTGTATAGATGTGGTTCCAGGTACTACTCCTATATCTATGCCACCTTATCGTATGGCTCCTGCAGAGTTGAGAGAGCTGAAGGAGCAGTTGCAAGAGTTGTTGGAGAAGGGTTTTATCAGACCTAGTGTTTCTCCTTGGGGTGCACCAGTCTTGTTTGTGAAGAAGAAGGATGGTACCCTGAGACTGTGCATTGACTACAGAGAGTTGAATAAGGTGACAGTGAAGAACAAGTATCCTCTCCCGAGGATAGATGATTTATTTGATCAGTTACAAGGTGCACAGTTCTTTTCTAAGGTCGACTTGAGGTCGGGTTATCATCAGCTGCGGATCAGTGAATCCGATAGTCCTAAGACAGCATTCCGCACTCGTTATGGCCATTATGAGTTTTTGGTGATGTCTTTTGGTTTGACTAATGCACCAGCAGCTTTTATGGACCTGATGAACAGAGTATTCAGACCGTATGTGGATCAGTTTGTGGTAGTCTTCATTGATGATATACTGGTATATTCGAGGAGTATGGAAGAGCATGTATATCACTTGAGGATTGTACTACAGACACTGAGAGATCATCAGCTTTATGCTAAATTCTCGAAGTGTGATTTCTGGATGGAGAGTGTTTCTTTTCTTGGACACGTAGTGTCTAAAGAAGGTATTCAGGTTGATCCACAGAAGGTTGAGGCAGTATCTGAATGGCCTAGACCTACTTCGATCACGGAGATTCGGAGTTTTTTGGGTTTAGCCAGGTATTATAGGCGGTTTGTGCAGGATTTTTCCAGGATAGCAGCCCCTATGACTCGCTTGACTCAGAAGAATGTTAGATTCGAGTGGTCAGAAGCTTGTGAGAATAGTTTTCAGTTGTTGAAGGAGAAGTTGACCACATCGCCAGTATTAGCTTTGCCTAATAGTGTGGATAAGTTCACAGTTTACTGTGATGCCTCTAGAATTGGTCTTGGTTGTGTGTTGATGCAGAATGGAAGGGTGATAGCCTATGCTTCGAGGCAGTTGAAGAAGCATGAGCAGAACTATCCTACACATGATCTTGAGATGGCTGCAGTGATCTTTGCTTTGAAGATTTGGAGACATTATCTGTACGGGGTGACTTGTGAGATATTTACTGATCACAAGAGCCTTAAGTACATTTTTCAACAGAGAGATTTGAATTTGAGGCAGAGAAGATGGTTGGAACTGTTGAAGGATTATGATTGCGAGATTCTTTACCATCCGGGTAAAGCTAATGTGGTAGCAGATGCCTTGAGTAGGAAGTCCTCAGGTAGTCTTACTCATATTGGTGTAGAGAGGAGACCATTGATCCAGGAGTTGCATTTCATGGTGGATCAAGGTCTGATGATGAAGATTAGTAGATCAGGTGGACTGTTAGCTCAGTTTAAAGTGCGATCTATGCTAAGGGATAGGATTAAAGCAGCTCAGAGCCGAGATCCTATTCTAGAAGAGCTTGCAGAGAATGTCAGAGTAGGGAAGTTCACTGATTTCACACTCGATGATGATGGTGTGTTGTGGATCAGTGGTAGATTGTGTGTTCCTGATGTGGATGATTTGAGAGAGGAGATTTTAGAGGAAGCACATTCTACAGCCTACAGCGTTCATCCGGGTGTTACCAAGATGTACCACAGTATCAGAGATCTATACTGGTGGGATGGATTGAAGAAGGATGTTGCTGATTATGTTGCTAAGTGCTTGACGTGTCAGCAAGTGAAAGCCGAACATCAGAAGCCTTCTGGGAAGCTTCAAACTCTTCCTATTCCCGAGTGGAAGTGGGAAAGGATAGCTATGGATTTTGTGGTCGGTTTACCTCGTTCGAAGGATGGATACGATTCCATCTGGGTGATTGTAGACAGATTGACGAAGTCTGCACATTTCTTGCCTGTGAAAGCTACATATTCAGTTGCTAGATTGGCGAAGTTGTACGTGAAGCATATTGTGTGCCTTCATGGAGTACCTGTGTCCATTGTGTCAGACAGAGGTTCGGTGTTTACTTCTCATTTTTGGCAGAAGTTGCAGGAAGCGATGGGCACTAGGTTGGATTTCAGTACTGCTTTTCATCCTCAGACAGATGGTCAGTCTGAGAGGACGATCCAGACACTAGAAGATATGTTGAGGATGTGTGTCTTGGATTTGGGAGGTAGCTGGGATGATCATTTGTCGCTTGTTGAGTTTGCATATAATAATAGCTACCATAGCAGTATTGGCATGGCACCATATGAGGTGTTGTATGGAAGGAAGTGTAGATCCCCGTTGAGTTGGGATGAGATTGGTGAGAGAGCTTTGACTGGACCAGAGATGGTTCAGGATGCTGCAGAGAAAGTCGCCGTGATCAAGCGCAGATTAGAGACCGCAGTTAGCAGACAGAAAAGTTATGCGGATCCTAGGCGCAGAGATGTGGAGTTTCAGGTTGGATATTTCATTTTTCTGAAGGTATCTCCGATGAAGGGTGTGATGAGATTTGGCAGGAAGGGTAAGTTAGCACCGAGATATATTGGACCGTTTGAGATTCTGGAGAGAGTTGGCACTGTTGCATATCGGTTGGATTTGCCTCCGAGTATGTCACAAGTGCATCCAGTATTTCATATCTCGATGTTGAGGAAGTATATCTCGGATCCTTCACACGTGTTGCAGCCCGACAGTGTAGAAGTGAGTGAAAATTTGACTTTTGTGGAAGAACCGGTGGTGATCGTTGATTTTCAAGTTCGACAGTTGCGATCGAAGCAGATTCCGATGGTCAAGGTTCTGTGGCGTAGCGACAGAGTTGAAGAGCATACGTGGGAGACTGAAGCTGAGATGCGAGCTTCTTACCCGTATCTCTTTCCTTCCTGATTCTGTAATCTTGTTTTCTGGAATTCAGGGACGAATTCTTGTAAGGGGGGAAGACTGTAATATCCCGTGTTTTTAAAAATATTTTTTTTACACTGTACCGGGATATGCAGTGTCAATAATTTTGAATATATATGTGATATTTTTACGAGTTAATATGTATTTAAAACCTATTTTAATTACGGTATATTATTTACAGTGTTTTACGTAAAATTTTCCCGGGACTTGCATTTTCGGGGAAATTTTCACGTAAACAATTTATTATTAATTATTTTAGATGTATTTACGGACTTGCATGAACTCATACATATTTTTAAATTATTAAATAAAGTTTGTGTGTGTATATGTATTTAATTAGGGTTTATTATACCCTAATATTTTATTAAGTATTTAATTGTTTTAATTGTTATTTAATTAAATTTATTTGGTATAAATTATTAAAATATTAATATTTTTATGTGTGTGGTGTATATTTGATGTGTGTAATTTAATATTATTTTAATATATAGTATAAAGTATATATATATACATATATTTGTCAAAAATCAAAAAGTTTGGAAAATTACCATTTTGCCCCCCGAGTCTTCTTCTTCCTCCCGATTCTCCCTTCTCCATTTCCGGTCGCTGCCGTGCCGTTACTTCACCGTGGGTGTGCCGTCCGGTGTGCCACCATCTTCCCCGACCAGTTTCGCCGCCTGTGGAGGCCGTTTCCGGCGTCGGGAGATCGATTTTGGCTGGAGAAGCCGAAAATCGATCCACCGTCGATCACGACGATTTCGGCCACCGTTTTTGACACCGCTGGTCTCTTTCTTCTCCTTGAGCTCCGGTGAGTGTGATTCTAGCTTTGGTTTGAGCTAAAATGGTCTAGAATTGCTTAGTTTTCGATTTGTAAATTTCGGCCTATTAGGGTTTTCAATTTTTTTGAGCTTTGAATTGATTGATTCATGGAAACTTCCTTCACAAATGTTGTTCCTAGTAGCTTAATCTTCATGTGTGAATTTCTGTAGAATTTTTGGAGATTGCTTGGATTTTTGGGTATTTTTGAATATTTTAATATTATTTTCTAATTTTCGGAAATTAATTATTTAAATTATGAAATTGGAGTTTATGGTTAAATTAGGTGTTGAAATGAATTATAGGAATTTATTAGGAATTTTTATGAATTTCTAAGTATTTATTTTTAATTATTGAAGTTTATGGAATTTTGGAAAAATTAGGTTAAATGTGTTTTTATTTGAATTTAATTGGTTAATTGAGTTTAAATATTGATATTATTGATAAATATGTTGAGAAAGTTAATTTTGGATAATTGTATAATTTTTGATGAATTTTTGAAGTAATTTAAGTATATTTATATATATATGGGTATTTTGGTAATTTTACCCTAAATTGTCTAAAAATGTAATTTAATTGGTTTTAATATTTATTTAAGGTATAAAAATGATTTCTACAAATTATTTAGTATTTTTAACTAATTAAAACTATTTTTCGGGAATTATTTTCAATTATATATATAATATACGGTTTTTCTAATAAAATGAGTTTCAATCGGTTTTTATAGTGTTTCAAGGTTAATTATGTAATTTCTACGTATGAAATGTATTTCTGTGATTTAAGGATATTTTTGTTGTATCTGGAATATTGTTCTGTGTTTGTGGACCCCGGTCGGTGGACTGTAGTTTGGAGTCCGACCGTGGGATTTTGTTTGTGTTGAGCTCGTTTTTCGAAGTGTGTTTCTTTGCAGGGTCGGCTCTACTCTTTTGAGTAGAGAGATGTCCATTTTACAGGGGAGGTTCTGTCGGATTTTCGGTAGAATTCTCGTAAAACGTGATATCCAGTCGAACCCTAATTTTCGATTCTGTGTTAAATACTCTAGATTGAATTCTAGGATTTCTGTTAGGTTTATTCTAATATCGGTTATTTATTGCTTGTTTAGTTGCGCCGAGACCGAGGGCTAGTGGACCAGGCCCGTCGGACCTATCTCGTGGAGCGCATTAGGTGAGTTACTATATTATATATATATGCTTAGGAGGCATGATTTAGAAAATGCATGTTTTATTTTGACTGAATATGCATAAATAATGTGATTTATATTCAAGTATATTTTTGGTATATTTTTGGTATATAATAAATTATATACATGTTTTTTAATAAAATATATTTAAAATGTTTTTAAATATATTTTTAGTTTAATTCATGAATTGATTGGATTTATTTGACATATATATACTCAAAATATACCTGGTTTATGTTTGGTATATTTTCGGTATATATATGGTTTATATTGTTGTTTCATTTACATTCATGCATCATTTATTATGAATGAATGATTTATATTATTAATGAAGGATATCAATAGAACGTGCTACCTAGTGGGCAGCACTAGGACCGAGTACGTACCGGTACGCCTATAGCTTTAGGCTATGTTACTAACTATTTGTGGATATTGGTTTGATATGATTATTGATATGTGAGATGTGGTTTGTGGGTGTGATTGCTGGAGCTCGGTTGACCAAGTGTCTCGGGGCCAATCACACTGGCAGTCAGACTGCTGGAGCTCGGTTGACTTAGTGTCTCGGGGCCAGTCTACTGTCTAAATGGATTAAGTGGATATACTTGGAATAAGTGAGCCTGTATGGCCAGAGTGTTGTTTAACACTATTTTCTGAGGTTGCGATATTCTAGGGTTCTATGTGATCCTTCATAAAAGATGATTTTCAATAAAACATATAAAAATGATTTTCTGCATTTGTGTGTATTTGCCTGTATATATATTAGATATATATATACTGTTGATTGTATGCATTATCATTTAGTGTGTATGTATATATATTATAGTAATTCACTCAGTGAGGTCTGACTCCCCTCCGCTGACTATTTTTCAAGAGAGTCAACTTCCTCAGACCTCAGTAGCAGGTCGATACGCCGGATTTCTTCCGCCCCGGCTTCTTTATGTAAATTGTCTACTTGAGTCTTATTTATTTTATCTAGACACTGCAGTATTTGTGAATTAAAGTATGGGATTTTATGTACTTTATTTTAAAGAGATGTATTATATTGAAACTGGATTTGTATTAAAGATTATATACATCTATGTGATGAGATGAGATTTAGTTTAAATCCAGTTGATATGGAAAAATGATATTATGATTTTTATTTCCGCTGCATATTATATTTTTATTGTTATTATGGCATGCTTTATTTTATTTTTAGGCTTGCTACGGGTTCCGGATTCGAAAGAATTCCCTTTCCCTAGCGCCGGTCATGGCCCCTGTTTTGGGTCGTGACAAAGTTGGTATCAGAGCGAAGTTCGTATCAGAGTGGAGTTCTGTGTCAGGGCTTAGTTATGTGAGTTGTGGCCCTAGTTTTAAAGTTGTGTTTTCTGTTGGACTACTACAGTGTATTAGGTTCGAGTATGTCTTGATGAGTATTCCTTGCTGTAGTTTTCAGCGTTATTCCTCCGTTGTCTGTTTTGTCTGAATCTTTCTATTTGTCTTTTCAGAATGAGGAGGCGAGCGCGTGTCGCTCCACCGGTCGTTGAGGCCGAGGATGATGAGTCTTTTCAGGACGAGGTTTTACCTCCTGAGCAGCCAGTTAGACGTAGAGGTCGTGGCAGAGGTAGACCTCGAGGAGCGGCAGGTCACCGTAGGCAGAGAGAGTTACAGGATGAGGAGCCTGTTGAGCCTGAGTTTGATGTTCCTGTTCCTCCAGTTGTTCAGCCTGTTCAGCCTGCCTATCAGCAGGGTATGTCTGACCCTGAGGCAGCTTTGTTCTATGCCCGAGTTGGCAGGATTGCTTTTGATGGTACTTCTGATCCTTTAGATTTTCTGCATGCGATTGAGACTAGGACTCGGACTGCTCATACTGAGTACCAGCGGATCATGATCGTTGAGTTGTCTGTTGAGGGACCAGCTCTAGATTGGTTCATTCAGATGATCCAGCCCTATATGATGACGATGACGTGGGCTCAGTTTCGAGAGTGATTCATGAGGAGATTTTGTCCAGAGCCTCTTCGTTTGAGCTATCGTCTCCGTTTGACTAGTATTTCTCGTGGAGATCGATCTGTAGAGGAGTATACCCGAGAGTTTCTTCGTCTGGGTAGATATGCTGAGGATCTGATGCGAGATCAGTATTTCACGGTTACTACCTATGTTACTGGTTTGGGTTCAGCTTTTGCTGGTATGCCCACAGCAGGTCTTACTCTGGAGTCTGTGATTGAGCTAGCTAAGGAGATCGAGCTGAGGTTAGTTAGGCAGGGAGCGATGCCTGATTACTACCAGTTAGGAGTTCAGTCGAGTGGATTGCAGGCTACTCCGTATTCGAGTTTTCATGTTGGTTCGAGTTGTCAGCAGCGAGGTTCGACTCAGCAGAGTCAGAGACAGCAGCAGCGAGTGCATCGGAGCAGTAGACATGGCCGTGGAGGTCAACGTAGATCGTTCAGATTTGGGTCAGGTGCTTCGAGCAGCAGCAGTGGTCATAGTTCTGGATCAGCGGCCAGTGTTTGTCAGACTTGTGGTAGAGTCCATCAGGGACCGTGTTATCTGACACCACTGACATGTTTCAAATGCGGACAGACAGGACATTTTGCCAGATCGTGTCCTTATTCTGGGTATCAGCAGCAGCAGATTCCGCGATTCCCACAGCAGTCGATTGCTAGTGCTGCACCCGTGCCATTTCAGTTGCCACCAGCCCAGCATCAGAGTTCTACTCAGTTTGTTCCACAGCAGAGTCGTGGTAGAGGTACTAGAGGAGGTGCTAGAGGTGTTGGCCAGGCTTCTACCAGTCAGTAGGGAGGTCGATGTCAGGCCAGAGTCTTCCATCTGACTCAGCAGGATGCTCAGGCATCTAATGCAGTCGTGGCAGGTATTCTTTCTGTTTGTTACCTGGATGCTTTGGTTTTGTTTGATCCGGGTGCCACGTATTCGTTTGTTTCTCCTGTTTTTGCTTCTAAATCTTGTTGGCAAGCTTCGAGGATGGCTTTTCCTTTGTCTGTTGCCACTCCTCTGAGCGATTCCTTGGACGCCGATATTGTTCTTTCTGGTTGTCCAGTTTTCGTGGGAGATAGAGAATTACCCGCTGATTTGATTTTGTTGGATGTGATGGAGTTTGATGTTATTTTGGGAATGGATTGGTTATCTCAGCACTTCGCCGTGGTAGATTGCTGGAATAAGGAGGTGATTTTCAGAATTCCTGGTGAAGTAGAATTTAAGTTTGTTGGTGATAGGAGTTCAGCACCTCAGAATCTTATTTCGGCTATTTCTGCTAGGAAGTTGTTGAGGAAAGGTTGTCAGGGGTTTTTGGCATTGGTTAGGGATACGTCAGTGGAGAAGTTGTCACTCACAGATGTTCCGGTTGCTTGTGAGTTTCCTGATGTTTTTCCCGAGGAGTTGCCAGGTTTACCACCTCACAGAGAGATTGAGTTCTGTATAGATGTGGTTCCAGGTACTACTCCTATATCTATGCCACCTTATCGTATGGCTCCTGCAGAGTTGAGAGAGCTGAAGGAGCAGTTGCAAGAGTTGTTGGAGAAGGGTTTTATCAGACCTAGTGTTTCTCCTTGGGGTGCACCAGTCTTGTTTGTGAAGAAGAAGGATGGTACCCTGAGACTGTGCATTGACTACAGAGAGTTGAATAAGGTGACAGTGAAGAACAAGTATCCTCTCCCGAGGATAGATGATTTATTTGATCAGTTACAAGGTGCACAGTTCTTTTCTAAGGTCGACTTGAGGTCGGGTTATCATCAGCTGCGGATCAGTGAATCCGATATTCCTAAGACAGCATTCCGCACTCGTTATGGCCATTATGAGTTTTTGGTGATGTCTTTTGGTTTGACTAATGCACCAGCAGCTTTTATGGACCTGATGAACAGAGTATTCAGACCGTATGTGGATCAGTTTGTGGTAGTCTTCATTGATGATATACTGGTATATTCGAGGAGTATGGAAGAGCATGTATATCACTTGAGGATTGTACTACAGACACTGAGAGATCATCAGCTTTATGCTAAATTCTCGAAGTGTGATTTCTGGATGGAGAGTGTTTCTTTTCTTGGACACGTAGTGTCTAAAGAAGGTATTCAGGTTGATCCACAGAAGGTTGAGGCAGTATCTGAATGGCCTAGACCTACTTCGATCACGGAGATTCGGAGTTTTCTGGGTTTAGCCAAGTATTATAGGCGGTTTGTGCAGGATTTTTCCAGGATAGCAGCCCCTATGACTCGCTTGACTCAGAAGAATGTTAGATTCGAGTGGTCAGAAGCTTGTGAGAATAGTTTTCAGTTGTTGAAGGAGAAGTTGACCACATCGCCAGTATTAGCTTTGCCTAATAGTGTGGATAAGTTCACAGTTTACTGTGATGCCTCTAGAATTGGTCTTGGTTGTGTGTTGATGCAGAATGGAAGGGTGATAGCCTATGCTTCGAGGCAGTTGAAGAAGCATGAGCAGAACTATCCTACACATGATCTTGAGATGGCTGCAGTGATCTTTGCTTTGAAGATTTGGAGACATTATCTGTACGGGGTGACTTGTGAGATATTTACTGATCACAAGAGCCTTAAGTACATTTTTCAACAGAGAGATTTGAATTTGAGGCAGAGAAGATGGTTGGAACTGTTGAAGGATTATGATTGCGAGATTCTTTACCATCCGGGTAAAGCTAATGTGGTAGCAGATGCCTTGAGTAGGAAGTCCTCAGGTAGTCTTACTCATATTGGTGTAGAGAGGAGACCATTGATCCAGGAGTTGCATTTCATGGTGGATCAAGGTCTGATGATGAAGATTAGTAGATCAGGTGGACTGTTAGCTCAGTTTAAAGTGCGATCTATGCTAAGGGATAGGATTAAAGCAGCTCAGAGCCGAGATCCTATTCTAGAAGAGCTTGCAGAGAATGTCAGAGTAGGGAAGTTCACTGATTTCACACTCGATGATGATGGTGTGTTGTGGATCAGTGGTAGATTGTGTGTTCCTGATGTGGATGATTTGAGAGAGGAGATTTTAGAGGAAGCACATTCTACAGCCTACAGCGTTCATCCGGGTGTTACCAAGATGTACCACAGTATCAGAGATCTATACTGGTGGGATGGATTGAAGAAGGATGTTGCTGATTATGTTGCTAAGTGCTTGACGTGTCAGCAAGTGAAAGCCGAACATCAGAAGCCTTCTGGGAAGCTTCAAACTCTTCCTATTCCCGAGTGGAAGTGGGAAAGGATAGCTATGGATTTTGTGGTCGGTTTACCTCGTTCGAAGGATGGATACGATTCCATCTGGGTGATTGTAGACAGATTGACGAAGTCTGCACATTTCTTGCCTGTGAAAGCTACATATTCAGTTGCTAGATTGGCGAAGTTGTACGTGAAGCATATTGTGTGCCTTCATGGAGTACCTGTGTCCATTGTGTCAGACAGAGGTTCGGTGTTTACTTCTCATTTTTGGCAGAAGTTGCAGGAAGCGATGGGCACTAGGTTGGATTTCAGTACTGCTTTTCATCCTCAGACAGATGGTCAGTCTGAGAGGACGATCCAGACACTAGAAGATATGTTGAGGATGTGTGTCTTGGATTTGGGAGGTAGCTGGGATGATCATTTGTCGCTTGTTGAGTTTGCATATAATAATAGCTACCATAGCAGTATTGGCATGGCACCATATGAGGTGTTGTATGGAAGGAAGTGTAGATCCCCGTTGAGTTGGGATGAGATTGGTGAGAGAGCTTTGACTGGACCAGAGATGGTTCAGGATGCTGCAGAGAAAGTCGCCGTGATCAAGCGCAGATTAGAGACCGCAGTTAGCAGACAGAAAAGTTATGCGGATCCTAGGCGCAGAGATGTGGAGTTTCAGGTTGGATATTTCATTTTTCTGAAGGTATCTCCGATGAAGGGTGTGATGAGATTTGGCAGGAAGGGTAAGTTAGCACCGAGATATATTGGACCGTTTGAGATTCTGGAGAGAGTTGGCACTGTTGCATATCGGTTGGATTTGCCTCCGAGTATGTCACAAGTGCATCCAGTATTTCATATCTCGATGTTGAGGAAGTATATCTCGGATCCTTCACACGTGTTGCAGCCCGACAGTGTAGAAGTGAGTGAAAATTTGACTTTTGTGGAAGAACCGGTGGTGATCGTTGATTTTCAAGTTCGACAGTTGCGATCGAAGCAGATTCCGATGGTCAAGGTTCTGTGGCGTAGCGACAGAGTTGAAGAGCATACGTGGGAGACTGAAGCTGAGATGCGAGCTTCTTACCCGTATCTCTTTCCTTCCTGATTCTGTAATCTTGTTTTCTGGAATTCAGGGACGAATTCTTGTAAGGGGGGAAGACTGTAATATCCCGTGTTTTTAAAAATATTTTTTTTACACTGTACCGGGATATGCAGTGTCAATAATTTTGAATATATATGTGATATTTTTACGAGTTAATATGTATTTAAAACCTATTTTAATTACGGTATATTATTTACAGTGTTTTACGTAAAATTTTCCCGGGACTTGCATTTTCGGGGAAATTTTCACGTAAACAATTTATTATTAATTATTTTAGATGTATTTACGGACTTGCATGAACTCATACATATTTTTAAATTATTAAATAAAGTTTGTGTGTGTATATGTATTTAATTAGGGTTTATTATACCCTAATATTTTATTAAGTATTTAATTGTTTTAATTGTTATTTAATTAAATTTATTTGGTATAAATTATTAAAATATTAATATTTTTATGTGTGTGGTGTATATTTGATGTGTGTAATTTAATATTATTTTAATATATAGTATAAAGTATATATATATACATATATTTGTCAAAAATCAAAAAGTTTGGAAAATTACCATTTTGCCCCCCGAGTCTTCTTCTTCCTCCCGATTCTCCCTTCTCCATTTCCGGTCGCTGCCGTGCCGTTACTTCACCGTGGGTGTGCCGTCCGGTGTGCCACCATCTTCCCCGACCAGTTTCGCCGCCTGTGGAGGCCGTTTCCGGCGTCGGGAGATCGATTTTGGCTGGAGAAGCCGAAAATCGATCCACCGTCGATCACGACGATTTCGGCCACCGTTTTTGACACCGCTGGTCTCTTTCTTCTCCTTGAGCTCCGGTGAGTGTGATTCTAGCTTTGGTTTGAGCTAAAATGGTCTAGAATTGCTTAGTTTTCGATTTGTAAATTTCGGCCTATTAGGGTTTTCAATTTTTTTGAGCTTTGAATTGATTGATTCATGGAAACTTCCTTCACAAATGTTGTTCCTAGTAGCTTAATCTTCATGTGTGAATTTCTGTAGAATTTTTGGAGATTGCTTGGATTTTTGGGTATTTTTGAATATTTTAATATTATTTTCTAATTTTCGGAAATTAATTATTTAAATTATGAAATTGGAGTTTATGGTTAAATTAGGTGTTGAAATGAATTATAGGAATTTATTAGGAATTTTTATGAATTTCTAAGTATTTATTTTTAATTATTGAAGTTTATGGAATTTTGGAAAAATTAGGTTAAATGTGTTTTTATTTGAATTTAATTGGTTAATTGAGTTTAAATATTGATATTATTGATAAATATGTTGAGAAAGTTAATTTTGGATAATTGTATAATTTTTGATGAATTTTTGAAGTAATTTAAGTATATTTATATATATATGGGTATTTTGGTAATTTTACCCTAAATTGTCTAAAAATGTAATTTAATTGGTTTTAATATTTATTTAAGGTATAAAAATGATTTCTACAAATTATTTAGTATTTTTAACTAATTAAAACTATTTTTCGGGAATTATTTTCAATTATATATATAATATACGGTTTTTCTAATAAAATGAGTTTCAATCGGTTTTTATAGTGTTTCAAGGTTAATTATGTAATTTCTACGTATGAAATGTATTTCTGTGATTTAAGGATATTTTTGTTGTATCTGGAATATTGTTCTGTGTTTGTGGACCCCGGTCGGTGGACTGTAGTTTGGAGTCCGACCGTGGGATTTTGTTTGTGTTGAGCTCGTTTTTCGAAGTGTGTTTCTTTGCAGGGTCGGCTCTACTCTTTTGAGTAGAGAGATGTCCATTTTACAGGGGAGGTTCTGTCGGATTTTCGGTAGAATTCTCGTAAAACGTGATATCCAGTCGAACCCTAATTTTCGATTCTGTGTTAAATACTCTAGATTGAATTCTAGGATTTCTGTTAGGTTTATTCTAATATCGGTTATTTATTGCTTGTTTAGTTGCGCCGAGACCGAGGGCTAGTGGACCAGGCCCGTCGGACCTATCTCGTGGAGCGCATTAGGTGAGTTACTATATTATATATATATGCTTAGGAGGCATGATTTAGAAAATGCATGTTTTATTTTGACTGAATATGCATAAATAATGTGATTTATATTCAAGTATATTTTTGGTATATTTTTGGTATATAATAAATTATATACATGTTTTTTAATAAAATATATTTAAAATGTTTTTAAATATATTTTTAGTTTAATTCATGAATTGATTGGATTTATTTGACATATATATACTCAAAATATACCTGGTTTATGTTTGGTATATTTTCGGTATATATATGGTTTATATTGTTGTTTCATTTACATTCATGCATCATTTATTATGAATGAATGATTTATATTATTAATGAAGGATATCAATAGAACGTGCTACCTAGTGGGCAGCACTAGGACCGAGTACGTACCGGTACGCCTATAGCTTTAGGCTATGTTACTAACTATTTGTGGATATTGGTTTGATATGATTATTGATATGTGAGATGTGGTTTGTGGGTGTGATTGCTGGAGCTCGGTTGACCAAGTGTCTCGGGGCCAATCACACTGGCAGTCAGACTGCTGGAGCTCGGTTGACTTAGTGTCTCGGGGCCAGTCTACTGTCTAAATGGATTAAGTGGATATACTTGGAATAAGTGAGCCTGTATGGCCAGAGTGTTGTTTAACACTATTTTCTGAGGTTGCGATATTCTAGGGTTCTATGTGATCCTTCATAAAAGATGATTTTCAATAAAACATATAAAAATGATTTTCTGCATTTGTGTGTATTTGCCTGTACATATATTAGATATATATATACTATTGATTGTATGCATTATCATTTAGTGTGTATGTATATATATTATAGTAATTCACTCAGTGAGGTCTGACTCCCCTCCGCTAACTATTTTTCAAGAGAGTCAACTTCCTCAGACCTCAGTAGCAGGTCGATACGCCGGATTTCTTCCGCCCCGGCTTCTTTATGTAAATTGTCTACTTGAGTCTTATTTATTTTATCTAGACACTGCAGTAGTTGTGAATTAAAGTATGGGATTTTATGTACTTTATTTTAAAGAGATGTATTATATTGAAACTGGATTTGTATTAAAGATTATATACATCTATGTGATGAGATGAGATTTAGTTTAAATCCAGTTGATATGGAAAAATGATATTATGATTTTTATTTCCGCTGCATATTATATTTTTATTGTTATTATGGCATGCTTTATTTTATTTTTAGGCTTGCTACGGGTTCCGGATTCGAAAGAATTCCCGTTCCCTAGCGCCGGTCATGGCCCCTGTTTTGGGTCGTGACAACACTGAACCTCTGTCTGATACAATGGACACAGGTACTCCATGAAGGCACACAATATGCTTCACATACAACTTCGCCAATCTAGCTACAGAATAGGTGGCTTTCACAGGTAGGAAATGTGCAGACTTCATCAATCTATCTACAATCACCCAGATGGAATCGTATCCATCCTTAGAACGAGGTAAACCGACCACAAAATCCATAACTATCCTTTCCCACTTCCACTCGGGAATAGGAAGAGGCTAAAGCTTCCCAGAAGGCTTCTGATGTTCAGCTTTCACTTGCTGACACGTTAAGCACTTAGCAATATAATCAGTGATGTCCTTCTTCAGTCCATCCCACCAGTATAGATCTCTGATAGTATGGTACATCTTAGTGACACCCGGATGTACGCTGTAGGCTGTAGAGTGTGCTTCCTCTAGGATCACTTCTCTTAAATCATCCACATCAGGAACACACAATCTACCACTGATCCACAACACACCATCAGCATCAAGTGTGAAATTAGTGAACTTCCCTGCTCGAACATTCTCTGTAAGCTCTTCTATAATAGGATCTTAGCTCTGAGCTGCTTTAATCTTATCCCTCAGTATAGATTGTACCTTAAATTGAGCTAGCAGTCCACTTGACCTACTGATCTTCATCATCAGACCTTGATCCACCATCAGATGCAACTTCTGGATCAACGGTCTCCTCTTAACACTGATGTGAGTAAGACTGCCTGAGGACTTTCTACTAAAGGCATCTGCTACCACATTAGCCTTGCCCGGATGATATAGAATCTCACAGTCATAATCCTTCAACAATTCCAACCATCTCCTCTGCCTCAGATTCAGATCTCGCTGCTGGAAAATGTACTTAAGGCTCTTGTGATCAGTAAATATCTCACAAGTCATCCTGTACAGATAATGTCTCCAGATCTTGAGAGCAAAAATCACTGCAACCATTTCAAGGTCATGTGTGGGATAGTTCTGCTCATGCTTCTTCAACTGCCTCGAAGCATAGGCTATCACCCTTCCATTCTGCATCAGCACACATCCAAGGCCAACTCTAGAGGCATCACAATAAACTGTGAACTTGTCCACACTATTAGGCAAAGCTAACACTAGGGCTGTGGTCAACTTCTCCTTCAACAATTGAAAACTATTCTCACAAGCTTTTGATCACTCGAATCTAACATTCTTCTGAGTCAAGCGAGTCATAGGGGCTGCAATTCTGGAAAAATCCTGCACAAACCGCCTATAATACCCGGCTAACCTAGAAAACTTCGAATCTCAGTAACAGAAGTCGGTCTAGGCCACTCAGACACTGCTTCAATCTTCTGTGGATCAACCTGGATACCTTCTTTAGACACCACGTGTCCAAGAAAAGAAACACTCTCCATCCAGAAATCACACACTTCGAGAATTTATCATAAAGCTGATGATCTCTCAGTGTCTGTAGTACAATCCTCAAGTGATATACATGCTCCTCCACACTCCTTGAATATACCAGTATATCATCGATGAAGACTACCACAAACTGATCCATATATGGTCTGAATACCCTATTCATCAAGTCCATAAAAGCTACTGGTGCATTAGTCAAACCAAAAGACATCACCAGAAACTCATAATGGCCATATCGAGTGCGGAATGCCGTTTTAGGAACATCGGCTTCACTAATCCGCAATTGATGATAACCCAACCTCAAGTCAATCTTAGAAAAGAACTGTGCACCCTGTAGCTGATCAAACAAGTCATCTATCCTCATGAGAGGATACTTGTTCTTCACTGTCACCTTGTTTAGCTCTCTATAGTCAATGCACAGTCTCAGGGTACCATCCTTCTTCTTCACAAACAGGACTGGTGCACCCCAAGGAGAAACACTGGGTCTGATGAAACCCTTATCCAACAACTCTTGTAACTACTCCTTCAACTCTTTTAACTCTGCAGGAGCCATTCTATAGGGTGTCATCGATATAGGAGTAGTACCTGGAACCACATCTATACAGAACTCAATCTCTATGTGAGATGGTAAACCTGCCAACTCTTTAGGAAAAACATTGGGAAACTCACAGGCAACAAGAACATCCGTGAGTGACAACTTCTCCACTGAAGTATCCCTGACCAATGCCAAATATCCCTGACATCCTTTCCTCAGTAACTTCCTAGCCGTAATAGCAGAAATAAGATTCTGAGGTGCTTAACTCCTATCACCCCCAAACTTAATGTCACGACCTAAAACAGGGGCCATGATGGGCGCTAGGGAATGAGAATTCTTTCGAATCCGGAACCCATAGCAAGCCTAAAAATAAAATAAAACATGCAATAGTAATAATAACAATATTAAATGCAGCGAAAATAAAAATCATAAATATCATAACAACATATGAACGAACTGGATTTAAATCAAATCCTCATCATTTCATATATATAAATCCTTTAATACAAATCCAGTTCAAATATATAATACAACATCTCTTTAAATATTTAATGACTACTGCAGTGTCTAGATAAAATAAAACTCAAGACTCAGGGAAGCAGTTTACATAAAGAAGCCGGGGCGGAAGAAATCTGGCGTACAGGCCTGCTACTGAGGTCTGAAGATGATGACTCTCCTGAAAAATAGTCAACGGAGGGGAGTCAGACCTCACTGAGTGAATTACTATAATATATATACATGCATACTAAATGACAATACATATAATCAATAATACATATCTAATATGTATATATACAGGCAATACACACAGATGCAATAAAATCATTTTATATTTATTTTACTGAAATTCAACATTTATGAAGGATCAAATAGAACCCTATGATATCAAAACCTCAATCAGTGTTAGACAACACTCTAGCCATACAGGCTCACTTAATCCAAATATATCCACTTAATCCATTTAGACAGTAGACTAGCCCCGAGACACTAAGTCAACCGAGCTCCAGCAGTCTGACTGTCAGTGTGATTGGCCCCAAGACACTTGGTCAACCGAGCTCCAGCAATCACACTCCCAAATTCTTTCTCACACATCAAATAATCAAATTCAATCAATATCCTCAAATAGGTTAGTAATATAGCCTATCTGCTATAAGCGCACCGGTATGTACTCAGTCCTAGTGTTGCCCACTAGGTAGCACGTTCTATTGATATCCTTCATGAATAAATATAAAACATTCATTCACAAAAATAAATGATGCATGAACTTAAATAAAATAGCAACATAAATCATATATATACCAAAAGTAAACCAGGTATATTTCGAGTATATATACGTCAAATAAATCCAATCAAATTACAAATTAAGCTAGAAATATATTTAAAAACATTTTAAATATAATTTATTAACAAAACATGCATATAATTTAATATATACCAAAAATAAATCAAAAATAAACTAAATATAAACTTAAGTAATAATCAAATTATTTATGCATATTTAATCAAAATAAAACATGCATTTCTAAATCATGCATCCTAAGCATATATATATAAAATAGCAACTCACACTTAGTGCGCTCCACAAGATGGGTCCGACGGGCCTGGTCCACTAGGCCTCGGTCTCGGTGCAACTAGACAAACAATAACAACAAAAATCAGAATAAACCTAACAGAAAAATCCTAGAACTCGATCTAGAATATTAAACACAGAATCGAAATTAGGGTTCGACCGGACATCACGTTTTATAAGAATTCTATCAAAAATTCGGTAAAACCTCCCCTGTAAAACGGACATCTCTCTACTCAAAGAGTAGAGCCGACCCTGCAAAGAAACACACTTTGAAAAACAGGCTCAACCACTCATCCACAACCCCTCGGTCGGACTCCAAACTACAGTCTACCGACCGGGGTCCACAATCACAGAGTAATTCAGAAATACCAAAAATACCCTTATATCATAGAAATTCATTTTATAAGTAGAAATTACATAATTAACCTTAAAACATATTAAAAACCAATAAAAACTCATTTTATTAGAGAAATCGTATATTATATATATAATTGAAAATAATTCACGAAAAATAGTTTTAATTAGTTAAAAATACTAAATAATTTGTGAAAATCATTTTTATACCTTAAATAACTATTAAAACCAATTAAATTACATTTTTAGCCAATTTTATGTAAAATTACCAAAATGCCCTTATATATATAAATATATTATAATTCATTCAAAAATTCACCAAAAATAGTATAATTATCCAAAATTAATTTTCTCAACATATTTATCAATAATATCAATAATTAAACTCAATTAACCAATTAATTTCAATTAAAAACACAATTAACCCTATTTTTCTAAAATTACATAAACTTAAATAATTCAAAATAAATACATAGAAATTCATAAAAATTCCAAATAAATTCCTATAATTCATTCCAACACCTATATTTATCATTAAACACAATTTCATAATTTATTTAATTAATTTTCGAAAATTAGAAAATAATAATAAAATATTCAAAAATACCCAAAAATCAAAATAATCTCCAAAAATTCCACAAAAATTCATACATGTGGATTAAGCTATTAGGATCAACATTTGTGAAGGGACTTTTCATGAATCAATCAATTTGAAGTTCAAAAAAATCAAAAACCCTAATATGACCAAAATTGAAAATTCGAAACCTAAGCAAATCAAGACCATTTAAGCTCAAACCAAAGCTAGAATCACACTCACCGGAGCACAAAGAGAAGAAAAAGACTGACGGTGTCAAAAATGATGGCCAAAAAGTTAGTGAACGGTGAGGAAGGAAGTTTCGGCCAAAAATGGTGGAATTGGAGCTAGCCGGCACCGGGGAAGGAAGCTAGGGGCAGCGGAGCAGCTGGAGAAGATGGCGACACGCAGGGGAGGCACTCTAAAGATCGGTGATCAGAGTAGCAGCGGTGAGGGGAAGATGGAGGAGGGTCGGGGAGAAGAAGATCGAAAGAGAAGAAGAAGAGAAAAGAAAAAGAAAAGAAAAGAAAAAGAAAAAGAAAATAAAAAAAAAGAAAAAGAAAAAAGGAAAAAGAAACAAATAATTTTAATAAAATATTTGGGAAAAATCACACACCACACACTAAATATTTAATATTTTAAAATTTAATAATAAATAAAAATAATTAAATTACAATAAATTAATAAACAAATAATAAAATATTAGGGTACTAAATTAAACCCTAATTAAATAAATATATGCACACATAGGCTTTATATAGTAATTTAAAAATACGTATGAGTTCATGCAAGTCCGTAAATATATTTAAAATAATTATTAGTAAATTATTTACGTGAAAATTTCCCCGAAAATGCAAGTCCCGGGAAAATTTTACGTAAAGCACTGTAAATAAGACACAATAATTAAAATAGGTTTTAAATACATATCAACTCATAAAATATCATAATATATATACAAAAATTATTAACACTGCATATCCCGATGCAGTATTAAAATATTTAAAAACACGGGATATTACACTTAAACTCTTCTTCATTAGGAATTCTGAACGTCACCTCTTTATTCCTGCAATCTACCACGGCATAGTGCTGAGATAACCAGTCCATTCCTAGAATAACATCAAACTCCATCACATCCAACAGAATCAAATCAGCGGGTAATTCTCTATCTCCCACGAGAACTGGACAACCAGAAAGAACAATATCAGTGTCTAAGGAATCGCTCAGAGGAGTGGCAACAGACAAAGGAAAAGCCATCCTCGAAGCTTGCCAATAAGACTTGGAAGAAAAAATAGGAGAAACAAATGAATGCGTGGCACCCGGATCAAACAAAACCCATGCATCCAGGTAACAAACAGAAACAATACCTGCCACAACTACATTGGATGCCTGAGCATCTTGCTGAGTAAGGTGGAAGACTCTAGCCTGTCCTCGACCTCCTTGCTGACTAGTAGAAGCTTGGCCAACACCTCTGGCACCTCCTCTAGTACCTCTACCACGACCCTGCTGTGGAACAAGCTGAGTGGAACTCTGATGCTGGGCTGGAGGTAACTGAAATGGCATGGGTGCAGCACTAGCAATCGACTACTATGAGAATCGTGGAATCTGCAGCTACTGATACCCTGAGTAAGGATACGATCTAGCAAAATGTTCTGTCTACCCGCATCTGAAGGATGTCAGTGGTGTCAGATAACACAATCCCTGATGGACTCTATCGTAGGTCTGGCAAACACTGGTAGCTGATCCAGAACTGCGACCACTGCTGCTACTCGAAGCACCTGACCCAAATCTGAATGGTCTACGCTGACCTCCACGACCATGTTTACTGCTTCGATGCACTCGTTGTTGTTGCCTCTGACTCTGCTGAGTCTGACCTCGCTGCTGACTACTCGAACCAACATGAAAACTAGAATATAGAGTAGCCTACAATCCACTCGACTGAACTCCCAACTGGTAATAATCAGGCATCGCTCCCTGCCTAACTAGCCTCAGCTCAATCTCCTTGGCCAATTCAATAACAGACTCGAGAGTAAGGCCTGCTGTAGGCATACCTGCAAAAGCAGAACCCAAACCAGTAACATAGGTAGTGACTGCGAAATACTGGTCTCGCATCAGATCCTCTGCATATCTACCCAGCCGAAGAAACTCTCGGGTATACTCCTCTACTGATTGATCACCACAAGAAATGTTGTTCAATCAGAGACGATAGCTCATACGGAGAGGCTCTGGACAGAATCTCCTCATAAATCGCTTTCTGAACTGAGCCCAAGTCATCGCCATCATATAAGGCAGGATCATCTGAATAAACCAGTCTAAGGCTGGTCCCTCGACAGAAAACTTGACGATCATGATCCGCTGATACTCGGTGTAAGCAATCCAAGTCCGAGTCTCAATCACGTTCAGAAAATCTAACGGATCAGAAGTCCCATCAAACGCAATCCTACTAACTCGGGCATAGAATAAAGCTGCCTCAGGGTCAGACATACCCTGCTGATAGGCAGGCTGAACAGGCTAAACAACTTGAGGTACATGAACATCAAACTCAGGCTCAACAGGCTCCTCATCTTGTAACTCTCTCCGCCTACGATGACCTGCCGCTCCTCGAGGTCTACCTCTGCCACGACCTCTACGTCTAACTGGCTGCTCAAAAGGTAAAACCTCATCCTGAAAAGATTCATCATCCTCGGCCTCAAAGACCGGTGGAGCAACATGCACTCGCCTCCTCATTCTGAAAAGACAAACAGAAAGATTCAGAAAAAATAGACAACAGAGGGTTAACGCAGAAAACTAAATCAAGGAATACTTATCAAGACATACTCGAGCCTATTTCACTGCATAGTTACCAAAAAAACATAACTCAGAAAACTAGGGCCACGACTCACAAAACTAATTCCTGACACAAAACTCCGCTTCGATACCAACTTTGTCATGACCCAAAACAGGGGCCATGACTTGTAATATCCCGTGTTTTTAAAATATTTTTTACACTGTACCGGGATATGCAGTGTTAATAATTTCTATATATTATATGATATTTTTATGAGTTGATATGTATTTAAAACCTATTTTAATTACTGTGTATTATTTTTAGTGTTTTACGTAAAATTTTCCCGGGGACTTGCATTTTCGGGGAAATTTTCACGTAAATAATGTATTATTAATTATTTTAAATATATTTTCGGACTTGCATGAACTCATACGTATTTTTAAATTACTAAATAAAGCCTATGTGTGTGTATATTTATTTAATTAGGGTTTATTATTACCCTAATATTTTATTAATTATTTATTTATTTTATTGTTATTTAATTAATTTTATTTAGTATAAATTATTAAAATATTAGATTTTATGTGTGTGGTGTATATTTGATGTGTGTAATTTAATATTATTTTATTATATAGTGTAAAGTATATATATATACATATATACATTAAAATTTGTCAAATTACAAAAGAATTGGAAAATTACCAAACTGCCCCCGACTACTCCTTCTTCCCCGATCACCTTCTCCTCACCGTCCGGACGCCTGTCATGCCGTTTCTTCACCGTGGGTGTGCCGTCTGGTGTGCCACCCGCCTTCCCCAACCATTTCCGCCGCCTGAGGTAGCCGTTTCCGGTGCCTGGAAGTCGATTTTGGCCGGAGAAGCCGAAAATCGATCCACCGTCGATCACGTCGATTCCGGCCACCATTTTTGACACCGCCAGTCTCTTTCTCCTTCTTGAGCTCCGGTGAGTGTGATTCTAGCTTTGGTTTGAGCTAAAATGGTCCAGAATTGCTTAGGTTTCGATTTTTCAATTTCAGCCTATTAGGGTTTTTGATTTTTTTGAGCTTCGAATTGATTGATTCATAAAAAATCCCTTCACAAATGTTGTTCCTAGTATGTCAATCTACATGTATGAATTTTTGTAGAATTTTTGGATTTTTGGGTATTTTTGAATATTTTAATATTATTTTCTAATTTTCGGAAATTAATTATTTAAATTATGAAATTGGAGTTTATGGTTAAATTAGGTGTTTAAATGAATTATATGAATTTATTTGGAATTTTTATGAATTTCTAAGTATTTATTTTGAATTATTGAAGTTTATGTGATTTTGAGAAATTAGGGTTAAATGTGTTTTTATTTGAATTTAATTGGTTAATTGAGTTTAATTATTAATATTATTGATAAATATGTTGAGAAAATTAATTTTGGATAATTTTATTATTTTTGGTGAATTTTTGAAGTTATTTAAGTATATTAATATATATAGGGGTATTTTGGTAATTTTACCCTAAATTGTCTAAAAATGTAATTTAATTGGTTTTAATAGTTATTTAAGGTATAAAAATGATTTCTACAAAATATTTGGTATTTTTAACTAATTAAAACTATTTTTCATGAATTATTTTCAATTATATATATAATATACGGTTTTTCTAATAAAATGAGTTTTAATCGGTTTTTACAGTGTTTAAAGGTTAATTATGTAATTTCTACGTATAAAATGTATTTCTGTGTTTTAAGGATATTTTTGGTATACCTGGAATATGTTATGTGTTTGTGGACCCCGGTCGGTGGACTGTAGTTTGGAGTCCGACCGTGGGATTTTGATTGTATTGAGCTTGTTTTTCGAAGTGTATTTCTTTGCAGGGTCAGCTCTACTCTTTTGAGTAGAGAGATGTCCATTTTACAGGGGAGGTTCTGCCGAATTTTTGGTAGAATTCTCGTAAAACGTGATATCCAGTCGAACCCTAATTTCTGATTCTGTGTTTAATACTCTAGATTGAATTCTAGGATTTCTGTTAGGGTTTATTCTGATGTCGATTATTTATTGCTTGTTTAGTTGCACCGAGACCGAGGGCTAGTGGACCAGGCCCGTCAGACCTGTCTCGTGGAGCGCATTAGGTGAGTTACTATACTATATATATATGCTTAGGATGCATGATTTAGAAATGCATGTTTTATGTTGATTAAATATGCATAAATAATTTGATTATTTCTTAATTTTACATTAAGTATATTTTTGGTTTATTTTTGGTATATAATAAATTATATGCATGTTTTGTGAATAAAATATATTTAAAATGTTTTTAAATATATTTCCAGCTTAAGTTATAATTTGATGGGATTCATTTGACGTATATATACTCGAAATATACCTGGTTTACTTTTGGTATATTTTCGGTATATATATATGGATTATATTGTTATTTCATTTACATTCATGCATCATATATTTTTATGAATGAATGTTTTACATTATTAATGATGAAGGATATCGATAGAACGTGCTACCTAGTGGGCAGTACTAGGACCGAGTACGTACCGATACGCCTATAGTATTTAGGCTATAATACTAACTTATTTGTGGATATTGATTTGATTATGATTATCAATATGTGAGATGTGGTTTGTGGGTGTGATTGCTGGAGCTCGGTTGACCAAGTGTCTCAGGGCCAATCACACTGGCAGTCAGACTGCTGGAGCTCGGTTGACTTAGTGTCTCGAGGCCAGTCTACTGTCCAAATGGATTAAGTGGATATATTTGGAATAAGTGAGCCTGTATGGCTAGAGTGTTGTTTAACACTATTTTCTGAGGTTGCGATATTCTAGGGTTCTATGTGATCCTTCATAAAAGATGATTTTCAGACAAAATATAAAAATGATTTTTCTGCATCTGTATGAATTTGCCTGTATATATACATATTACATATATACCGTTGATTGTATGCATTATCACTTAGTGTGTATGTATATATATTATAGTAATTCACTCAGTGAGGTCTGACTCCCCTCCGTTGACTATTTTTTAGGAGAGTCAACTTCTTCAGACCTCAGTAGCAGGTCGATACGCCGGATTTCTTCCGCCCCGGCTTCTTTGTGTAAATTATTTACTTGAGTCTTATTTATTTTATCTAGACACTGCAGTAGTTGAGAATTAAAGTATTGGATTTTATGTATTTTATTTTAAAGAGATGTATTATATTGAAACTGGATTTGTATTAAAGAGATTATGTATCTATGAGATGGGATTTTGATTTAAATCCAGTTGATGTGAATAATATTATGATATTATGATTTTTATTTCCACTGCATATTATATTGCTATTGTTATTATTGCATGTTTATTTTATTTTTAGGCTTGCTACGGGTTCCGGATTCGAAAGAATTCCTGTTCCCTAGCGCCGGTCATGGCCCCTATTTTGGGTCGTGACATTACTGGCGCTAGGGAATGGGAATTCTTTCGAATCGGAACCCGTAGCAAGCTTAAAAATAAAATAAAATATACAATAGTAATAATAACAACACAATTAAATTAAATACTATATGACGGAATAAAATCATAAATATAAAAATAATAATCCACCACGGGATTTAAATCAAATCCATATCTCATATATAAATAAATCCTTTAATACAAGTTTCAGTTCAAATTCTTAAAATACGTAACTCACACAAATATAATACATAAAACCCACAATTATTTACAACTACTGCAGTGTCTAGATTATAAAAATAAAACTCAAGACTCAGATAAGCAGTTTACATAAAGAAGTCGGGGGCGGAAGAAATCCGGTGTACAGGCCTACTACTGAGGTCTGAGGAATATGACTCTCTTGAAAATAGTCAATGAAGGGGGGTCAAACCTCACTGAGTGAATAACTATAATATATATACATGCATACTAAATGCCAATGCACACAATTAAAAGTATATATAATATGTATGTATACAAGAAAATACACACATATGCAATAAAAATCATTTTATATATTTATTGAAAATCACTGTTTATGAAGGATCAAATAGAACCGTAGGATATCGCAACCTCAAAACAATGTTAGACAACACTCTAGCCATACAGGCTCACTTATTCCAATATATATTCACTTGTTCCATTTGGACAGTAGACTGGCCCCGAGACACTAAGCCAATCGAGCTCCAGTAGTCTGACTGTCAGTGTGATTGGCCTCGAGACACTTGGTTAACTGAGCTCCAGCAATCACACTCCCAAATTCTTTCTCACACATCAAATAATCAAATCCAATCAATATCCTCAAACAGGTTAGTAATATAGCCTAAGTGCTATAAGCGTACCGGTACGTACTCGGTCCTAATGCTGCCCACCAGGTAGCAAGTTCTATCGATATCCTTCATTAAAATATAAAGCATACATTCATAAAAGTAAATGATGCATGAATTGAATAAAATAACCACATAAACTATATATATATATACTAGAAATATACCAAAAGTAAACCAGGTATATTTCAAGTATATATATGTCAAATAAATCCAATTAAATTACAAGATAAACTAGAAATATACTTAAAAACATTTTAAACATAATTCATTAATAAAACATGCATATAGTTTAAAATATACATAAAATAAATCAAAAATAAACTAAAAATAAACTTAAGTAATAATTAAACCATTTATGCATATTTAATCAAAATAGAGCGTATATTTCTAGAATCATGCACCCTAGAGCACATATATATAAAATAGTAACTCACACTTAGTGCGCTCCTCGAGATGGGTTCGACGGGCCTGGTCCACGAGGCCTCGATCTCGGCACAACTAAACAAACAATAAATAACAGACATCAGAATAAACCTAACAGAAAATCCTAGAAACTCGATCTAGAATATTGGACATAGAATCAGAATTAGGGTTTGACCGGACATCACGTTTTACGAGAATTCTATTAAAAATTCGACAGAACCTCCCCTGTAAAACGGACATCTCTCTACTCTAAGAGTAAAGCCGGCCCTGCAAAGAAACACACTTCGAAAAATGAACACAGAAACACATCTACAACCCCTCGGTCAGACTCCAAACTATAGTTTACCGATCGGGGTCCACAATACACATAACAATTATGAAAATACCAAAAATGCCCTTATATCACAGAAATACATTTAATAATTAGAAATTACATAATTAACCCTAAAACACAGTAAAAACTGATAAAACTCATTTATTTAGAAAAATCGTATATTATATATATAATTGAAAATAATTTACGAAAAATAGTTTTAATTAATTAAAAATACTAAATAATTTGTAGAAATCATTTTTTTTACCTTAAATAGCTATTAAAACCAATTTAATTACATTTTTAGTCAATTTAGGGTAAAATTACTAAAATACCCCTATATATATATATACTAAAATTACTCCAAAAATTCACTAAAAATAATATAATTGCATAAAATTAATTTTCTCAACATATTTATCAATAATATCAATAATTAAACTCAATTAACTAATTAATTTCAATTAAAAACACAATTATCCCTATTTTCTCAAAATTACATAAACTAATTAAATTCAAAATAAATACATAGAAATTCATAAAAATTCCAAATAAATTTCTATAATTCATTTCAACACCTATAATTATTATAAAATACAATTTCATAATTTAATTAATTAATTTTCAAAAATTAGAAAATAATAATAAAATATTCAAAAATACCCAAAAATCAAAATAATTCCCAAAAATTCTACAAAAATTCACACATGTAGATTAAGCTAAGGAAACAACATTTTTGAAGGAATTTTCCATGAATCAATCAATTCGAAGTTCAAAAAAATCAAGAACCCTAAAATGGTCAAATTACCAAAATCAAAACCTAAGCAAATCAAGACCATTTTAAGTGAAACAAAGCTTGGAATCACACTCACCAGAGCTCAAGGAGAAGAAAAAGACCGGTGGTGTCGAAAATGGTGGCCGGAATCGGCTTGATCAACATTAGCTCCAAATTTTGGCTTCTCGGGTTGTTGCAGCGTTCACCGGCGCCGGAGAGGGTGGAAGGAGGGGCTGAGCAACTAGAGGAAGGTGGTGGACATCCAGCAAGCACTCTGAATGGCGGTGAATGGAGTCGCACATTGAGGAAGGAGGAGAAGGGCGTCGAGGAAGAGGAAGGAGAAGGGAGGGGCAGAAATGGTAATTTTTATAACAAATTTTTGATTTTTCAACTATATATATGTATATATGTATATTTATATATATCACACTATATATTTTAATAATATAAATGCCCACACATATAATTTAATACATTAAATAATTCATACACTAAAAAAATAATTAAATAAAATTAAACTAATAATAAATAAATAATAAAGAAATTAGGGTAATTAATTAAACCCTAGATTAATAAATAAATACACATATATACATTATTTAGTAATTTAAAAGTACATATGAGTTCATGCAAATATGAAAATCTATTTAAAATAATTAATAATAAATAATTTACGTGTCAATTTTCCTGAAAATACAAGTCCCGGGAAAATTTTACGTAAACTACTTAAAATAATATAAAACAATTAAAATTAGCTTTAATTAAATTACAACTCTTAAAATATCATTATTATATATAAGAAACATTGTATATCCCGATGCAGTATTAAAATATTTAAAAACACGGGATATTACAGATATGAGATGTGACTTATGTTGTTAAAGGATGTTGAGAAGTTATTTTATTATGTGAGATTTAATTCCGCTGAATAATATTTTATTTATTTTCTTTTATTGCATGCTTTTATTTTTAAGGCTTGCTACGAGTTCCGGATTCGAAAGAATACTCGTTCCCTAGCGCCGGTCATGGCCCCTATTTTGGGTCGTGACAAGTAACAATAATATACACAATATAAAATTAATAACAATTAAAATTAATAATGTTAATAAAATAATTGGATAATAAGAATATTATTCACAATAATATTAAACAATAAAAATAATACTGATTATAATAATAATGAAAATAATAACCATGATAACAATAACACAAAACACATTTGAAAATAACAATAATATAGACAATATTTATGAAATAATTTAATAATACAATAATTGTTAGTGATATGCACTAGGTCAATCATTCGTGATTATGTATTGACTTTCTTATTTTATTAATAAAGAGGTATTTCATTATCATTTGATTTTATGATAATTATATGAATGGTTAATTCTTACTAAGGCCATCAAGTATGTGACTTGATAGTAAAACCCTTAGATTAAAATAAGAGTTCTATTCTAATTATCCCTAGTCATTTATTCATTATATAAATATTAAAGTATTAAGGTTAGTATGAAGTTGACTGATGGTTATGTTTTACTAATCATGAATATGAGATATTAAGTTAACTCATAGGTACATGATGAGAGATCATGTACTGGATTGACCCACTATGAAAATACTATATAGATTATTGTCATAAGTATTTCTAATCACAGTAATTTTATTTCGATCCTTTGACCTTGAAATCATCATGGATTTCTACATAGCTATTTTATGTTTTCACACATTCTAACATTGTCTTTAACCGGATGATTAAATAAGATGTTGTTGGATATGAAATTAGTTATGTGAGGAATGTGAGTGATTCAGAAGGAATTTATCCCTCATTAATATAAGAAAGATATCTATGGGCCCCTTAATGAGATAAACTGAAGGAAAATGCATGGCCATACTGAAATGAATTAATAAAGAGTTATCATTTTTAGTCTACTTGGAATCAAGTCATAATATTGAACTATATAAGGATGACATTCTATGCCTTATGTTCAATTAAGATATCATGTGATAAAGGGACAATAAAATTCATTGTAATTAGGTTATGTCAGATTATTAACTTCACATGACTTGGGTATTCATAATGTCTTGCTAGAGGCCACTTATGACTTGTAGGCCTAAATAGTGATTTAGGCCCATTGCCAATGTTATGTGAACCTATAAGGTCACACACTTAGAATAAGCTCAAAATGAATTTGGGTTTAATAAGCCCAAAATAAACTCTGTGGAAATAAATAATTAAAGTGTTTTATTTATTTATTTATTTGTTTGTTTATTTATTTATTTAAGATAAATGTTATTTTAAATAAATAAATAAGATATTATTTTTGATTTGTTTTTTTAAACAAAATCAGAATATAATAAATGGAAGTTACCAAAAGGTCATTGGTAGGTGAAACCCTAATTTGGAGTCTATAAATATGTTAGATTCTCTAGGGTTTAACACATTTGTTTTTCCTACCTCCAAATTCGTTTTCTTTCTTCTTAGAAAACAAAGACAAAGTTTTCTTTTGTTCTTGATTTATGAGACAATCAAGAAGGTTGCTAGCACACACTCCAATTCGTTTTGTGAAAGGTTGTTCGTGTGGATACCTATAGAGGACGCATCCTTTTGGAGACGTCTAGATCCGAACAACCAAAGCAAAAAGCTCGAGGTAAGGTGTCACTGGTGTGAACCTCCTCTCATTCTTCTAGAAAATCTTGCCTCTTCTACGTCTTGGTGAGATTCTTGAAACCCTAGATTTAATCAAGTAGTCAAATTATATGGATTCAGGTTTGGGAACATGATAAATTTTTAATTTTTTCACTACGTTTGTATCATGAAACCCAACAATAATGCCAATCAATAGGAATAAAATAATAATAATGTACTTAAAATATTAATATTAAAATAATACTATGATAATAATATCGCATGATAATTATAATAATAACCCACATAAAATAACAATGAAAAATAATAAAATTAATAATGGTAGTGGAATACTTTAAAAATATTAATAATACTCAAATCACGTCAATTAATAAAATAATGTTAGTACTTAAAAAAATAATATTAAAATAACCATGCACTAAATTAATGTTATTAAAATAATAGTATTCGAAAATAATAAATATATATAATGAAATTTAAACGTCCAAAATAATAAGTTCCAAAATAATCAAGGTTATTACAAAATATATATATATATATATATATATATATATATAACCCTGCTTCTTTCTCTTCCTCGCCATTTTTCTTTCCTTTATTGTGCTTCTCTTCCTTCCGACGCCGGATGCCACCCAACCACCTTCTCTCCATCGTCCCTTCACTGTCATCTTCTCCTCTCTTCTTCTTCTTCCTAGCAATGCCAGAGAACCATAAAAACAGCAGCGGCAGCAACAGGACCTTCACGTCGTTGGAGATGTTCCCGACGGCGAGAGCTCAACTTCCTTGGCTCGGTCGACTCCCTGAGCTATGGGGAAGACGATCCTAAGCTCCATTCAAACTCAAACTTGTTCATTTGTAAGTTTTGTTTGATTTTTAGTTTATGTCGATTTTCATTTTCATTTTCTTTTTTAAGCTTGAGTTTGGTTAATTCTTAATAAATCCTTTTTGAAATGTTGATCTATGCATCTTAATCTACTCATAGGTATTTTTAGTTTATTTTTCTGATTTTATTTGATTTTTGGTTAATTATTGAATATTTTAATAATTAAAAATGAATTTTTGATAATTATGTTAATTAGTTTATTTTGGTTGGAAATTTAGTTATTCAGTGTTATTATTGTATGTTAGTAATTTTAATGTTGAGAAAATAATTTTTGGATATTTTGTATAATTTCTAGAAATATTTTTGTATTATGGGAATTTTGGAATTTTGGGTTAAATAAGCATTTTTGTTAAAAATATTATTTAATTATATGTTTTATATAATTTTGGTATAATATATGGTGATAAAATAATTTTTGAGAAAATTATTAGTATTATGTAAATTTTGATTTTATAAGTTAATGGTGGGTTTTTGTGGAAATTGTAGTTAAATATTATATTTTATATAATTTTATGATTTTATAGGTTATTAAAATGATTTTTACAAATTATTTACTATTTTCAACTAATTAATACTAATTTTTGAAAATTATATTCAAATAGTATATTATTTACTATTTTGGTGATAAAATGGGTTTTTAAACTAGTTTTATTACATAATTAAACTATTTATGTAGTTAAGTGTGAATTTAACTATTTTAGGTCAATTATTTCAAATTTTGGTTTTTATTAATATTGTACAATATTTGAGATTTTATTAGTTAGTTTGTGATAATTTTGGAATATTATGTAAATAATAAATTTATTTATTATTTTGAGCGTAAATGGGTATTTTATTATTTTTATGATGTTAAATTGTGATTTTAATTATTATTTGAAATTTATGTTAATTTAATTGTAAAGTGGGAATTTTATTCCATTTATAAATTTTATTATCAAATATTATTTAAAAACTAGAATTTTATGTCTTAGTTGGAAAATAAAAGTTTTTAATATTTTTATGGATTTTTGATGATTTTTATTATTTTACTATTTAATATTGTTGGTTGTGATTTATGAACCTCGGTTGGGAATTTATGGAGTTTAGGGTCCCAACCTGAGGTGGTGAGCTTTGTGATTTTAGAAGTGTATTTTCTGTGCAGGATCGGCTCTACTTTTGTAAGGAGGCTCTACCGAATTTTTAGTAGATTTTTCGTAAAACATGACAACCATCTGAGTCTAGTTTTTGAATTTTGATCGAGTCTTTCTATAGTAATCCTAAAAGCATAAAGTTAGAAATTTATTCTGATTTATTTTCTAGTTGTGCCGAGATCGAGGCCTATCAAACCATGCCCATCCAGTCAGTCTTGAGGAGCGCAAACATGTGAGTTATTATACTATTTATGCATTGCATTTAGGATGCATGATTAAGGATTTTACATTTTATTTTATGTCTAAATGTGATTTATGTATTAAATGATTTAGTATATTTTTGGTTTATTTTTAGTATATCTTTGGTATATTTAAGGTTTATTTTGATATATGCATGTTATATAATTAGGTATATTTTTTGTATATTTCAAAATAAATGCATGTTATATTTTTGATATATATACTTAGAATGTTTTAGTATATCATTGGTTTTTAATGGGTATATTTTTATGGTTGATTTTGAATTTATTTAGTATATATATACTTGAAATATACTTAGTTTATTTTAGGTATATTTCTGGTATATATATGGTTTATTTCGTTATTATGAGTGTTGTTATGCATTATTTATTTTCCATATGTATGTTTGATTTTAATTGAAGGATATCAATAGAACGTGCTACCTAGTGGGCAACACTAGGACCGAGTATGTACTAGTATGATAGATTTTAGGGTTGAATTACTATATCATTTGAGGTAATATTTGATTGATTGATTATTGAGATTGATTTTGTAATATCCCGTGTTTTTAAAATATTTTTACACTGTACCGGGATATGCAGTGTCAATAATTTTGAATATATATGTGATATTTTTTACGAGTTAATATGTATTTAAAACCTATTTTAATTACTGTCTATTATTTTCAGTATTTTACGTAAAATTTTCCCGAGACTTGCATTTTCGGGGAAATTTTCACGTAAACAATGTATTATTAATTATTTTAAATGTATTTACGGGTTTGCATGAACTCATATATATTTTTAAATTATTAAATAAAGCCTGTGTGTGTATATTTATTTAATTAGGGTTTATTATTACCCTAATATTTTATTATTTATTTATTATTATTTGATTATTTTATTTATTATTAAATTATTAAAATTTATTATTTTATTATTAATTATTTATTAATATTTAATTATTTTAATTTACTTTATTTTTTTTCTTTTTTCTTTTTTTTTTCTTTTCCTTTTTCTTTCTTTTTCTTTTTCTTTCTCTTTCCTTTTTCTTTCTTTTTCTTTTTCTTCTTCTTCTTCTTCTTCTTCCCGCGGGCGCCGACCACCACATTCCTCACCGTCGTTTCTCCCTCCTCCGGCCACCGTTTTCGACACCGCCGGTCTCTATCTTCTCCTTGAGCTCCGGTGAGTGTTATTCTAGCTTTGGTTTGAGCTAAAATGGTCTAGAATTGCTTAGGTTTTGATTTGAAGTTTTCGGCCTCTTTTGGTTTTTGATTTTTTTGAGCTTCGATTTGGATGATTCATGGAAACTTCCTTCACAAATGTTGTTCCTGGTAGCTTAATCTTCATGTATGAATTTTTGTAGAATTTTTGGAGATTGTTTGGATTTTTGGGTATTTTTGAATATTTTAATATTATTTTCTAATTTTCGGAAATTAATTATTTAAATTATGAAATTGGAGTTTATGGTTGAATTGAGTGTTGAAATGAATTATAGGAATTTATTTGGAATTTTTATGAATTTCTAAGTATTTATTTTTAATTATTGAAGTTTATGTGATTTTGTAAAATTAAGTTAATTGTGTTTTAAATTGAATTTAATTGGTTAATTGAGTTTAATTATTAATATTATTGATAAATATGTTGAGAAAATTAATTTTGGATAATTGTATGATTTTTGGTGAATTTTTGAAGTAATTTAGGTATATATATATATATATAGGGGTATTTTGATAATTTTACCCTAAATTGTCTAAAAATGTAATTTAATTGGTTTTAATATTTATTTAAGGTATAAAAATGATTTCTACAAAATATTTGGTATTTTTAACTAATTAAAACTATTTTCCGGGAATTATTTTCAATTATATATATAATATACGGTTTTTCTAATAAAATGAGTTTTAATCGGTTTTTACAGTGTTTCAAGGTTAATTATGTAATTTCTACCTATGAAATGTATTTTTATGATTTAAGGATATTTTTGGTATATTTGAATATATTTTCTGTGTTTGTGGACCCCGGTCGACAGATTGTAGTCTGGAGTCCGACCGAGGGATTGTGATTGATTATGGTGTTTATTTTTGAAGTGTATTTCTTTGCAGGGTCGGCTCTACTCTTTTGAGTAGAGAGATGTCTGTTTTACAGGGGAGGTTCTGTCGGATTTTCGGTAGAATTCTCGTAAAACGTGATATCCAGTCGAACCCTAATTTCCGATTCCGTGTTTTAATACTCTAGATTGAATTCTAGGATTTCTATTAGGGTTATTCTGATGTCGATTAATTATTTCTTGTTTAGTTGCGCCGAGACCGAGGGCTAGTGGACCAGGCCCATCGGACCTGTCTCGTGGAGCGCATTAGGTGAGTTACTATATTATATATATATGCTTAGGACGCATGATTTAGAAAATGCATGTTTTATTTTGACTGAATATGCATAAATAACATGATTTATATTCAAGTATATTTTTGGTATATAATAAATTATATACATGTTTTATTAATAAAATATATTTAAAATGTTTTTAAATATATTTTTAGTTTAATTCATGATTTGATTGGATTTATTTGACATATATATACTCAAAATATACCTGGTTTATGTTTGGTATATTTTCGGTATATATATGGTTTATATTGCTATTTCATTTATATCCATGCATCATTTATTTTTTTGTGAATGAATGTTTTATATTTAAGAATGAAGGATATCAATAGAACGTGCTACCTAGTGGGCAGCACTAGGACCGAGTACGTACCGGTACGCCTATAGCTTTAGGCTATATTACTGACTATTTGTGGATATTGATTTGATTATGATTATTGATATGTGTGAGATGTGGTTTGGGTGTGATTACTGGAGCTCGGTTGACCAAGTGTCTCGGGGCCAATCACACTGGCAGTCAGACTGCTGGAGCTCGGTTGACTTAGTGTCTCGGGGCCAGTCTACTGTCCATATGGATTAAGTGGATATATTTGGAATCAGTGAGCCTGTATGGCTAGAGTGTTGTTTAACACTATTTTTCTGAGGTTGCGATATTCTAGGGTTCTATGTGATCCTTCATAAAAGTGATTTTCAGACAAAATATATAAAATGATTTTTCTGCATCTGTATGAACTTGCCTGTATATATACATATTACTCATATACTGTTGACTGTATGCATTATCACTTAGAGTGTATGTATATATACTATAGTAATTCACTCAGTGAGGTCTGACTCCCCTCCGTTGACTATTTTTCAGGAGAGTCAACTTCCTCAGACCTCAGTAGCAGGTCGATACGCCGGATTTCTTCCGCCCCGGCTTCTTTATGTAAATTGTATACTTGAGTCTTATTTATTTTATCTAGACACTGCAGTAGTTGTGATTTTCAGTAGTTGTGATTTTCAGTAGATGTGAATTAAAGTGTTGGATTTTATGTACTTTATTTTAAAGAGATGTATTATGTTGAAACTGGATTTGTATTAAAGATTATACATTTATGTGATGAGATGAGTTTTGAATTATATCCAGTTGTTATGGATGATATTGTAATATTTATGATTTTATTTTCCGCTGCATATTATATTTTTATGGTTATTATTGCATTTTTATTTTATTTTTAGGCTTGCTACGGGTTCCGGATTCGAAAGAATTCCCGTTCCCTAGCGCCGGTCATGGCCCCTGTTTTGGGTCGTGACAATGTTGGTATCAGAGCGAAGTTCGTTTCAGAGTGGAGTTCTGTGTCAGGGCTTAGTTTTGTGAGTTGTGGCCCTAGTTTTTGAGTTGTGTTTTCTGTTGGACTACTGCAGTGTATTAGGTTCGAGTATGTCTTGATGAGTATTCCTTGTTGTAGTTTTCAGCGTTATTCCTCCGTTGTCTGTTTTATCTGAATCTTTCCGTTTGTCTTTTCAGAATGAGGAGGCGAGCGCGTGTCGCTCCACCGGTCGTTGAGGCCGAGGATGATGAGTCTTTTCAGGACGAGGTTTTACCTCCTGAGCAGCCAGTTAGACGTAGAGGTCGTGGCAGAGGTAGACCTCGAGGAGCGGCAGGTCGCTGTAGGCAAAGAGAGTTACAGGACGAGGAGCCTGTTGAGCCTGAGTTTGATGTTCCTGTTCCTCCAGTTCAGCCTGTTCAGCCTGCCTATCAGCAGGGTATGTCTGACCCTGAGGCAGCTTTGTTCTATGCCAGAGTTGGCAGGATTGCTTTTGATGGTACTTCTGATCCTTTAGATTTTCTGCATGCGATTGAGACTAGGACTCGGACTGCTCATACCGAGTACCAGAGGATCATGATCGTTGAGTTGTCTGTCGAGGGACCAGCCTTGGATTGGTTTATTCAGATGATCCAGCCTTATATGATGACGATGACATGGGCTCAGTTTTGAGAGCGATTCATGAGGAGATTTTGTCCAGAGCCTCTTCGTTTGAGTTATCGTCTCCGTTTGACTAGTATTTCTCGTGGAGATCGATCAGTAGAGGAGTATACCCGAGAGTTCCTTCGTCTGGGTAGATATGCTGAGGATCTGATGCGAGATCAGTATTTCGCTGTTACTACGTATGTTACTGGTTTGGGTTCAGCTTTTGCTGGTATGCCCACAGCAGGTCTTACTCTGGAGTCTGTGATTGAGCTAGCTAAGGAGATTGAGCTGAGGTTAGTTAGGCAGGGAGCGATGCCTGATTATTACCAGTTGGGAGTTCAGTCGAGTGGATCGCAGGCTACTCTGTATTCGAGTTTTCATGTTGGTTCGAGTAGTCAGCAGCGAGGTTCGACTCAGCAGAGTCAGAGACAGCAGCAGCGAGTGCATCGGAGCAGTAGACATGGTCGTGGAGGTCAGCGTAGGTCGTTCATATTTGGGTCAGGTGCTTCGAGCAGCAGAAGTGGTCGTAGTTCTGGATCAGCGGCCAGTGTTTGTCAGACTTGTGGTAGAGTCCATCAGGGACCGTGTTATCTGACACCACTGACATGCTTCAGATGCGGACAGACAGGACATTTTGCCAGATCGTGTCCTTATTCTGGGTATCAGCAGCAGCAGATTCCGCGATTCCCCCAGCAGTCGATTGCTAGTGCAGCGCCCGTGCCATTTCAGTTGCCACCAGCCCAGCATCAGAGTTCTACTCAGTTTGTTCCACAGCAGAGTCGTGGTAGAGGTACGAGAGGAGGTGCCAGAGGTATTGGCCAGGCTTCTACCAGTCAGCAGGGAGGTCGAGGCCAGGCCAGAGTTTTTCATCTGACTCAGCAGGATGCTCAGGCATCTAATGCAGTCGTGGCAGGTATTCTTTCTGTTTGTTACCTAGATGCTTTGGTTTTGTTTGATCCGGGTGCCACGCATTCATTTGTTTCTCCCATTTTTGCTTCTAAATCTTGTTGGCAAGCTTCAAGGATGGCTTTTCCTTTGTCTGTTGCCACTCCTCTGAGCGATTCTTTGGACACCGATATTGTTCTTTCTGGTTGTCCAGTTCTCGTGGGAGATAGAGAATTACTCGCTGATTTGATTTTGTTGGATGTGATGGAGTTTGATGTTATTTTAGGAATGGATTGGCTATCCCAGCATTATGCCGTGGTTGATTGCAGGAATAAGGAGGTGATTTTCAGAATTCCTGGTGAAGTAGAATTTAAGTTTGTTGGTGATAGGAGTTCAGCACCTCAGAATCTTATTTCTGTTATTTCAGCTAGGAAGTTGTTGAGGAAAGGTTGTCAGGGGTTTTTGGCATTGGTCAGGGATACGTCAATGGAGAAGTTGTCACTCACAGATGTTCCAGTTGCTTGTGAGTTTCCTGATGTTTTTCCCGAGGAGTTGCCAGGTTTACCACCTCATAGAGAGATTGAGTTCTGTATAGATGTGGTACCAGGTACTACTCCTATATCTATGCCACCCTATCGTATGGCTCCTGCAGAGTTGAGAGAGTTGAAGGAGCAGTTGCAAGAGTTATTGGATAAGGGTTTTATTAGACCTAGTGTTTCTCCTTGGGGTGCACCAGTCCTGTTTGTGAAGAAGAAGGATGGTACCCTGAGACTGTGCATTGACTATAGAGAGCTGAATAAGGTGACAGTGAAGAACAAGTATCCTCTCCCGAGGATAGATGATTTGTTTGATCAGTTACAGGGTGCACAGTTCTTTTCTAAGATTGACTTGAGGTCGGGTTATCATCAGCTGCGGATTAGTGAAGCTGATATTCCTAAGACAGCATTCCGCACTCGATATGGTCATTATGAGTTTCTGGTGATGTCTTTTGGTTTGACTAATGCACCAGCAGCTTTTATGGACCTGATGAACAGAGTATTCCGACCGTATGTGGATCAGTTTGTGGTAGTCTTCATTGATGATATACTGGTATATTCGAGGAGTATGGAAGAGAATGTATATCACTTGAGGATTGTACTACAGACACTGAGAGATCATCAGCTTTATGCTAAATTCTCGAAGTGTGATTTCTGGATGGAGAGTGTTTCTTTTCTTGGACACATAGTGTCTAAAGAAGGTATTCAGGTTGATCCACAGAAGGTTGAGGCAGTATCTGAGTGGCCTAGACCTACTTCAGTTACTGAGATTCGGAGTTTTCTGGGTTTAGCCGGGTATTATAGGCGGTTTGTGCAGGATTTTTCCAGGATTGCAGCCCCTATGACTCGCTTGACTCAGAAGAATGTTAGATTTGAGTGGTCAGAAGCTTGTGAGAATAGTTTTCAGTTGTTGAAGGAGAAGTTGACCACAGCGCCAGTATTAGCTTTGCCTAATAGTGTGGATAAATTCACAGTTTACTGTGATGCCTCTAGAATTGGTCTTGGTTGTGTGTTGATGCAGAATGGAAGGGTGATAGCCTATGCTTCGAGGCAGTTGAAGAAGCATGAGCAGAACTATCCCACACATGATCTTGAGATGGCTGCAGTGATCTTTGCTTTGAAGATTTGGAGACATTATTTGTACGGGGTGACTTGTGAGATATTTACTGATCACAAGAGCCTTAAGTACATTTTCCAGCAGCGAGATTTGAATTTGAGGCAGAGAAGATGGTTGGAACTGTTGAAGGATTATGATTGCGAGATTCTTTACCATCCGGGTAAAGCTAATGTGGTAGCAGATGCCTTGAGTAGGAAGTCCTCAGGTAGTCTTGCTCACATTGGTGTTGAAAGGAGACCATTGATCCAGGAATTGCATCTGATGGTGGATCAAGGTCTGATGATGAAGATCAGTAGATCAGGTGGACTGTTAGCTCAGTTTAAAGTATGATCTGTGCTAAGGGATAGGATTAAAGCAGCTCAGAGCCGAGATCCTATTCTGGAAGAGCTTGCAGAGAATGTCAGAGCAGGGAAGTTCACTGATTTCACACTCGATGACGATGGTGTGTTGTGGATCAGTGGTAGATTGTGTGTTCCTGATGTGGATGATTTGAGAGAAGAGATCCTAGAGGAAGCACATTCTACAGCCTACAGTGTTCATCCTGGTGTTACTAAGATGTACCACAGTATTAGAGATCTATACTGGTGGGATGGATTGAAGAAGGATGTTGCTGATTATGTTGCTAAGTGCTTGACGTGTCAGCAAGTGAAAGCCGAACATCAGAAGCCTTCTGGGAAGCTTTAGCCTCTTCCTATTCCCGAGTGGAAGTGGGAAAGGATAGCTATGGATTTTGTGGTCGGTTTACCTCGTTCGAAGGATGGATACGATTCCATCTGGGTGATTGTAGACAGATTGACGAAGTCTGCACATTTCTTGCCTGTGAAAGCCACATATTCAGTTGCTAGATTGGCGAAGTTGTATGTGAAGCATATTGTGTGCCTTCATGGAGTACCTGTGTCCATTGTGTCAGACAGAGGTTCAGTGTTCACTTCTCATTTTTGGCAGAAGTTGCAAGAAGCGATGGGCACTAGGTTGGATTTCAGTACTGCTTTTCATCCTCAGACAGATGGTCAGTCTGAGAGGACGATCCAGACACTGGAAGATATGTTGAGGATGTGTGTCTTGGATTTGGGAGGTAGCTGGGATGATCATTTGTCGCTTGTTGAGTTTGCATAATAACAGCTACCATAGCAGTATTGGCATGGCACCATATGAGGCGTTGTATGGAAGGAAGTGTAGATCCCCGTTGAGTTGGGATGAGATTGGTGAGAGAGCTTTGACTGGACCAGAGATGGTTCAAGATGCTGCAGAGAAAGTCACCGTGATCAAGCGCAGATTAGAGACCGCAGTTAGTAGACAGAAGAGTTATGCGGATCCTAGGCGCAGAGATGTGGAGTTTCAGGTTGGAGATTTCGTTTTTCTGAAAGTATCTCCGATGAAGGGTGTGATGAGATTTGGCAGGAAGGGTAAGTTAGCACCGAGATATATTGGACCGTTTGAGATTCTGGAGAGAGTTGGCACTGTTGCATATCGGTTGGATTTGTCTCCGAGTATGTCACAAGTGCATCCAGTATTTCATATCTCGATGTTGAGGAAGTATATCTCAGATCCTTCACACGTGTTGCAACCCGACAGTGTAGAAGTGAGTGAAGATTTGACGTTTGTGGAAGAACCTGTGGCGATCGTAGATTTTCAAGTTCGACAGTTACGATCGAAGCAGATTCCGATGGTCAAGGTTCTGTGGCGTAGCGACAGAGTTAAAGAGCATATGTGGGAGACTGAAGCTGAGATGTGAGCTTCTTACCCGTATCTCTTTCCTTCCTGATTCTGTAATCTTGTTTTTAGAATTCGGGGACGAATTCTTGTAAGGGGGGAAGACTGTAATATCCCGTGTTTTTAAAATATTTTTACACTGTACCGGGATATGCAGTGTCAATAATTTTGAATATATATGTGATATTTTTTACGAGTTAATATGTATTTAAAACCTATATTAATTACTGTCTATTATTTTCAGTATTTTACATAAAATTTTCCCGGGACTTGCATTTTCGGGGAAATTTTCACGTAAACAATGTATTATTAATTATTTTAAATGTATTTACAGGTTTGCATGAACTCATATATATTTTTAAATTATTAAATAAAGCCTGTGTGTGTATATTTATTTAATTAGGGTTTATTATTACCCTAATATTTTATTATTTATTTATTATTATTTGATTATTTTATTTATTATTAAATTATTAAAATTTATTATTTTATTATTAATTATTTATTAATATTTAATTATTTTAATTTACTTTATTTTTTTTCTTTTTTCTTTTTTTTTTCTTTTCCTTTTTCTTTCTTTTTCTTTTTCTTTCTCTTTCCTTTTTCTTTCTTTTTCTTTTTCTTCTTCTTCTTCTTCTTCTTCTTCCCGCGGGCGCCGACCACCACATTCCTCACCGTCGTTTCTCCCTCCTCCGGCCACCGTTTTCGACACCCGCCGGTCTCTATCTTCTCCTTGAGCTCCGGTGAGTGTTATTCTAGCTTTGGTTTGAGCTAAAATGGTCTAGAATTGCTTAGGTTTTGATTTGAAGTTTTCGGCCTCTTTTGGTTTTTGATTTTTTTGAGCTTCGATTTGGATGATTCATGGAAACTTCCTTCACAAATGTTGTTCCTGGTAGCTTAATCTTCATGTATGAATTTTTGTAGAATTTTTGGAGATTGTTTGGATTTTTGGGTATTTTTGAATATTTTAATATTATTTTCTAATTTTCGGAAATTAATTATTTAAATTATGAAATTGGAGTTTATGGTTGAATTGAGTGTTGAAATGAATTATAGGAATTTATTTGGAATTTTTATGAATTTCTAAGTATTTATTTTTAATTATTGAAGTTTATGTGATTTTGTAAAATTAAGTTAATTGTGTTTTAAATTGAATTTAATTGGTTAATTGAGTTTAATTATTAATATTATTGATAAATATGTTGAGAAAATTAATTTTGGATAATTGTATGATTTTTGGTGAATTTTTGAAGTAATTTAGGTATATATATATATATATAGGGGTATTTTGATAATTTTACCCTAAATTGTCTAAAAATGTAATTTAATTGGTTTTAATATTTATTTAAGGTATAAAAATGATTTCTACAAAATATTTGGTATTTTTAACTAATTAAAACTATTTTCCGGGAATTATTTTCAATTATATATATAATATACGGTTTTTCTAATAAAATGAGTTTTAATCGGTTTTTACAGTGTTTCAAGGTTAATTATGTAATTTCTACCTATGAAATGTATTTTTATGATTTAAGGATATTTTTGGTATATTTGAATATATTTTCTGTGTTTGTGGACCCCGGTCGACAGATTGTAGTCTGGAGTCCGACCGAGGGATTGTGATTGATTATGGTGTTTATTTTTGAAGTGTATTTCTTTGCAGGGTCGGCTCTACTCTTTTGAGTAGAGAGATGTCTGTTTTACAGGGGAGGTTCTGTCGAATTTTTGGTAGAATTCTCGTAAAACGTGATATCCAGTCGAACCCTAATTTCCGATTCCGTGTTTTAATACTCTAGATTGAATTCTAGGATTTCTATTAGGGTTATTCTGATGTCGATTAATTATTTCTTGTTTAGTTGCGCCGAGACCGAGGGCTAGTGGACCAGGCCCGTCGGACCTGTCTCGTGGAGCGCATTAGGTGAGTTACTATATTATATATATATGCTTAGGATGCATGATTTAGAAAATGCATGTTTTATTTTGACTGAATATGCATAAATAACATGATTTATATTCAAGTATATTTTTGGTATATAATAAATTATATACATGTTTTATTAATAAAATATATTTAAAATGTTTTTAAATATATTTTTAGTTTAATTCATGATTTGATTGGATTTATTTGACATATATATACTCAAAATATACCTGGTTTATGTTTGGTATATTTTCGGTATATATATGGTTTATATTGCTATTTCATTTATATCCATGCATCATTTATTTTTTTGTGAATGAATGTTTTATATTTAAGAATGAAGGATATCAATAGAACGTGCTACCTAGTGGGCAGCACTAGGACCGAGTACGTACCGGTACGCCTATAGCTTTAGGCTATATTACTGACTATTTATGGATATTGATTTGATTATGATTATTGATATGTGTGAGATGTGGTTTGGGTGTGATTGCTGGAGCTCGGTTGACCAAGTGTCTCGGGGCCAATCACACTGGCAGTCAGACTGCTGGAGCTCGGTTGACTTAGTGTCTCGGGGCCAGTCTACTGTCCATATGGATTAAGTGGATATATTTGGAATCAGTGAGCCTGTATGGCTAGAGTGTTGTTTAACACTATTTTTCTGAGGTTGCGATATTCTAGGGTTCTATGTGATCCTTCATAAAAGTGATTTTCAGACAAAATATATAAAATGATTTTTCTGCATCTGTATGAACTTGCCTGTATATATACATATTACTCATATATTGTTGACTGTATGCATTATCACTTAGAGTGTATGTATATATACTATAGTAATTCACTCAGTGAGGTCTGACTCCCCTCCGTTGACTATTTTTCAGGAGAGTCAACTTCCTCAGACCTCAGTAGCAGGTCGATACGCCGGATTTCTTCCGCCCCGGCTTCTTTATGTAAATTGTATACTTGAGTCTTATTTATTTTATCTAGACACTGCAGTAGTTGTGATTTTCAGTAGTTGTGATTTTCAGTAGATGTGAATTAAAGTGTTGGATTTTATGTACTTTATTTTAAAGAGATGTATTATGTTGAAACTGGATTTGTATTAAAGATTATACATTTATGTGATGAGATGAGTTTTGAATTATATCTAGTTGTTATGGATGATATTGTAATATTTATGATTTTATTTTCCGCTGCATATTATATTTTTATGGTTATTATTGCATTTTTATTTTATTTTTAGGCTTGCTACGGGTTCCGGATTCGAAAGAATTCCCGTTCCCCTAGTGCCGGTCATGGCCCCTGTTTTGGGTCATGACAGATTTGATTGAGTAGTGTGGTTGCTAGAGCTTGGTTGACTTAGTGTCTCGGGGCTAATCACACTGACAATCAGACTGCTGGAGCTCGGTTGACTTAGTGTCTTGAGGCCAATCACACTGACAATCAGACTACTGGAGCTCGGTTGACTTAGTGTCTTGGGGCCAATCTACTATCTAAAATGGAATAAGTGAATTACCTTGGAATTAAGTGAGCCTATATGGCTAGAGTGGTATTATTGATTGAGGTTACAATTAAATAGGGTTCTATTTGATCCTTCATGTATTAAAATAAATGTTTTATGCATTTATTATATATATAAAAGTAGAGTTTGGTATTTATGTGAAATACAAGTATGTGTATATATATATGGATGTCTGACTGTATATGGTTTAGATTGCATGTATATTTATTATAATAATTCACTCAGTGAGGTCTTACCCCCCCCCCCCCCAAATATTTTTTTAAGAGATCTTATATTGTCAGACCTTAGTAATAGAGCTCTTTTACCGGTGTTCTTCCATCTCGAATATTTTATATAAATGTATATTTAGACTCTAATCTGTAATCTAGAAACTGCAGCAGTAGTATTGTTATAGTAGTTGAGTTATTTGTATATGAGAGTTGTATTTGAATATTGTATGAATATTTTTATTTATGATATGATATTGAATATTATTTTTATATATCAATTTGAAAAGTTTTAATTCCATCATATTTTTATTTATTTATTGCATGCTTTTATTTTTTAAGGCTTGCTATGGGTTTTGAATTCGAAAGAATTCTCATTCCCTAACGCTGGTCATGACTCCCGGTTTGGGTCGTGATAGCGCCACTGACGTGCTTTCGATGTAGACAGACCGGACATTTCGCCAGATCATGTCCATATTTTAGTTTTTAGCCACAGCAGTTTTCATAATTTCCGTAACAATCGATTGCCAGTGCAGCACCAGTTCCTTCTCAGTTGCCTCTAGCTTAGCACCTGATTTTAATTCAAATTATAGCCCTGTAGGGTCATGGTAGAGGTACTAGAGGAGGTGCTAAAGGTTTTGGCTAGGCTTCTACCAGTTAACAAGAAGGTCAAGGTTAGGCCAAGGTTTTCCACCTCAGCAGGATGCTCAAGTATCTAATACCATCGTTGCAAGTATTATTCTTGTTTGTTTCTTAAATGCTTGGGTTTTGTTTCATCCGAGTGCCACACATTCCTTTGTATCCCTTGTTTTTGCTACGAAGTCATGTTGGCAAGCTTCGAGGATGGCTTTTCCTTTGTCAGTCACCACTCCTCTAAATGATTCGTTGAACATCGACATTATTCTTTCTGGTTGTCCAGTGTTTATCAAAGTGTAATATCCCAAGTTTTAAATAATTTTAAACTACATCGGGATATGCAGTGTTAATAATTTTTGTATATATATTTATGATTATTTTCATGAGTCTATTATTTATTAAGTCATTTTAATTATTTTGAATTATTTTAAGATATTTACGTAAAATTTTCCCAGCAATTTTATTTTCGGGGAAATTAAAATGTAAATAATTTAATATTAAATATTCTAAATAGTTTTGTGAATTTGCATGAGTTCATGCATGAGTATATTTTTCATATTAACATATATACATATACATGCATATATATATATATATATATATATAATTAACATTTTAGGGTTTATTATTATTTAATTATGTATATCTTGTATAGTTTTATTATTATTGACTTGTGATGTATATATATATGTGTGTGTATGTATATATGTATATATATGTGTATATGTTTATTAAAATTGTGGTGTAGGATTTTCCTAAATACAATATTAATGTATTTTAATAATAAAATATTAAAGTTATTATATATATATATATATATATATATATATATATATATATATACAAAAACACAAAAAAATCTTTCCCTATTTTTCCTTCTTCCCCGACTCTACCCTTCCCCTCACCCTCACCATCCGTTTCTTCTCCGACCAGAGCACCTCCAGCCTTCCGCCGTCGACCACCTCCTCACCAGCAAGCTTCGCCGCCCTTCTCTTCTTCCCCGGTGCCTGCCAAGACAACCACCACCATTTTTGGTCGAAAATCAAGCTCTTCATCGTTCTTCCACCTTCGGCCGTCATTCTTGACGATTCCGATGTCCTTGAGCTCCTCAAGCTTCGATGAACTCAATTCAAGCTTCGGTTTGAGCTCTAACTTCTTCATTTTTTCTGTTTTTCAATTTTTATATTTCGACCATTATGACTTCTTCGATTTTTTTTTTGGAGCTTTTCCCTTATGATTCATTAAAAGTGTCTTAACAAATGTTGCCCCCTTTAGCTCAATCTACCTATATGAATTTTTGTGGAAATTTTGGAATTTATTTTGATTTTTAGGAATTTTTTATTATTTTATTATTATTTTCTAATTTTCAAAAATTAATTAATTAAATTATGAAATTATGTTTTATGGTAATTATAGGTGTTGAAATGCATTTTTGGAAATTTATTGGTAATTTTTGTGAATTTTATATATTTATTTTGAAATTTATTAAGTTTATGTAATTTTGAAAAATTAGGTTAATTATGCGTTTAATTGAAATTAATTGGTTAATTGAGTATATTTATTGATATTATTGAATTATATGTTGAGAAAATTAATTTTGAGTAATTATACTATTTTTGGTGAATTTTTGGATTAATTATAGTGAATTTATATATATAGGGGTATTTTGGTAATTTGGCACTAAATTGGTTAAAAATGTAATTAAATTGGTTTTAATAGTTATTTAGGGTATAAAAATGATTTCTAAAAATTATTTAGTATTTTTAACTAATTAAAACTATTTTTCGTAAATTATTTTCAAATTATATATATATTATACGATTTTTCTAAATAAATGAGTTTTTATCGGTTTTTAACATGTTTTAGGGTTAATTATGTAATTTGGATTGATAAAATGTGTTTTTATTATAAAAGGGCATTTTTGGTATTTTTGTAATTGTTCTATGAATTGTGAACCTCGATCTGTGAATTGTAGTTTGGAGTCCGACCGAGGGATTTTGATTGTGAATATTGTGTTATTTCAAAGTGTGTTTCTTTATAGGACCGGCTCTACTCTTTGAGTAGAGAGATGTTCGTTTTAAAGGGGAGGTTCTGTTGGATTTTCGGTAGAATTCTCATAAAACGTGATGTTCGGTCGAATTCTGATTCTAATTCTGTTTCTAGTATTCTAGATCGAGTTTCTAGGAATTCCCATTAGACTTATTCTGATTTCCTGCTATCATTTTTTTATTTAGTTGTGCCGAGACCAAGGCTTAGTGGACCAGGCCCGTCGGACCCATCTCATGGAGCGCAATAACAGTGAGTTGTTATTTTATATATATATGTTTTAGGGTGCATAATTTTAGAAATGCATGGTTTATTTTGATAAATATGCATAAATGATTTAAGTAGTACTTAGGTTTATTTTTGGTATATTTTGGTATATTTTAAATTATATGCATGTTATGATTAAACATTTGTACTTAAAATGTTTTTAAATATATTTCTAGTTTATTTTGCAATTATATTGGATTTATTGGACGTATGTATACTTGAAATATACCTGGTTTACTTTTGGTATATTTCTAATGTATATATGGTTTATGTTGCTATTTTATTGAAATTCATGCATCATTTATTTATGAATGTATGTTTTATATTTAAAATCAAGGATATCAATAGAACGTGCTACCTAGTGGGCAACACTAGGATCAAGTATGTACCGATACGCCAATAGCATCTAGGCTATATTACTAACCTATTTATGAATATTGATTGGATTAATTTATTTGATGTGTGATATGATTTGGGAGTGTGATTGCTGGAGCTCGGTTGACCAAGTGTCTCGGGGCCAATCACATTAACAGTCAGACTGCTGGAGCTTGGTTGACTTAGTGTCTCGGGGCCAGTCTACTGTCCAAATGGAACAAGTCAAACTCAGGCTCAACAGGCTCCTCGTCCTGTAACTCTCTCTGCCTACGGCGACCTGCCGCTCCTCGAGGTCTACCCCTGCCACGACCTCTACGTCTAACTGGCTGCTCAAGAGGTAAAACCTCGTCCTGAAAAGACTCATCATCCTCGGCCTCAACGACCGGTGGAGCGACACGCGCTCGCCTCCTCATTCTGAAAAGACAAACAGAAAGATTCAGACAAAACAGACAACGGAGGAATAACGCTGAAAACTACAGCAAGGAATACTTATCAAGACATACTCGAACCTAATACACTGCAGTAGTCCAACAGAAAACACAACTTTAAAACTAGGGCCACAACTCACATAACTAAGCCCTGACACAGAACTCCACTCTGAAACGAACTTCGCTCTGATACCAACTTTGTCACGACCCAAAACAGGGGCCATGACCGGCGCTAGGGAACGGGAATTCTTTCGAATCCGGAACCCGTAGCAAGCCTAAAAATAAAATAAATATGCAATAATAACCAAAAAAAATATTTATGCAGCGGAAAATAAAAATCATAAATATTACAATATCATCCATAACAACTGGATATAATTCAAAACTCATCTCATCACATAAATGTATAATCTTTATACAAATCCAGTTTTACTATAATACATCTCTTTAAAATAAATACTTTATTTCACAACTACTGCAGTGTCTAGATAAAATAAATAAGACTCAAGTATATAATTTACATAAAGAAGCCGGGGCGGAAGAAATCCGGCGTATCGACCTGCTACTGAGGTCTGAGGAAGTTGACTCTCCTGAAAAATAGTCAACGGAGGGGAGTCAGACCTCACTGAGTGAATTACTATAGTACATATACATACACTCTAAGTGATAATGCATACAGTCAACAGTATATGAGTAATATGTATATATACAGGCAAGTTCATACAGATGCAGAAAAATCATTTTTATATATATTTTGTCTGAAAATCAATTTTATGAAGGATCACATAGAACCCTAGAATATCGCAACCTCAGAAAAATAGTGTTAAACAACACTCTAGCCATACAGGCTCACTGATTCCAAATATATCCACTTAATCCATATGGACAGTAGACTGGCCCCGAGACACTAAGTCAACCGAGCTCCAGCAGTCTGACTGCCAGTGTGATTGGCCCCGAGACACTTGGTCAACCGAGCTCCAGCAATCACACCCCAAACCACATCTCACATATCAATAATCATAATCAAATCGATATCCACAAATAGTTAGTAATATAGCCTAAAACTATAGGCGTACCGGTACGTACTCGGTCCTAGTGCTGCCCACTAGGTAGCACGTTCTATTGATATCCTTCAGTAATAAATAATAAAACATTCATTCACAAATACATGATGCATGAATTTAAATAAATCAACAATATAAACCATATATATACCGAAAATATACCAAACATAAACCAGGTATATTTTGAGTATATATATGCCAAATAAATCCAATCAAATCATGAATTAAACTAAAAATATATTTAAAAACATTTTAAATATATTTTATTAATAAAACATGTATATAATTTATTATATACCAAAAACATACCAAAAATATACTTGAATATAAATCATGTTATTTATGCATATTTAGTAAAAATAAAACATGCATTTTCTAAATCATGCATCCTAAGCATATATATATAATATAGTAACTCACCTAATGCGCTCCACGAGACAGGTCCGACGGGCCTGGTCCACTAACCCTCGGTCTCGGCGCAACTAAACAAGAAATAATTAATCGATATCAGAATAACCCTAACAAAAATCCTAGAATTAAATCTAGAGTATTCAACACAGAATCGGAAATTAGGGTTCGACTGGATATCACGTTTTACGAGAATTCTACCAGAAATCCGGCAGAACCTCCCCTGTAAAACGGACATCTCTCTACTCAAAAGAGTAGAGCCAACCCTGCACAGAAACACACTTCAAAAATAAACACCACAATCAATCACAACCCCTCGGTCGGACTCCAGACTACAATCTGTCGACCGGGGTCCACAAACACAGAATATATATTCAAATATACCAAAAATATCCTTAAATCATAAAAATACATTTTATAGGTAAAAATTACATAATTAACCTTGAAACACTATAAAAACCGATTAAAACTCATTTTATTTGAAAAACCGTATATTATATATATAATTGAAAATAATTCCCGAAAAATAGTTTTAATTAGTTAAAAATACTAAATATTTTGTAGGAATCATTTTTATACCTTAAATAAATATTAAAACCAATTAAATTACATTTTTAGACAATTTAGGGTAAAATTACCAAAATACCCCTATATATATATATATACCTAAATTACTTCAAAAATTCACCAAAAATCATACAATTATCCAAAATTAATTTTCTCAACATATTTATCAATAATATCAATAATTAAACTCAATTAACCAATTAAATTCAATTTAAAACACAATTAACTTAATTTTACAAAATCACATAAACTTCAATAATTAAAAATAAATACTTAGAAATTCATAAAAATTCCAAATAAATTTCTATAATTCATTTCAACACCTAATTCAACCATAAACTCCAATTTCATAATTTAAATAATTAATTTCCGAAAATTAGAAAATAATATTAAAATATTCAAAAATACCCAAAAATCCAAACAACCTCCAAAAATTCTGCAAAAATTCATACATGAAGATTAAACTACCAGGAACAACATTTGTGAAGGAAGTTTCCATGAATCATCCAAATTGAAGCTCAAAAAAATCGAAAACCAAAAGTGGCCGAAATATTCAAATCAAAACCTAAGCAATTCTAGACCATTTTAGCTCAAACCAAAGCTAGAATAACACTCAACGGAGCTCAAGGAGAAGATAGAGACCGGCGGTGTCGAAAATGGTGGCCGGAGGAGGGAGAAACGACGGTGAGGAAATGGTGGTCGGCGTCGGGCGCGGGAGAGAAAGAAGAAGAAGAAGAAAAAGAAAAAGAAAGAAAAGGAAAGAAAAAGAAAAAGAAAAAGAAAGAAAAAAAAAAGAAAAAAAATAAAATAAAATAAATTAAAATAATTAAATATTAATAAATAATTAATAATAAAATAATAAATTTTAATAATTTAATAATAAATAAAATAATCAAATAATAATAAATAAATAATAAAATATTAGGGTAATAATAAACCCTAATTAAATAAATATACATACACAGGCTTTATTTAATAATTTAAAAATATGTATGAGTTCATGCAAACCCGTAAATACATTTAAAATAATTAATAATACATTGTTTACGTGGAAATTTCCCCGAAAATGAAAGTCCCGGGAAAATTTTACGTAAAATACTGAAAATAATAGACAGTAATTAAAATAGGTTTAAAATACATATTAACTCATAAAAATATCGTATAATGCATAAAAATTATTGACACTGTATATCCCGGTACAGTGTAAAAATATTTTTAAAAAAAACACGGGATATTACAGTCTTCCCCCCTTACAAGAATTCGTCCCCGAATTCTAAAAACAAGATTACAGAATCAGGAAGGAAAGAGATACGGGTAAGAAGCTCGCATCTCAGCTTCAGTCTCCCACGTATGCTCTTCAACTCTGTCGCTACGCCACAAAACCTTGACCATCGGAATCTGCTTCGATCGCAACTGTCGAACTTGAAAATCTACGATCGCCACAGGTTCTTCCACAAACGTCAAATCTTCACTCACTTCTACACTGTCGGGTTGCAACACGTGTGAAGGATCTGAGATATACTTCCTCAACATCGAGATATGAAATACTGGATGCACCTGTGACATACTCGGAGGCAAATCCAACCGATATGCAACAGTGCCAACTCTCTCCAGAATCTCAAACGGTCCAATATATCTCGGTGCTAACTTACCCTTCCTGCCAAATCTCATCACACCCTTCATCGGAGATACTTTCAGAAAAATGAAATCTCCAACCTGAAACTCCACATCTCTGCGCCTAGGATCCGCATAACTCTTTTGTCTGCTAACTGCGGTCTCTAATCTTCGCTTGATCATGGTGACTTTCTCTGCAGCATCCTGAACCATCTCTGGTCCAGTCAAAGCTCTCTCACCAATCTCATCCCAACTCAACAGGGATCTACACTTCCTTCCATACAACGCCTCATATGGTGCCATGCCAATACTGCTATGGTAGCTGTTATTATATGCAAACTCAACAAGCGACAAATGATCATCCCAGCTACCTCCCAAATCCAAGACACACATCCTCAACATATCTTCCAGTGTCTGGATCGTCCTCTCAGACTGATCGTCTGTCTGAGGATGAAAAGCAGTACTGAAATCCAACCTAGTGCCCATCGCTTCTTGCAACTTCTGCCAAAAACGAGAAGTAAACACCGAACCTCTATCTGACACAATGGACACAGGTACTCCATGAAGGCACATAATATGCTTCACGTACAACTTCGCCAATCTAGCAACTGAATATGTGGCTTTCACAGGCAAGAAATGTGCAGACTTCGTCAATCTGTCTACAATCACCCAGATGGAATCGTATCCATCCTTCGAACGAGGTAAACCAACCACAAAATCCATAGCTATCCTTTCCCATTTCCACTCGGGAATAGGAAAAGGCTGAAGCTTCCCAGAAGGCTTCTGATGTTCGGCTTTCACTTGCTGACAAGTCAAGCACTTAGCAACATAATCAGCAACATCCTTCTTCAATCCATCCCACCAGTATAGATCTCTGATACTGTGGTACATCTTAGTAACACCAGGATGAACGCTGTAGGCTGTAGAATGTGCTTCCTCTAGGATCTCTTCTCTCAAATCATCCACATCAGGAACACACAATCTACCACTGATCCACAACACACCATCATCATCGAGTGTGAAATCAGTGAACTTCCCTGCTCTGACATTCTCTGCAAGCTCTTCCAGAATAGGATCTCGGCTCTGAGCTGCTTTAATCCTATCCCTTAGTACAGATCGTACTTTAAACTGAGCTAACAGTCCACCTGATCTACTGATCTTCATCATCAGACCTTGATCCACCATTAGATGCAATTCCTGGATCAATGGTCTCCTCTCCACACCGATGTGAGCAAGACTACCTGAGGACTTCCTACTCAAGGCATCTGCTACCACATTAGCTTTACCCGGATGGTAAAGAATCTCGCCATCATAATCCTTCAACAATTCCAACCATCTTCTCTGCCTCAGATTCAAATCTCGCTGCTGGAAAATGTACTTAAGGCTCTTGTGATCAGTAAATATCTCACAAGTCACCCCGTACAGATAATGTCTCTAAATCTTCAAAGCAAAGATCACTGCAGCCATCTCCAGATCATGTGTGGGATAGTTCTGCTCATGCTTCTTCAACTGCCTCGAAGCATAGGCTATCACCCTTCCATTCTGCATCAACACACAACCAAGACCAATTCTAGAGGCATCACAGTAAACTGTGAACTTATCCACACTATTAGGCAAAGCTAATACTGGCGCTGTGGTCAACTTCTCCTTCAACAACTGAAAACTATTCTCACAAGCTTCTGACCACTCGAATCTAACATTCTTCTGAGTCAAGCGAGTCATAGGGGCTGCTATCCTGGAAAAATCCTGCACAAACCACCTATAATACCCGGCTAAACCCAGAAAACTCCGAATCTCAGTAACTGAAGTAGGTCTAGGCCACTCAGATACTGCCTCAACCTTCTGTGGATCAACCTGAATACCTTCTTTAGACACTACGTGTCCAAGAAAAGAAACACTCTCCATCCAGAAATCACACTTCGAGAATTTAGCATAAAGCTGATGATCTCTCAGTGTCTGTAGTACAATCCTCAAGTGATATACGTGCTCTTCCATACTCCTCGAATATACTAGTATATCATCAATGAAGACTACCACAAACTGATCCACATACGGTTGGAATACTCTGTTCATCAGGTCCATAAAAGCTGCTGGTGCATTAGTCAAACCAAAAGACATCACCAGAAACTCATAATGACCATATCGAGTGCGGAAAGCTGTCTTAGGAATATCAGCTTCACTGATCCGCAGCTGATGATAACCCGACCTCAAGTCAACCTTAGAAAAGAATTGTGCACCCTGGAGCTGATCAAACAAATCATCTATCCTCGGGAGAGGATACTTGTTCTTCACTGTCACCTTATTCAACTCTCTATAGTCAATGCACAGTCTCAGGGTACCATCCTTCTTCTTCACAAACAAGACTGGTGCACCCCAAGGAGAAACACTAGGTCTGATAAAACCTTTCTCCAACAACTCTTGCAACTGCTCCTTCAACTCTCTCAACTCTGCAGGAGCCATACGATAGGGTGGCATAGATATAGGAGTAGTACCTGGAACCACATCTATACAGAACTCAATCTCTCTATGAGGTGGTAAACCTGGCAACTCCTCGGGAAAAACATCAGGAAACTCACAAGCAACAGGAACATCTGTGAGTGACAACTTCTCCACTGACATATCCCTAACCAATGCCAAAAACCCCTGACAACCTTTCTTCAACAACTTCCTAGCTGAAATAACAGAAATAAGATTCTGAGGTGCTGAACTCCTGTCACCAACAAACTTAAATTCTACTTCACCAGGAATTCTGAAAATCACCTCCTTATTCCTGCAATCAACCACGGCATAATGCTGGGATAACCAATCCATTCCCAAAATAACATCAAACTCCATCACATCCAACAAAATCAAATCAGCGGGTAATTCTCTATCTCCCACGAGAACTGGACAACCAGAAAGAACAATATCGGCGTCCAAAGAATCACTCAGAGGAGTGGCAACAGACAAAGGAAAAGCCATCCTCGAAGCTTGCCAACAAGATTTAGAAGCAAAAATGGAAGAAACAAATGAATGCGTGGCACCCGGATCAAACAAAACCAAAGCATCCAGGTAACAAACAGAAAGAATACCTGCCACGACTGCATTAGATGCCTGAGCATCCTGCTGAGTCAGATGAAAAACTCTGGCCTGGCCTCGACCTCCCTACTGACTGGTAGAAGCCTGGCCAACACCTCGGGTACCTCCTCTCGTACCTCTACCACGACTCTGCTGTGGAACAAACTGAGTAGAACTCTGATGCTGAGCTGGTGGTAACTGAAATGGCACGGGTGCTGCACTAGCAATCGACTGCTGTGGGAATCGCGGAATCTGCTGCTGCTGATACCCAGAATAAGGACACGATCTGGCAAAATGTCCTGTCTGCCCGCATCTGAAACATGTCAGTGGTGTCAGATAACACGGTCCCTGATGGACTCTACCACAAGTCTGACAAACACTGGCCGCTGATCCAGAACTACGACCACTGCTGCTGCTCGAAGCACCTGACCCAAATCTGAATGATCTACGCTGACCTCCACGACCATGTCTACTGCTCCGATGCACTCGCTGCTGCTGTCTCTGACTCTGCTGAGTCGAACCTCGCTGCTGACTACTCGAACCAATATGAAAACTCGAATACGGAGTAGCCTGCGATCCACTCGACTGAACTCCCAACTGGTAATAATCATGCATCGCTCCCTGCCTAACTAATCTCAGCTCAATCTCCTTAGCTAGCTCAATCACCGACTCGAGAGTAAGACCTGCTGTGGGCATACCAGCAAAAGCTGAACCCAAACCAGTAACATAGGTAGTAACAGCGAAATACTGATCTCGCATCAGATCCTCAGCATATCTACCCAGACAAAGAAACTCTCGGGTATACTCCTCTACTGATCGATCTCCACGAGAAATACTAGTCAAACGGAGATGATAGCTCAAACGAAGCGGCTCTGGACAGAATCTCCTCATGAATCGCTCTCGAAACTGAGCCCATGTCATCGTCATCATATAAGGCTGGATCATCTGAATGAACCAATCTAAAGCTGATCCCTCGACAGACAACTCAACAATCATAATCCGCTGGTACTCGGTATGAGCAGTCCGAGTCCTAGTCTCAATCGCATGCAGAAAATCTAAAGGATCAGAAGTCCCAACAAAAGCAATCCTGCCAACTCTGGCATAGAACAAAGCTGCCTCAGGGTCAGACATACCCTGCTGATAGGCAGGCTGAACAGGCTGAACAACTGGAGGAACAGGAACATCAAACTCAGGCTCAACAGGCTCCTCGTCCTGTAACTCTCTCTGCCTACGGCGACCTGCCGCTCCTCGAGGTCTACCCCTGCCACGACCTCTACGTCTAACTGGCTGCTCAGGAGGTAAAACCTCGTCCTGAAAAGACTCATCATCCTCGGCCTCAACGACCGGTGGAGCGACACGCGCTCGCCTCCTCATTCTGAAAAGACAAACGGAAAGATTCAGACAAAACAGACAACGGAGGAATAACGCTGAAAACTACAGCAAGGAATACTTATCAAGACATACTCGAACCTAATACACTGCAGTAGTCCAACAGAAAACACAACTTTAAAACTAGGGCCACAACTCACATAACTAAGCCCTGACACAGAACTCCACTCTGAAACAAACTTCGCTCTGATACCAACTTTGTCACGACCCAAAACAGGGGCCATGACCGGCGCTAGGGAACGGGAATTCTTTCGAATCCGGAACCCGTAGCAAGCCTAAAAATAAAATAAATATGCAATAATAACCAAAAAAAAATATTTATGCAGCGGAAAATAAAAATCATAAATATTACAATATCATCCATAACAACTGGATATAATTCAAAACTCATCTCATCACATAAATGTATAATCTTTATACAAATCCAGTTTTACTATAATACATCTCTTTAAAACAAATACTTTATTTCACAACTACTGCAGTGTCTAGATAAAATAAATAAGACTCAAGTATATAATTTACATAAAGAAGCCGGGGCGGAAGAAATCCGGCGTATCGACCTGCTACTGAGGTCTGAGGAAGTTGACTCTCCTGAAAAATAGTCAACGGAGGGGAGTCAGACCTCACTGAGTGAATTACTATAGTACATATACATACACTCTAAGTGATAATGCATACAGTCAACAGTATATGAGTAATATGTATATATACAGGCAAGTTCATACAGATGCAGAAAAATCATTTTTATATATATTTTGTCTGAAAATCAACTTTTATGAAGGATCACATAGAACCCTAGAATATCGCAACCTCAGAAAAATAGTGTTAAACAACACTCTAGCCATACAAGCTCACTGATTCCAAATATATCCACTTAATCCATATGGACAGTAGACTGGCCCCGAGACACTAAGTCAACCGAGCTCCAGCAGTCTGACTGCCAGTGTGATTGGCCCCGAGACACTTGGTCAACCGAGCTCCAGCAATCACACCCCAAACCACATCTCACATATCAATAATCATAATCAAATCGATATCCACAAATAGTTAGTAATATAGCCTAAAACTATAGGCGTACCGGTACGTACTCGGTCCTAGTGCTGCCCACTAGGTAGCACGTTCTATTGATATCCTTCAGTAATAAATAATAAAACATTCATTCACAAATACATGATGCATGAATTTAAATAAATCAACAATATAAACCATATATATACCGAAAATATACCAAACATAAACCAGGTATATTTTGAGTATATATATGCCAAATAAATCCAATCAAATCATGAATTAAACTAAAAATATATTTAAAAACATTTTAAATATATTTTATTAATAAAACATGTATATAATTTATTATATACCAAAAATATACTTGAATATAAATCATGTTATTTATGCATATTTAGTAAAAATAAAACATGCATTTTCTAAATCATGCATCCTAAGCATATATATATAATATAGTAACTCACCTAATGCGCTCCACGAGACAGGTCCGACGGGCCTGGTCCACTAACCCTCGGTCTCGGCGCAACTAAACAAGAAATAATTAATCGATATCAGAATAACCCTAATAAAAATCCTAGAATTAAATCTAGAGTATTCAACACAGAATCGGAAATTAGGGTTCGACTGGATATCACGTTTTACGAGAATTCTACCAAAAATCCGGCAGAACCTCCCCTGTAAAACGGACATCTCTCTACTCAAAAGAGTAGAGCCAACCCTGCACAGAAACACACTTCAAAAATAAACACCACAATCAATCACAACCCCTCGGTCGGACTCTAGACTACAATCTGTCGACCGGGGTCCACAAACACAGAATATATATTCAAATATACCAAAAATATCCTTAAATCATAAAAATACATTTTATAGGTAAAAATTACATAATTAACCTTGAAACACTATAAAAACCGATTAAAACTCATTTTATTTGAAAAACCGTATATTATATATATAATTGAAAATAATTCCCGAAAAATAGTTTTAATTAGTTAAAAATACTAAATATTTTGTAGGAATCATTTTTATACCTTAAATAAATATTAAAACCAATTAAATTACATTTTTAGACAATTTAGGGTAAAATTACCAAAATACCCCTATATATATATATATACCTAAATTACTTCAAAAATTCACCAAAAATCATACAATTATCCAAAATTAATTTTCTCAACATATTTATCAATAATATCAATAATTAAACTCAATTAACCAATTAAATTCAATTTAAAACACAATTAACTTAATTTTACAAAATCACATAAACTTCAATAATTAAAAATAAATACTTAGAAATTCATAAAAATTCCAAATAAATTTCTATAATTCATTTCAACACCTAATTCAACCATAAACTCCAATTTCATAATTTAAATAATTAATTTCCGAAAATTAGAAAATAATATTAAAATATTCAAAAATACCCAAAAATCCAAACAACCTCCAAAAATTCTGCAAAAATTCATACATGAAGATTAAACTACCAGGAACAACATTTGTGAAGGAAGTTTCCATGAATCATCCAAATTGAAGCTCAAAAAAATCAAAAACCAAAAGTGGCCGAAATATTCAAATCAAAACCTAAGCAATTCTAGACCATTTTAGCTCAAACCAAAGCTAGAATAACACTCACCGGAGCTCAAGGAGAAGATAGAGACCGGCGGTGTCGAAAATAGTGGCCGGAGGAGGGAGAAACGACGGTGAGGAAATGGTGGTCGGCGTCGGGCGCGGGAGAGAAAGAAGAAGAAGAAGAAAAAGAAAAAGAAAGAAAAGGAAAGAAAAAGAAAAAGAAAAAGAAAGAAAAAAAAAAGAAAAAAAATAAAATAAAATAAATTAAAATAATTAAATATTAATAAATAATTAATAATAAAATAATAAATTTTAATAATTTAATAATAAATAAAATAATCAAATAATAATAAATAAATAATAAAATATTAGGGTAATAATAAACCCTAATTAAATAAATATACATACACAGGCTTTATTTAATAATTTAAAAATATGTATGAGTTCATGCAAACCCGTAAATACATTTAAAATAATTAATAATACATTGTTTACGTGGAAATTTCCCCGAAAATGAAAGTTCCGGGAAAATTTTACGTAAAATACTGAAAATAATAGACAGTAATTAAAATAGGTTTAAAATACATATTAACTCATAAAAATATCGTATAATGCATAAAAATTATTGACACTGTATATCCCGGTACAGTGTAAAAATATTTAAAAAAAAAACACGGGATATTACAATTTTCTAGGGTTCTATTTGATCCTTCATATATGGATGTATTTTCTTAGTGTTATATAAAATGGTTTTGCTGCATCTGTGTGTAATTGCTTGTATATATATATCTATTATATATACTATTGAATGTGTGCATTATCATTTAGCTATGCATGTATATATATTATAACAATTCACTCAGTGAGGTCTAACTCCCCTCCATTGACTATTTTTCAAGAGAGTCATCATCTTCATACCTCAGTAGTAGACCCATATGCCAGATTTCTTCCGCCCCGGCTTCACTATGTAAACTGCTTATCTGAGTTTTATTTTATAATCTAGACACTGCAATAGTTGTAATAGTTATGGAATTTATGTATTTATTTATATGAGTTATGTACTTTAAAGATTTGAACTGGATTTGTATTAAAGGAATATTTATATATATAGGATGAGGATGTTCGATTTAATATCATTGGTGGATTATTATTTTAATATTTATGATTTATTTCCACTGCATAATATTTTAATTATGTTATTATTATTATTGCATGTTTTATTTTATTTTAAGGTTTGCTACAGGTTTCGGATTCGAAAGAATTCCCGTTCCCTAGCACCGGTCATGGCCCCTGTTTTGGGTCGTGACACAAAGGTAGAGAATTGCCAGCAAAATTGGTTTTGTTGGATGTAATGGAATTCGATATGATTTTGGGTATGGATTGGTAGTCTCAACACTATGCCATTGTGGATTGTTTTCATAATTCCAGATGAAGAAGAGTTTAAGTTTGTGGGTGATAAGAGTTTTGCACCTCAGAATCTCATCTTCGCTATCATGGCTAGGAAGATGTTAAGGAAGGGTTATTAGGGATATTTGGCATTAGTCAGGGATACTTCAATGGAGAAGTTGTCACTCATAGATGTTCTTGTTGCCTATAAGTTTCCTGATGTTTTTCTTGAGGAGTTGCCAGGTTTACCACCTCACAGAGAGATTAAGTTCTGTATAGATATGGTTCCAAGCACCACTCCTATTTCGATGCTGCCCTATAGAATAACTCCTACAGAGTTAAAAGCATTGAAGGAGCAGTTGCAAAAATTGCTAGATAAAGGTTTCATCAGACCTAGTGTTTCTCCTTAGGGTACACCAGTCCTGTTTATAAGGAAGAAGGATGGTACCTTAAGACTGTGCATAAATTATAGAGAGCTGAACAAGGTAACCGTGAAGAACAAGTATCCTCTCCCGAAGATAAATGATTTGTTTGATCAGCTTCAGGGTGCACAGTTCTTTTCTAAGATTGACTTGAGGTCAAGTTATCATCATTTACTGATCAGTGAAGCCAATGTTCCTAAAATGGCATTTCGCACTCGATATGGCCACTATGAGTTTTTGGTGATGTCGTTTGGGTTGACTAATGCACCAGCTGCTTTCATGGATCTGATGAATAGGGTATTCAGACCATTTATAGATTAGTTTATGGTACTCTTCATTGATGATATATTGGTGTATTCGAAGAGTATGGAGGAGCACGTATATTACTTGAGGACTGTACTGCAGACACTAAGAGAACATCAGCTTTATGTTAAATTCTCGAAGTGTGATTTCTAGTTGGAGAGTGTTGCATTCCTTGGACACGTAGTGTCTAAAGATGGTATCCATGTTGATCCACAGAAGATCGAGGCAGTATTTGAGTGACCTAGACCGATGAAAGTTATAGAGATTCATAGTTTTTTAGGTTTAAATGGGTATTATAGGAGATTTATACAGAATTTTTCCAGAATTGTAGCTCTTGTAACTCACTTGACTCAGAAGAATATGAAGTTTAAGTGGTCAGATGCTTGTGAGAACAGTTTCTAGTTACTGAAGGAGAAGTTAACCACAGCTCCAGTTTTGGCTTTACCTAATAAAGTAGATAAATTCACTGTGTATTGTGATGCCTCTAGAGTCAGCCTAGGTTATGTGTTGATGCAGAATGGTAGGGTGATAGCTTATGCTTCATGGCAATTGAAGAAGCATGAATAGAATTATCCTACCCACGACCTAGAGATGGCTGTAGTGATCTTTGCTCTCAAGATTTGGAGACATTATCTATACGGGATGACTTGTGAGATTTTCACAGATCACAAGAGCCTTAAGTACATTTTTCAGTAGAGAGATTTAAATTTGAGGCAGAGGAGATGGTTAGTGCTTCTGAAGGATTATGACTATAAGATTCTTTATCATCCAGGCAAGGCTAATGTGGTAGCATATGCCTTGAGTAGGAAGTCTTCAGGTAGTCTTGCTCACATCAGTGTGGAGAGGAGACCATTGATCCAAGAGTTGTACTAGTTAGTGGATCAAGGTATGATGATGAAGATGAGTAGATCATGTGGGCTGTTAGCTCAGTTCAGAGTTTGATCTATACTAAGAGATAGGATTAAGGTAGCTCAGGGCCGAGATCCTATTCTTGCAGAGCTTGTAGAGAATATTTGTGCTAGGAAGTTCACTGATTTCACACTTAATGATGAAGGTGTTTTATGGATCAATGGTAGGTTGTGCATTCTTGATATGGATAATTTGAGAGAAGAGATCCTTGAGGAAGTACATTCTACAGCCTACAGTGTACATCTAGGTGTTACTAAGATGTACCATAGTATCAGAGACTTGTACTGATGGGATGGACTAAAGAAGGATGTAGCTAATTTTGTTGCTAAGTGCTTGACGTGTCAGCAGGTGAAAGTTGAGCAACAGAAGCCTTTTGAGAAGCTTCAACCACTTCCTATTCTTGAGTGGAAATGGGAGAGAATTGCTATGGATTTTGTGGTTGGGTTACCTCGTTCTAAGGATGGATACAATTCCATCTAGGTGATTATGGACAGGTTGACCAAGTCTGCTTATTTCTTGCCTGTGAAAGCCACTTATTCTATAGCTAAATTGGCGAAGCTGTATGTTAAACATATTGTGTGCCTTCATAGAGTGCCTGTGTAAATTGTATCTGATAGAGCTTCAGTATTTACCTCTTATTTTTAGCAGAAGTTACAAGAAAAGATGGGCACTAGGCTTGATTTCAATACTTTTTTTCACCCTCAAACAAATGGTCAATCTGAGAGGACGATCCAGACACTGGAAGATATGTTGAGGATGTGTGTATTGGATCTGGGAGGTAGCTGGGAAGATCATTTGCCGCTTGTGGAATTCGCATATAATAACAACTACCATAACAGTATTGGGATGACACTATATGAGGCTTTGTACAGAAGGAAATGTAGATCCCCTCTGAGTTAGGATGAGATTGGGGAGAGAGCGTTAACTAGACTTGAGACGGTTTAAGATGCCACTAAGAAGGTTACTATGATCAAAAGGAGATTAGAGACCACAGTTAGCAAATATAAGAGCTATATGGATCCGAGACATAGAGATGTGGAATTTTAGGTTGGAGACTATGTGTTCTTGAAAGTGTCTCCGATGAAAGGTGTGATGAGATTTGACAAAAAGGGTAAGCTAGCATCGAGATATATTGGACCATTCAAGATTTTGGAGAGAGTGGGCATGGTTACATATCAGTTGGCTTTGCCCCTGAGTTTGTCTCAAGTGCATCTAGTGTTCCATATCTTGATGCTGAGGAAGTATATTTCAAACCCTTCACATGTATTGCAGCCTGATAATGTGGAAGTGAATGAAGACCTGACGTTCAAGGAGGAACCTATTGTGATTGTAGATTATCAAGTACGTCAGTTGCGATCGAAGCAGATTCTGATAGTCAAGGTGTTATGGCGAAGCAACAACATGGAGGAGCACACTTGGGAGACTGAAGCAGAGGTGCGAGCTTTTTATCCTTATCTCTTTTCTCGATGATTCTTGTTTTTGTCCTTTTCTTTGAATTCGAGGACAAATTCTTATAAGGAAGGGAGATTGTAATGACCCAGTATTTTAAATAAAATTATATTATTTGGGAATATGCAGTGTTAATAATTTTAAATTTTATTTATATATTATTGCTAATATTATTTATGTATTTTATTCTAAGAGATTATTATTATTATTATTATTATTATTATTATTAAGGGCAATTTGATAATTTCATGATTAAAGAAAGGATAAAAAAGAATCGGGTCTCTCTTCTCTCTCCTTCTTTTTCTTTTTCTTCTTCTTTTTCTCCACTGTGACCTTGCAAGCCCCGCCGAACCGCTAGCCACAACCACCACTGACCACCACTAACTCCAGATGCCTCCAGCTACCGTCTGACGTCGAAAGCTGTGAGAAGCCGAAAGTTAAGCTCCACACCGCCGGTGAGCTTCCGGCCACCTCAGCTCTTCAAACTGGACTCTTTTGAAAGCTTTTCCACTGGTGAGTCCATTTTCGAGCTCCATTTGAGCTCAAATCCTCTAGATTTTTAGATATCTTCAATTTTTAATTTATGTATTTTAGGGTTTTTAATTTTTTTTTAAAATTGATCATGTTTGATTTATACAAACCTGCCTAAGAAATGTTGATTTTGGTAGCTTTAGCTTCTCAAATATAATTTTTTTGTATTTTTTTGAATTAATTTGAATTTTGGGTAATTTTTTATTATTTTAATATTAAATATTGAATTTTTTATAATTATGTTAATTAATTAGTTTTAATGAAAATTTAGTTAAATTAGTGTTAGTAATTTGAGTTAATAATTTTAGAATTATTAAAATAATTTTTGGTGAATTAATATAATTTTTAAGAATATTATTTATATTATGTGAATTTTGTATTTATGAGTTAATTGTTTAATTTTGTGAAAATTATAGTTAAATATTGTGTTTTAGATGATTTTAGAATTATATAGGGTATTAAAATGATTTTTGTAAATTATTTACTATTTTTAACTAATTAATATTAATTTTTGAAAATTATATTCAAATAATATATTATTTACTATTTTGGTGATTAAATGGATTTTTAATTACTTTTAATATATATTTTAGCTATTTAAGCTATTTAAATATATAAAAGTGAATTTTTATTAATTTATATTGAATTATTGAAAATTTTGATTTTTAATAATAGTATTGTCACGACCCAAAACAGGGGCCATGACCGACGTTAGGGAACGAGAATTCTTTCGAATCCAGAACCTGTAGCAAGCCTTTAAAAATAAAATAAAAGCATGCAATAATAATAACATAAATAAAATATTTTGCAGCGGAAATTAAAATCTCATGTGTAATAATAATAATCCATCAACTCATTTAATAAAACAACTCATCTTATATAAATAATCTTTCAATACAAATTTTCATTTCAATCCTTTAAAATATAAATCTCATACAAATATAATACATAAATCTCACAACTTAACTACAATGTCACGACCCAAACTAGGAGTCATGACCGGTGCTAGGGAACGGGAATTCTTTCGAATCCGGAACCCGTAGCAAGCCTAAGAAAATAAAATCATACAATAAATAAATAAAAGTATGACCGAATTAAAATTTTTCTGAATCAATAAATAAAATAAATACTCCAAATCCTTTTATAAATGAATACATATTCGTATAATGTTCAAATACAAATTCTCAGAGTATTTAATATCCAAACAAAATAATACACTTCCAAAAATTATAACAATACTACTGCAGTTTCTAGAATACAATTCAAAGTTCAAAATATACATTTGCATAAAATAGCCAGGACTGAAGAACACCGGCGAGGAACTCTACAACTAAGGTTTGACGATATGGGATCTCCTGAAAAAAATAATTGAGGGGGGTCAGATCTCACTGAGTGAATTATTATACTATATATACATGCAAACTAAACCATACAATCAGGCATTCTTATATATATATATATATATATATATATATATATATGTATATACACACATTTCACACAAATGCCAAACTCTGCTTTTATAAATATACTAAATGTAGAAAAACATTTGATTAAATTCATGAAGGATCCATAGAACCCTAATAATAACAACCTTAACAACCCCATCATCACTCTAGCCATGCAGGCTCACTTGATTCCAAATATAACACTTATTCCAATTTGGATAGCAGACTGGCCCCGAGACATTAAGTCAACCGAGCTCCAGCAGTCTGACTGTCAGTGTGATTGGCCCCGAGACACTTGGTCAACCGAGCTCCAGCAATCACACTATCTATCACCTCACATCTCAATCAACCCAATAGATCATTCAATTCACTTATGGTCAGTAGACTGGCCCCGAGACAGTAAGTCAACCGAGCTCCAGTAGTCTGACTGTCAGTGTGATTGGCCCCGCAATCACACTATCTAACATACCATTAATCTTAGTCAAATCAATTAAATCAATTATAATCACCCAATTTTAACTCTCACTCAATCCTTATCTATCGTACCGGTACGTACACGGTCCTAGTGCTGCCCACTAAGAAGCAAGTTCTATTGATATCCTTCACTTCGAATAAATCATTCATTCAGAAAATAATTAATGTAGAACAATATTCATAATAGTAAAACCAACCACATATATATATATGTGTCAAATAAAATATGAAATAAACTAAAGATAAATCATTAATATAGTTAAAAACAATTTAAATGAGTAACAATAATATGACATGCATTATCTTAAAAATATATTTAAATATGCAAAAGATATACTCTAAGTACATAAATCATTTAATAAAACATTTATGTATAAACATTCATTTAAATACGTGTTTGTGTTTAACATATATTCACAAATATACTAAAAATAAACCTAATTATCTAGCATGCATATATAAAAAAATAAACCCTAAATATACCACTAATGTGCTAGGTTTAATTTAATAATAAAACATTTATTTATTTGGAAATAAATAAAAAATATACCAAAAATAAACTTAAAAATAATTTAAGTGTAGGTTTATAATTTAACATGCAATTATTTAAGAATAAACCTAAAATCTACTAAAACTATACCTAAGGTATACTAATCATTTAATAAAATAATTATGTCTAAGTGTACATTTTAAAACATGTGTATATTATTCAAATGTATTAAACCTAAACCTAATTGTTTAATGTGCATTTATCAAACTAACATGCATAATTATTTAATATGCATATATATAAAAATGCAACCCTAGATATACCAAAATATTATAATTTAAATCATTTTAAAACATACAATGAAAATGAAAAATTCTAAATAATGCACCCTATATGCAGTGCATATATATACAGTATAATAACTCATATGTTAGCGCTCCACGAGACAAACTCAGCGGGCCTGATCCGTTAGGCCTCGGTCTCGGCGCAGCTAGACAAACAAATGACAACATGAAATCAGAATAAAGTTAACGAAAATTCTAAAGACTCGATCTAGAATTTTAGACACAGAATTAGAATAGGAATTTGACCGGACATCACGTTTTACGAGAATTCTACCAAAAATCCGGTAGAACCTCCCCTATAAAACGGACATCTCTCTACTCAAAGAGTAGAGCCGGTCCTGCAAAGAAATACACTTCGGAATAAACACAGAATTACAACCAAAATCCCTCGGTCGGACTCCAAACTACAATTTACCGACCGAGGTTCACAATTCACAGAATATTTATAAAATATCGAAATGCCCTTATACAATAAAAATACATTTTATAAATCCAAATTACGTAATTAACCCTAAAACATACTAAAAATCAATAAAAACCCATTTATTTAGAAAAATAGTATATTATATATAATTTGAAAATAATTTACGGAAAATAGTTTTAATTAGTTAAAAATACTAAAAATTTGCAGAAATCATTTTTATAGCTCAAATAATTATTAAAACCAATTTAATTATATTTTTAGCCAATTTAGTGTAAAATTACCAAAATACCTCTATATATATATATATATATTCACTATAAATGTTCAAAAATTCACCAAAAATTATATAATTACTCAAAAATTAATTTCTCAACATATAATTAAATAATATCAATAAATATACTCAATTTACCAATTTATTTCAATTAAACACATAATTAACCCTATTTTTCAAAATTACATAAACTTAATAAATTCCAAATAAATACATAAAAATTCAAAAAAATTACAAATAAATTTCTATAATTCATTTAAACTCCTATAATCACCATAAAACACTATTTCATAATTTAATTAATTAATTTTCGAAAATTAGAAAATAATAATAAAATAATCAAAAATTCACAAAAATTAAAATAAATTCCAAAAATTCTAAAAAAATTAAATCAAGTAGATTATGATTCTAGGAACAAAGTTTGTGAAGGAAATTTTCATGAATCAATCAAATTAAAGCTAAAAAAATTTGAAACCCAAAATGGCTGATTTGAAGAAATTGAAACCTAAGCAATTCTAGACCAAATCAAGTGAAACAAAGCTTGGAATCACACTCACCAGAGCTCAAGGAGAAGATAGAGACTGACGGCATCAAATTTTGTGGCCGGAAAGTGCTTGGTTGGAGCTAAGTCGATTTTTGGCTCCTTGATGAAAATCCGGCCAAAACTCGTCGAAAAAGAGTGTTTCAGGTGGTGGAAATGGCTGGAGGTGGAGGAGGAAGGCTGAGGGGCATTGTAACAGCAAGAAAACCAGCTTGAAAGTGGCTGAAAATGGTGGAAATGGCATTGGGAAGAAGAAGATGCAGAAGGGGCAAAATTGTAAATAAGGCAACTTTTTTTTTTGATTAAAATTTGTGTATATATGTATATATATATATGTCCACACTATATTATAGTAATATATATATTCCCACACACAAATAATACTCACCACAAAAATATTTTAATATATTTAATAATTTATACACTTAAAATTAATTAATTAATACAAAAATTAAATAATAAAATTAAGGAAATTAATTAAGCTCTAATTAATTTAAATAGGTACACATATATACAATTTATTTTAGCACTTTAAAATTATATATGAGTTCATGCAAATTCATAAAACTAGTCAAAATAAATAGTATTAAATTATTTACGTGTCAATTTCCCCGAAAATACAATTTCCGGGAAAATTTTACGTAAAGTACTTAAAATAATTAAAATTAGCTTTAAACAAACAACAAACTCATAAAATATCATAAATATATATACAAAAATTATTAACACTGCATATCCTGATGCAGTATAAAAATATTTAAAAACTCGGGATATTACATACAACTATTACAGTGTCTAGAATACAAAATAAAATCAAGTGAGCAATTTACATAGAAAGCCGAGGCAAAAGAAATCTAGCGTAAGGGTCTGCTATTGAGGTCTGAGGATGAAGACTCTCCTGAAAAATAGTCAACGGAGGGGAGTCAGACCTCACTGAGTGAATTGTTATAATATATATACATGCATAACTAAATGACAAATGCACACATTCAATAGTATATATAATAGATATATATAGAGACAAATACACACGGATGCAACACAAAAATCATTTTATATAATACGAAAAATAATAACGTTTATAAAGGATCAAATAGAACCCTAGATTATCGCAACCTCAAATAGTATTAGACAACACTCTAGCCATATAGGCTCACTTATTCCAAATAAATTCACTTGTTCCATTTGGATAGTAGACTGGCCCCGAGACACTAAGTCAACCGAGCTTCAGCAGTCAGACTGTGTCACGACCCAAAATAGGGACCATGACCGGCGCTAAGGAATGGGAATTCTTTTGAATCCGGAACCCGTAGCAAGCCTTAAAATAAATAAAAACATGCAATAATAATAATAACATAAATAAAATAACTTGCAGCGGAAACAAAACTCATAAATAAAATAAGTATAAACCATTAACTCGTTTAAATAAACAAGCTCATCTCATATATAAAAATCTTTTAATACATATCTCATATAAACATGATACATAAATTTCACAACCGACTACAACTATTGCAGTGTCTAGATTATAAAATGACATCAAGTAAGCATATTACATAGTAAAGCCGGGGCGGAAGAAATCTGGCATATGGGTCTGCTACTGAGGTCTGAAGACGTAGACTCTCTTGAAAAATAGTCAACGGAGGGGAGTCAGACCTCACTGAGTGAATTGTTAAAATATATATACATGCATAGCTAAATGACAATGCACACATTCAATAATATATATAATAAATATATATACAGGCAAAATCACATAAATGCAGCAAAACCATTTTATATAAATATTCAGAAATACATCCATATATGAAGGATCAAATAGAACCCTAGAAAATCGCAACCTCAAATAGTGTTAGACAACACTCTAGCCATACAGGCTCACTTATTCCAAATAGTTTCACTTGTTCCATTTGGACAGTAGACTGGCCCCGAGACACTTGGTCAATCGAGCTCCAGCAATCTGACTGTCAATGTGATTGGCCCCGAGACCCCTGGTCAACCGAGCTCCAGCAATCATACTCTCAAATCATATCACACATCATATCAAATCAATACAATCAATATCCACTAATAGGTTAGTAATATAGCCTAAATGCTATCGTCATACCGGTACGTACTCGGTCCTAGTGCTGCCCACTAGGTAGCATGTTCTATTGATATCCTTCATTTAAAAATAAAACATAAATTCATAAAATCAATGATGCATGATATTAAATAAAATAATAACATAAACCACATATATACTAGAAATATACTAAAAATAAACCAAGTATATCTCGAGTTTATATACGTCAAATAAATTCAATTTAATACAAAATAAACTAGAAATAAACCATAAATATACCTAAAAACATTTTAAGAATAATTCATTAATAAAACATGCATATAATTTAAAATATACCAATAATATACCAAAAATAAACCTAGGCAATAATTAAACCATTTATGCATAATTTATAAAATAAATCATACATTTCTAAAAACATGCATCCTAAAACACGTATATATAAAATAACAACTCACTGTTATTGCGCTCCATGAGACGGGTCCGACGGGCCTGGTCCACTGGGCCTCAGTCTCGGCGCAACTAAACAAACAAATGACAACATGAATCATAATAAGTCTATCGAAATTCTAGAGACTCAATCTAAGAATAGTGAACACAAAATCAGAATAAGAATTCGATCGAATATCACGTTTTACGAGAATTCTACAGAAAATCCGACAGAACCTCCCCTGTAAAACAGACATCTCTCTACTCAAAGAGTAGAGCCGGTCTTGCAAAGAAACACACTTCGAACAAAATAGGCTCACAACCCCTCAGTCGGACTTATAAACTACAATTCTATCGATCGAGATTCACAATTCACGAAATAATTACAGAACACATGAAAAATACCAAAAATATCGAAAATATCCTTTAATACTCAAAATATAGCAAATTAGATATTTAAACGCTAAAAATAATTATTTTACCGATAAATACATAAAAACCCTAATTTTAATAGAATATTATTAAAAATCGATAATTCTCAATAAATTCATAAATATTGACCAAAATACATTTTATAAATCCAAATTACATAATTAACCCTAAAACATACTAAAAATCAATAAAAACTCATTTATTTAGAAAAATCGTATATTATATATAATTTGAAAATAATTTACGAAAAATCATTTTAATTAGTTAAAAATACTAAATAATTTGTAGAAATCATTTTTATACGTCAAATAACTAGTAAAACCAATTTAATTATATTTTTAGCCAATTTAGTGCCAATTTACCAAAATACCCCTAGTTATGTAATTTCCCTAAAATTAATCAAAAATTCACCAAAAATAGTATAATTACTCAAAAATTAATTTCTCAACATATAATTCAATAATATCAATAAATATACTCAATTAACCAATTAATTTCAATAAAACACATAATTAACCTAATTTTCCAAAAATTACATAAAGTAAATAAATTCATAATAATTATATAAAAATCACAAAAATTATATAAAAATCACAAAAATTACAAATAAATTTATAAAATTCATTTTAACACCTATAAACACCATAAATCAAAATTTCATAATTTAATTAATTAAATTTCGAAAATTAGAAAATATTAATAAAATAATTAAAAATTCACAAAAATCAAAATAATTCCCAAAAATTCCAAAAAAATCCAAAAAGGTAGATTAAGCTACTAGGATCAATGTTTGTGAATGAATTTTTCATGAATCAACCAAATCAAAGCTCAAAAAGTTCAAGAACCCTAAATGGATGAAATTGAAAATTCGAAACCTAGGGAAATCTAGACCATTTCAAGTGAAACAAAGCTTGGAAATGCACTCACTGGAGCTCAAGGAAGAGATAGAGACCGCTGGGGCTCGAAACAGTGGCCGAAAAGTCGATGAACGGCGTTAATGGCAACTTTCGGCAACTCTTTGAAAATCCGGCCAAACCACACCGGAGAAGGAAGCTCTGGACGTCGAAAATGGCTGGAAGGGAAGGTGGCATGCCGGGATGCACACCAACTGGAAGAGAACAGAGTTGCAGCGATCGGAATCGTGAAGGAGACGATCGGGAGGAAGGAAGGAGATGGAGTGGCAAACTTGTAAATATATTAAACTTTATTTTAATTATGAATATTATATGTATATATGTATATATATATATATATATATATATATATATATATATATATATATATATATATATATATATATATATATATATATATATATATATATATATATATATATATATATATATATATATATATATATATATATATATATATCTCTAACTTTATATTATTTTAATATATAATATAATATACATAATAAATATGCACCACACACTTATTTTAATAATATATATACACATATACATATATACACACTTAATTAATTAATATTAAAACTATATAATTTAATTTAATTTAATTAAATAAACCCTAATTTAATTTAAATGCATGTATGTATATATATTTTATTTGACACTTTAAAATTATACATGGACTCATGCAACTCCACAAAACTACTTAAAATAATTAATATTTAATTATTTACGTTTTAATTTCCCCGAAAATAAAATCCCCGAAAAAATTTTACGTAAAGAACTGAAAAATAATAAAAATAATTAAAAATGACTTAATAAATAATAAACTCATTAAATAATCATAAATATAGATAAAATTTATTAACACTATATATCCCGATGCAGTTTAAAATTATTTAAAAACTCGGGATATTACAAATTGTCAGTGTGATTGGCCCCGAGACACTTGGTCAACCGAGCTCCAGCAATCACACTCTCCAATCACATCACACATCAAATAAATCAATCCGATCAATATCCATAAATAGGTTAGTAATATAATCTAAATTCTATCATCGTACCAGTACGTACTCGGTCCTAGTGTTGCCCACTAGGTAGCACGTTCTATTGATATCCTTCATTCAAAATAAATCCATTCATTCATGAAATAAATGATGCATGAATTTAAGTAAAATAACAATATAAACCATATATATACTAGAAATATACCAAAAATAAACCAAGTATATATATGTCAAATAAATTCAATTTAATTATAAAATAAACTAGAAATAACCATATTTATACTTAAAAACATTTTTTAGATATAAAACTGTGATAACCCTGGTTTTAAATTATTTTAAATATTGAGATATGCAGTGTTAATAAAGTTTAAAAATTATATTTAATTATTTCACTAATTTATGATTGATTATCATTATTTTAAGTTTGATTGAATTTTCTACGTAAATATATTAATTTGGAATTTATTATTTTGGACGTTTAAAATTCTATTATGTATGTTTATTATTTTTTAATACTATTATTTTAATAATGTTAATTTAGTGCATGGTTATTTTAATATTATTATTTTTAAGCACTAATATTATTTTCTTAGTTGACATGATTTTGAGCATTATTAATATTGTGAGTACCTCATTATTATTTTATTTTATTAATTTACATTGTTAATATTTATTAATTTTGATAGTGATATTTTATTAATGTTATTTTGAGTGTTATTTTATATTCTATTGTGTGTATTATTGTTAATATATGTGTGAGTGATTATTTTGTGTGTGTGAATATATATATATATATATATAACCATTTCATTCTTCCCTTTCTTCCCGCAACTCTGGCCTCCTCTCATCACTACACTTCTCCTTCTACCTCACAATCTGCTCAGTCATTACCAATGCCATCATCTTCTCCTTCACATTGTCACAGCCATGGAAGAGCTGCAGAAGCCGCCGGTGGACAGCATGCAGAGCAGCAGCGACAACAGCGATGGGAGCTTGGCTTCCTTGGCTTGGTCGACTCCTTGAGCTGTGGGGAAGACGATCCCAAGCTCCATTCAAGCTTAAACTTATTCATTTGTAAGTTTTGATTGATTTTTGTTTATGTCAAATTTTTTCTTAATTTTTTTTAGCTTGAGTTTAATTGATTTTTTTTTATAATTTCTTTTTGAAATATTAATCTGTGCATCTTAATCTATTCATAGATATTTTTTATGTATTTTTCTGATTTTGTTTGATTTTTGGTTAATTATTGAATATTTTAATAAAAAAAATGAATTTTCGTTAATTAGTTAATTAAATTATGAATTTGGTTAAATTAGTGTTGTTATATATTGTTAGTAATTTTAATGTTGAGAAATTAATTTTTGAGAATTATTATATAATTTTCAGAAATGTTTATAGTTTATGTAAATTTTGAAGTATTGAATTAAAAGAGTATTTTGGTTGAATTTAAAGATTAATTGTGTGTTTGAGTTGTTATTAAAATGTTCTTTATTTATAAAATAATTTTTATGAATTTATATAATTTTATGGAATTTTATATAGTTTAAGTGTATTTTGGGATTAATAGATTAAATATGTATTTTATAGAAATTATTGGTTAATTAGGTGTATTTGTTGATTTTGGTGAATAATATGTTAAGGAAATAAATTTTGAGTAATTACATAATTTTTATTGAAATTTTGAGTATTTTATGTGAATTTTTATATATTAGGAGCATTTTGGTAATTTGATAGTAATTTTGGCTAAATATTAAATTTAATTGGTTTTAATAATTATTTGAAGTATAAAAATGATTTTTATAAATTATTTAATATTTTTAACTAATTAATACTATATTTTTCGAAAATTATTTTCAAATTATATATAATATATTATTTTATAAATAAATGGGTTATTAGTAACTTTTAGTATGTTTATGGATTAATTAAGCAATTTGGATTTATAAAATTAATTTTTATAAATATTGGTGTATTTTTCGAGAAATATCAATTTTTACTTATATTATATTATTATTAGGGTTTTTAAGTAATTACGGATAAAGTAATTATTTTTTATGTTTTTAATGGGTAAATTGCCATATTTTGATACGTAAAGGGTATTTTTGGTATTTGTTGAATTTATGTATATTTTATTATATCTTGTGGTGAATTGTGGATCTCGGTCGGGGGAAATTGTAGTTTGGAATCCCGACCGAGGAATTTGGAGAAGGTTGTATTCAAAGAGTGTTTTCTGTGCAAGATCGGCCCTACTTTTGTAGGGAGATGTCCATTTTACAGAGGAGACTCTACCAAAATTTTGGTAGATTTCTCGTAAAATGTGACAACCGGTATGAGTTTAATTCTGAATTCTTGATTGAATCTGTCTATAGTAATCCCAGAAGTATAGGGTTAGAAGTTTATTCTGACAATTTTTATTATTTTATTTTTCCTAGCTGCGCGGAGACTGAGGCCTAACGATCAGGCCCACCGAGTCTGTTCCGAGGAGCGCACATAAGTGAGTTATTATACTGTATATATATGCATTGCATATAGGATGCATCACTTAGGGATTTTCATTTTCATTATATGCTTTTAAAAGTGGTTTAAAATATCATATTTTTGGTATATCTAGGGTTTATACTTTTATATATGCATGTTAAATAATTATGCATGTTATTTTGATATATGCACGTTAAATAATTAGGTTTATGTTAGTACATTTTAGTATATATACATGTTTTAAATGTATATTTAGTCATAATTATTTTATGGAATGATTAGTATACTTTAGGTATATTTTCAGTATATTTTAGGTTTATCCCTAAATAATTGCATGCCATATTATTAGCTTACACTTAAGTTGTTTTTCAATATATTTTTGGTATATATATATATTTTTGGATAGATTTCCAAATAAAGGCATGTTTTATTATTGATTCAAATCTAACATATTAGTGGTATACTCAGGGTTTATTTGTGAGATATGCATTGTCACGATCCAAAACAGGGGCCATGACCGGCGCTAGGGAACGGGAATTCTTTCGAATCCGGAACCCGTAGCAAGCCTAAAAATAAAATAAATCATGCAATAATAACAATAACAATATTATATGCAGTGAAAATAAAAATCATAAATATAATAATAACATTTCATCACTGGATTTAAATCAAGTCTCATCTCATCGCATATATATATAAAATCTTTTTAGTACAAATCCAGTTTCAATATAATACATCTCTTTATATAAAATACATGAAATCCAATACTTTAATTCACAACTACTACAGTGTCTAGATAAAATAAATAAGACTCAAGTAATTAATTTACACAAAGAAACCGGGGCGGAAGAAATCCGGCGTATCGACCTGCTACTGAGGTCTGAAGAAGTTGACTCTCCTGAAAAATAGTCAACGAAGGGGAGTCAGACCTCACTGAGTGAATTACTATAATATATATACATACACACTAAATGATAATGCATATAGTCAACAGTATATATATATCTAATATATATACAGGCAATTACATACAGATGCAATAAAAATCATTTATATATTTTATCTGAAAATCATCTTTTATGAAGGATCACTGTCACGACCCAAAACAGGGGCCATGACCGGCGCTAGGGAACGGGAATTCTTTCGAATCCGGAACCCGTAGCAAGCCTAAAAATAAAATAAATCATGCCATAATAACAGTAACAATATAATATGCAGCGGAAATAAAAAAAATCATGATATCATAATATTATCCACATCAACTGGATTTAAATCAAAATCTTATCACATATATAAAATCCCTTTAATACAAATCTAGTTTCAATATAATACATCTCTTTAAAATAAAATACATGAAATCCAATACTTTAATTCATAACTACTGCAGTGTCTAGATAAAATAAATAAGACTCAAGTAGACAATTTACATAAAGAAGTCGGGGCGGAAGAAATCCGGCGTATCGACCTGCTACTGAGGTCTAAAGAAGTTGACTCTCCTGAAAAATAGTCAACGGAGGAGAGTCAGACCTCACTAAGTGAATTACTATAATATATACATACACACTAAGTGATAATGCATACAGTTAACAGTATATATAATATGTATATATACAGACAATTGCACACAGATGCAATAAAATCATTTTATATATTTTCATTAAAAATCATCTTTTATGAAGGATCACATAGAACCCTAGAATATCGTAACCTCAGAAAATAGTGTTAAACAACACTCTAGCCATACAGGCTCACTTATTCCAAATATATCCACTTAATCCATTTGGACAGTAGATTGGCCCCGAGACACTAAGTCAACCGAGCTCCAGCAGTCTGACTGCCAGTGTGATTGGCCCCGAGACACTTGGTCAACCGAGCTCCAGCAATCACACCTCCAAACCATATCTCACACATATCAATAATCACATCAAATCAATATCCACAAATAAGTTAGTAATATAGCCTAAAGCTATAGGCGTACCGGTACGTACTCGGTCCTAGTGCTGCCCACTAGGTAGCACGTTCTATTAATATCCTTCATCATTAAATATAAAACATTCATTCATAAAAATATATGATGCATGAATGTAAATGAAATAACAATATAATCCATATATATACCGGAAATATATCAAAAGTAAACCGGGTATATTTCGAGTATATATATGTCAAATAAATCTAATCAAATTATAACTTAAGCTGGAAATATATTTAAAAACATTTTAAATATATTTTATTTACAAAACATGTATATAATTTATTATATACCAAAAATAAACCAAAAATATACTTAATATAAACTTAAGAAATAATCAAAGTATTTATGCATATTTAATCAACATAAAACATGCATTTCTAAATCATGCATTCTAAGCATATATATATAGTATAGTAACTCACCTAATGCGCTCCACGAGACAGGTCCGACGGGCCTGGTCCACTAGCCCTCGGTCTCGGCGCAACTAAACAAGCAATAAATAATCGACATCAGAATAAACCTAACAGAAATCCTAGAATTCAATCTAGAGTATTAAACACAGAATCGGAAATTAGGGTTCGACTGGATATCACGTTTTACGAGAATTCTACCGAAAATCCGGCAGAACCTCCCCTGTAAAATGGACATCTCTCTACTCAAAAGAGTAGAGCCGACCCTGCAAAGAAATACACTTCAAAAAAACAAGCTCAACATAATCAAAATCCCACGGTCGGACTCCAAACTACAGTCCACCGACCGAGGTCTACAAACACAGAATAATTTCAGAAACACCAAAAATATCCTTAAATCACAGAAATACATTTATACGTAGAAATTACATAATTAACCTTAAAACACTGTAAAAACCGATTAAAACTCATTTTATTAATAAAATCGTATATTATATATAATTGAAAATAATTCACGAAAAATAGTTTTAATTAGTTAAAAATACTAAATATTTTGTAGAAATCATTTTTTATACCTTAAATAATTATTAAAACCAATTAAATTACATTTTTAGACAATTTAGGGTGAAATTACCAAAATACCCCTATATATATAAATATACTTAAATTACTTCAAAAATTCACCAAAAATCATACAATTATCCAAAATTAATTTTCTCAACATATTTATCAATAATATTAATAATTAAACTCAATTAACCAATTAAATTCAATTTAAAACACAATTAACCCTAATTTCTCAAAATCACATAAACTTCAATAATTCAAAATAAATACTTAGAAATTCATAAAAATTCCAAATAAATTCCTATAATTCATTTCAACACCTAATTTAACCATAAACTCCAATTTCATAATTTAAATAATTAATTTCCGAAAATTAGAAAATAATATTAAAATATTCAAAAATACCCAAAAATCCAAAAAATCTCCAAAAATTCTACAAAAATTCATACATGTAGATTGAGCGACTAGGAACAACATTTGTGAAGGGAGTTTTCATGAATCATCCAATTTGAAGCTCAAAAAAATCAAAAACCCTAATGTGACCGAAATTGAAAATTCGAAACCTAAGCAAATCTAAACCATTTTAGCTCAAACCAAAGCTAGAATCACACTCACCGGAGCTCAAGGAGAAGAAAGAGACTGGCGGTGTCGAAAACGGTGGCCGGAGGAGGGAGAAACGGCGATGGGTTGATTTTCGGCCAAAAAAGGAAGAATGGAGCTGCCGGCGCCGGGGAAAGGAGCTGGAGGCGACGGAGGATGGCTGGGAACGGCGGTGGCAAGCCGGGAGGCACACCGACGGTAGGTGGCCGGAGTTGCAGCGGGAGGGAATGGGTGGTGGTCGTCGGGCGCGGGAGAAGGAAGAAGGAGAAGAAGAAAAAGAAAAAGAAAGAAAAAGGAAAGAAAAAGAAAAAGAAAAAGAAAGAAAAAGGAAAAAAAAGAAAAAAAAGAAAAAGAAAAAGAAAATAATATAAAATAATTAAATAATAATAAATAAATAAATAATACAATATTAGGGTTTTATGTATTAAACCCTAATTAAATAAATATACACACACGTAGGCTTTATTTAGTATTTAAAAATACGTATGAGTTCATGCAAGTCCGAAAATATATTTAAAATAATTAATATTAAAATATTTACGTGAAAATTTCCCCGAAAATGCAAGTCCCGGGAAAATTTTACGTAAAACACTGAAAATAATACACCGTAATTAAAATAGATTTTAAATACATATTAACTCGTAAAAATATCATATAATGTACAGAAATTATTAACACTGCATATCCCGGTACAGTGTAAAAATATTTTAAAAACACGGGATATTACAATCACATAGAACCCTAGAATATCGCAACCTCGAAAATAGTGTTAAACAACACTCTAGCCATACAGGCTCCCTTATTCCAAATATATCCACTTAATCCATTTGGACAATAGACTGGCCCTGAGACACTAAGTCAACCGAGCTCCAGCAGTCTGACTGCTAGTGTGATTGGCCCCGAGACACTTGGTCAACCGAGCTCCAGCAATCACACCCAAACCACATCTCACACATATCAATAATCATATCCAATCAATATCCATAAATAGTTAGTAATATAGCCTAAAGCTATAGGCGTACCGGTACGTACTCGGTCTTAGTGCTGCCCACTAGGTAGCACGTTCTATCGATATCCTTCATTAATAATATAAATCATTCATTCACAATAAATGATGCATGAATTTAAATGAAATAACAATATAAACCATATATATATACCGGAAATATACCAAACGTAAACCAGGTATATTTTGAGTATATATATGTCAAATAAATCCAATCAAATCATAAATTAAACTAAAAATATATTTAAAAATATTTTAAATATATTTTATTAATAAAACATGTATATAATTTATTATATACCAAAAATAAACCAAAAACATACTTAATATAAACTTAAGAAATAATCAAATTATTTATGCATATTTAATCAATATAAAACATGCATTTCTAAATCATGCATCCTAAGCATATATATATGTATAGTAACTCACCTAATGCGCTCCACGAGACAGGTCCGATGGGCCTGGTCCACTAGCCCTCGGTCTCGGTGCAACTAAACAAGCAATAAATAACCGACATCAGAATAAACCCTAACAGAAATCCTAGAATTCAATCTAGAGTATTTAACACAGAATCAGAAATTAGGGTTCGACTGGATATCACGTTTTATGAGAATTCTATCAAAAATCCGACAGAACCTCCCCTGTAAAATGGACATCTCTCTACTCAAAAGAGTAGAGCCGACCCTGCAAGGAAATACACTTTGAAAAACTACACAAAGCACAATCAAAATCCCACGATCGGACTCCAAACTACAGTCCACCGATCGGGGTCCACAATCATAGAACAATTCCAGATATACCAAAAATATCCTTAAAACCTAAAAATACATTTTATAGGTAGAAATTACATAATTAGCCTTAAAACACTATAAAAACCGATAAAAACTCATTTTATTAGTAAAACCGTATATTATAAATATATGTAATATCCCGTGTTTTTAAAATATTTTTACACAGTACCGGGATATGCATAGTTAATAATTTCTGTATTTTATATGATATTTTTATGAGTTAATATGTATTTTAGACCTATTTTAATTACGGTGTATTATTTTCAGTGTTTTACGTAAAATTTTCCCGGGACTTGCATTTTCGATGAAATTTTCACGTAAACGATTTATTATTAATTATTTTAGATGTATTTACGGACTTGCATGAACTCATACATATTTTAAAATTATTAAATAAAGTCGGTGTGTGTATATTTATTTAATTAGGGTTTATTATTTCCCTAATATTTTATTAAGTATTTAATTGTTTTAATTGTTATTTAATTAATTTTATTTGGTAAAAATTATTAAAATATTAATATTTTTATGTGTGTGGTGTATATTTGATGTGTGTAATTTAATATTATTTTAATATATAGTATAATATATATATATATACATATATACATCAAAAATCAAAAAAATTTACAAAATTACCAAATTGCCCCCGACATTTTCTTCTTCTTCTTCTTCTTCTTCTCCTTCCCACGCCCGACGACCACCACCCACCTCCACCGTCTGCAACTGCCGTTCCTTCACCGTCGGTGTGCCTCTCGGCTTGCCACCGTCGCCTCCAGCCGTTTCCCGCCGCCAGCAGCTCCCTTCCCCGGCGCCGACGAGCTAGTTTTCCATTTTTGGCCGAAACTTGATCCTCCGCCGTTTCTCCCTCTTCCGGCCACCGTTTTCGACACCGCCGGTCTCTTTCTTCTCCTTGAGCTCCGGTGAGTGTGATTCTAGCTTTGGTTTGAGCTAAAATGGTCTAGAATTGCTTAGTTTTCGATTTGTAAATTTCGGCCTATTAGGGTTTTCGATTTTTTTGAGCTTCGAATTGGATGATTCATGGAAACTTCCTTCACAAATGTTGTTCCTAGTAGCTTAATCTACATGTATGAATTTTTGTAGAATTTTTGGAGATTGTTTGGATTTTTGGGTATTTTTGAATATTTTAATATTATTTTCTAATTTTCGGAAATTAATTATTTAAATTATGAAATTGGAGTTTATGGTTGAATTGGGTGTTGAAATGAATTATAGGAATTTATTTGGAATTTTTATGAATTTCTAAGTATTTATTTTTAATTATTGAAGTTTAGGTGATTTTGGAAAATTAGGTTAAATGTGTTTATTAATGGAAATTAATTGGTTAATTGAGTTTAAATGTTGATATTATTGATAAATATGTTGAGAAAATTGATTTTGGATAATTGTATGATTTTTAGTGAATTTTTGAAGTAATTTAAGTATATTTATATATATAGGGGTATTTTGGTAATTTTACCCTAAATTGTCTAAAAATGTAATTTAATTGGTTTTAATATTTATTTAAGGTATAAAAATGATTTCTACAAAATATTTGGTATTTTTAACTAATTAAAACTATTTTTCGGGAATTATTTTCAATTATATATATATAATATACGGTTTTTCTAATAAAATGAGTTTTAATCGGTTTTTATAGTGTTTCAAGGTTAATTATGTAATTTCTACGTATGAAATGTATTTTTGTGATTTAAGGATATTTTTGTTGTATCTGGAATATTGTTCTGTGTTTGTGGACCCCGGTCGGTGGATTGTAGTTTGGAGTCCGACTGTGGGATTTTGATTGTGTTGAGCTAGTTTTTCGAAGTGTATTTTCTTTGCAGGGTCGGCTCTACTCTTTTGAGTAGAGAGATGTCCGTTTTACAGGGGAGGTTCTGCCGGATTTTCGGTAGAATTCTCGTAAAACGTGATGTCCAGTCGAACCCTAATTCTGTTTTCGTATTTTAATACTCTAGATTGAATTCTAGGATTTCTGTTAGGTTTATTCTAATGTCGGTTATTTATTGCTTGATTAGTTGCGCCGAGACCGAGGGCTAGTGGACCAGGCCCGTCGGACCTGTCTCGTGGAGCGCATTAGGTGAGTTACTATATTATATATATATGCTTAGGATGCATGATTTAGAAAATGCATGTTTTATTTTGACTGAATATGCATAAATAATGTGATTTATATTCAAGTATATTTTTGGTATATAATAAATTATATACATGTTTTGTTAATAAAATATATTTAAAATGTTTTTAAATATATTTTTAGTTTAATTCATGATTTGATTGAATTCATTTGACATATATATACTCAAAATATACCTGGTTTATGTTTGGTATATTTTCGGTATATATATGGTTTATATTGTTATTTCATTTATATTCATGCATCATTTATTTTTGTGAATGAATGTTTTATATTTAAGAATGAAGGATATCAATAGAACGTGCTACCTAGTGGGCAGCACTAGGACCGAGTACGTACCGGTACGCCTATAGCTTTAGGCTATATTACTAACTTATTTGTGGAGATTGATTTGATTATGACTATTGTTATGTGTGAGATGTGATTTGGGTGTGATTGCTGAAGCTCGGTTGACTAAGTGTCTCGGGGCCAATCACACTGGCAGTCAGACTGCTGGAGCTCGGTTGACTTAGTGTCTCGGGGCCAGTCTACTGTCTAAATGGATTAAGTGGATATATTTGGATTAAGTGAGCCTGTATGGCTAGAGTGTTGTTTAACACTATTATTCTGAGGTTGCGATATTCTAGGGTTCTATGTGATCCTTCATAAAAGATGATTTTCAATAAAATATATAAAAATGATTTTTCTGCATCTGTGTGTATTTGCCTGTATATATATTAGATATATATATACTGTTGATTGTATGCATTATCATTTAGTATGTATGTATATATATTATAGTAATTCACTCAGTGAGGTCTGACTCCCCTCCGTTGACTATTTTTCAGGAGAGTCAACTTCCTCAGACCTCAGTAGCAGGTCGATACACCGGATTTCTTCCGCCCCGGCTTCTTTATGTAAATTGTCTACTTGAGTCTTATTTATTTTATCTAGACACTGCAGTAGTTGTAAATTAAAGTATTGGATTTTATGTACTTTATTTTAAAGAGATGTATTATGTTGAAACTGGATTTGTATTAAATATTATATATATGTGATGAGATGAGTTTTGAAATAAATCCAGTTGGTATGGATAATATTATGATTTTTATTTTCCGCTGCATATTATATTGTTACTGTTATGATGGCATGATTTATTTTATTTTTAGGCTTGCTACGGGTTCTGGATTCGAAAGAATTCCCGTTCCCTAGCGCCGGTCATGGCCCCTGTTTTGGGTCGTGACAAAGTTGGTATCTGAGCAAAGTTCGTATCAGAGTGGAGTTCTGTGTCAGGGCTTAGTTATGTGAGTTGTGGCCCTAGTTTTAAAGTTGTGTTTTCTGTTGGACTACTGCAGTGTATTAGGTTCGAGTATGTCTTGATGAGTATTCCTTGCTTTATTTTTCAGCGTTATTCCTCCATTGTCTGTTTTGTCTGAATCTTTCCGTTTGTCTTTTCAGAATGAGGAGGCGAGCACGTGTCGCTCCACCGGTCGTTGAGGCCGAGGATGATGAGTCTTTTCAGGACGAGGTTTTACCTCCTGAGCAGCCAGTTAGACGTAGAGGTCGTGGCAGAGGTAGACCTCGAGGAGCGGCAGGTCGCCGTAGGCAGAGAGAGTTACAGGATGAGGAGCCTGTTGAGCCTGAGTTTGATGTTCCTGTTCCTCCAGTTGTTCAGCCTGTTCAGCCTGCCTATCAGCAGGGTATGTCTGACCCTGAGGCAGCTTTGTTCTATGCCAGAGTTGGCAGGATTGCGTTTGATAGTACTTCTGATCCTTTAGATTTTCTGCATGTGATTGAGACTAGGACTCAGACTGCTCATACCGAGTACCAGCGGATCATGATTGTTGAGTTGTCTGTTGAGGGACCAGCCTTGGATTGGTTCATTCAGATGATCCAGCCTTATATGATGACGATGACGTGGGCTCAGTTTCGAGAGCGATTCATGAGGAGATTTTATCCAGAGCCTCTTCGTTTGAGCTATCATCTCCGTTTGACTAGTATTTCTCGTGGAGATCGATCTGTAGAGGACTATACCCGAGAGTTTCTTCGTCTGGGTAGATATGCCGAGGATCTGATGCGAGATCAGTATTTCGCTATTACTACATATGTTACTGGTTTGGGTTCAGCTTTTGCTGGTATGCCTACAGCAGGTCTTACTCTGGAGTCTGTGATTGAGCTAGCTAAGGAGATCGAGCTGAGATTAGTTAGGCAGGGAGCGATGCCTGATTATTACTAGTTGGGAGTTCAGTCGAGTGGATTGCAGGCTACTCCATATTCGAGTTTTCATGTTGGTTCGAGTAGTCAGCAGCGAGGTTCGACTCAGCAGAGTCAGAGACAGCAGCAGCGAGTGCATCGGAGCAGTAGACATGGCCGTGGAGGTCAGAGTAGATCATTCAGGTTCGGGTCAGGTGCTTCGAGCAGCAGCAGTGGTCGTAGTTCTGGATCAGCGGCCAGTGTTTGTCAGACTTGTGGTAGAGTCCATCAGGGACCGTGTTATCTGACACCACTGACATGTTTCAGATGCGGACAGACAGGACATTTTGCCAGATCGTGTCCTTATTCCGGGTATCAGCAACAGCAGATTCCGTGATTCCCACAGCAGTCGATTGCTAGTGCAGCACCCGTGCCATTTCAGTTGCCACCAGCCCAGCATCAGAGTTCTACTCAGTTTGTTCCACAGCAGAGTCGTGGTAGAGGTACTAGAGGAGGTGCCAGAGGTGTTGGCCAGGCTTCTACCAGTCAGCAGGGAGGTCGAGGTCAGGCCAGAGTCTTCCATCTGACTCAGCAGGATGCTCAGGCATCTAATGCAGTCGTGGCAGGTATTCTTTCTGTTTGTTACCTGGATGCTTTGGTTTTGTTTGATCCGGGTGCCATGCATTCGTTTGTTTCTCCTGTTTTTGCTTCTAAATCTTGTTGGCATGCTTCGAGGATGGCTTTTCCTTTTTCTGTTGCCACTCCTCTGAGCGATTCCTTGGACATCGATATTGTTCTTTCTGGTTGTCCAGTTCTCGTGGGAGATAGAGAATTATCCGCTGATTTGATTTTGTTGGATGTGATGGAGTTTAATGTTATTTTGGGAATGGATTGGTTATCTCAACACTTTGCCGTGGTAGATTGCAGGAATAAGGAGGTGATTTTTAGAATTCCTGGTGAAGTAGAATTTAAGTTTGTTGGTGATAGGAGTTCAGCACCTCAGAATCTTATTTCTGCTATTTCAGCTAGGAAGTTGTTGAGGAAAGGTTGTCAGGGGTTTTTGGCATTGGTTAGGGATACATCAATGGAGAAGTTGTCACTCACAGATGTTCCGGTTGCTTGTGAGTTTCCTGATGTTTTTCCCGAGGAGTTGCCAGGTTTACCACCTCATAGAGAGATTGAGTTCTGTATTGATGTGGTTCCAGGTACTACTCCTATATCTATGCCACCTTATCGTATGGCTCCTACAGAGTTGAGAGAATTAAAGGAGCAATTGCAAGAGTTGTTGGATAAAGGTTTTATCAGACCTAGTGTTTCCCCTTGGGGTGCACCAGTCCTATTTGTGAAGAAGAAGGATGGTACCCTGAGACTGTTCATTGACTATAGAGAGCTGAATAAGGTGACAGTGAAGAACAAGTATCCTCTCCCGAGGATTGATGATTTATTTGATCAGTTACAAGGTGCACAGTTCTTTTCTAAGGTCGACTTGAGGTCGGGTTATCATCAGCTGCGGATCAATGAATCCGATATTCCTAAGACAGCTTTTCGCACTAGATATGGTCATTATGAGTTTCTGGTAATGTCTTTTGGTTTGACTAATGCACCAGCAGCTTTTATGGACCTGATGAACAGAGTATTCAGACCGTATGTGGATCAGTTTGTAGTAGTCTTCATTGATGATATACTGGTATATTCAAGGAGTATGGAAGAGCATGTATATCATTTGAGGATTGTACTACAGACATTGAGAGATCATCAGCTTTATGCTAAATTCTCGAAGTGTGATTTCTGGATGGAGAGTGTTTCTTTTCTTAGACACGTAGTGTCTAAAGAAGGTATTCAAGTTGATCCACAGAAGGTTGAGGCAGTATCTGAGTGGCCTAGACCTACTTCAGTTACTGAGATTCGGAGTTTTCTGGGTTTAGCCGGGTATTATAGGCGGTTTGTGCAGGATTTTTCCAGGATTGCAGCCCCTATGACTCGCTTGACTCAGAAGAATGTTAGATTCGAGTGGTCAGAAGCTTGTGAGAATAGTTTTCAGTTGTTGAAGGAGAAGTTGACCACAGCGCTAGTATTAGCTTTGCCTAATAGTGTGGATAAGTTCACAGTTTACTGTGATGCCTCTAGAATTGGTCTTGGTTGTGTGTTGATGCAGAATGGAAGGGTGATAGCCTATGCTTCGAGGCAGTTGAAGAAGCATGAGCAGAACTATCCCACACATGATCTGGAGATGGCTGCAGTGATCTTTGCTTTGAAGATTTGGAGACATTATCTGTACGGGGTGACTTGTGAGATATTTACTGATCACAAGAGCCTTAAGTACATTTTCTAGCAGCGAGATTTGAATCTGAGGCAGAGAAGATGGTTGGAACTGTTGAAGGACTATGATTGCGAGATTCTTTACCATCCAGGTAAAGCTAATGTGGTAGCAGATGCCTTGAGTAGGAAGTCCTCAGGTAGTCTTGCTCACATCAGTGTTGAGAGGAGACCATTAATCTAGGAATTGCATTTGATGGTGGATCAAGGTCTGATGATGAAGATCAGTAAATCAGGTGGACTGTTAGCTCAGTTTAAAGTATGATCTGTACTGAGGGATAGGATTAAAGCAGCTCAGAGCCGAGATCCTATTCTGGAAGAGCTTGTAGAGAATGTCAGAGCAGGGAAGTTCACTGATTTCACACTTGATGATGATGGTGTGTTGTGGATCAGTGGTAGATTGTGTGTTCCTGATGTGGATGACTTGAGAGAAGAGATTTTAGAGGAAGCACATTCTACAGCCTACAGCATTCATCCAGGTGTTACTAAGATGTACCACAGTATCAGAGATCTATACTGGTGGGATGGATTGAAGAAGGATGTTGCTGATTATGTTGCTAAGTGCTTGACATGTCAGCAAGTGAAAGCCGAACATCAGAAGCCTTCTGGGAAGCTTCAGCCTCTTCCTATTCCCGAGTGGAAGTGGGAAAGGATAGCTATGGATTTTGTGGTTGGTTTACCTCGTTCGAAGGATGGATACGATTCCATCTGGGTGATTATAGACAGATTGACGAAGTCTGCACATTTCTTGCCTGTGAAAGCCACATATTCAGTTGCTAGATTGGCGAAGTTGTACGTGAAGCATATTGTGTGCCTTCATGGAGTACCTGTGTCCATTGTGTCAGACAGAGGTTCGGTGTTTACTTCTCGTTTTTGGCAAAAGTTGCAGGAAGCGATGGGCACTAGGTTGGATTTCAGTACTGCTTTTCATCCTCAGACAGACGGTCAGTCTGAGAGGACGATCCAGACACTGGAAGATATGTTGAGGATGTGTGTCTTGGATTTGGGAGGTAGCTGGGATGATCATTTGTCGCTCGTTGAGTTTGCATATAATAACAGCTACCATAGCAGTATTGGCATGGCACCATACGAGGCGTTGTATGGAAGGAAGTGTAGATCCCCGTTGAGTTGGGATGAGATTGGTGAGAGAGCTTTGACTGGACCAGAGATGGTTCAGGATGCTGCAGAGAAAGTCGCCGTGATCAAGCGTAGATTAGAGACCGCAGTTAGTAGACAGAAGAGTTATGCGGATCCTAGGCGCAGAGATGTGGAGTTTCAGGTTGGAGATTTCGTTTTTCTGAAAGTATCTCCGATGAAGGGTGTGATGAGATTTGGCAGGAAGGGTAAGTTAGCACCGAGATATATTGGACCGTTTGAGATTCTGGAGAGAGTTGGCACTGTTGCATATCGGTTGGATTTGCCTCCGAGTATGTCACAGGTGCATCCAGTATTTCATATCTCGATGTTGAGGAAGTATATCTCAGATCCTTCACACGTGTTGCAGCCCGACAGTGTGGAAGTGAGTGAAGATTTGACGCTTGTGGAAGAACCTGTGGCGATCGTTGATTTTCAAGTTCGACAGTTGCGATCGAAGCAGATTCCGATGGTCAAGGTTCTGTGGCGTAGCGACAGAGTTGAAGAGCATACGTGGGAGGCTGAAGCTGAGATGCGAGCTTCTTACCCGTATCTCTTTCCTTCTTGATCTTATCTTTTAGAATTCGAGGACGAATTCTTGTAAGGGGGGAAGACTGTAATATCCCGTGTTTTTAAAATATTTTTACACAGTACCGGGATATGCAGAGTTAATAATTTCTGTATTTTATATGATATTTTTATGAGTTAATATGTATTTTAGACCTATTTTAATTACGGTGTATTATTTTCAGTGTTTTACGTAAAATTTTCCCGGGGACTTGCATTTTCGGGGAAATTTTCACGTAAACGATTTATTATTAATTATTTTAGATGTATTTACGGACTTGCATGAACTCATACATATTTTAAAATTATTAAATAAAGTCGGTGTGTGTATATTTATTTAATTAGGGTTTATTATTTCCCTAATATTTTATTAAGTATTTAATTGTTTTAATTGTTATTTAATTAATTTTATTTGGTAAAAATTATTAAAATATTAATATTTTTATGTGTGTGGTGTATATTTGATGTGTGTAATTTAATATTATTTTAATATATAGTATAATATATATATATATACATATATACATCAAAAATCAAAAAAATTTACAAAATTACCAAATTGCCCCCGACATTTTCTTCTTCTTCTTCTTCTTCTCCTTCCCACGCCCGACGACCACCACCCACCTCCACCGTCTGCAACTGTCGTTCCTTCACCGTCGGTGTGCCTCTCGGCTTGCCACCGTCGCCTCCAGCCGTTTCCCGCCGCCAGCAGCTCCCTTCCCCGGCGCCGGCGAGCTAGTTTTCCATTTTTGGCCGAAACTTGATCCTCCACCGTTTCTCCCTCTTCCGGCCACCGTTTTCGACACCGCCGGTCTCTTTCTTCTCCTTGAGCTCCGGTGAGTGTGATTCTAGCTTTGGTTTGAGCTAAAATGGTCTAGAATTGCTTAGTTTTTGATTTGTAAATTTCGGCCTATTAGGGTTTTCGATTTTTTTGAGCTTCGAATTGGATGATTCATGGAAACTTCCTTCACAAATGTTGTTCCTAGTAGCTTAATCTACATGTATGAATTTTTGTAGAATTTTTGGAGATTGTTTGGATTTTTGGGTATTTTTGAATATTTTAATATTATTTTCTAATTTTCGGAAATTAATTATTTAAATTATGAAATTGGAGTTTATGGTTGAATTGGGTGTTGAAATGAATTATAGGAATTTATTTGGAATTTTTATGAATTTACACTATTATTCTGAGGTTGCGATATTCTAGGGTTCTATGTGATCCTTCATAAAAGATGATTTTCAATAAAATATATAAAAATGATTTTTCTGCATCTGTGTGTATTTGCCTGTATATATATTATATATATATATATACTGTTGATTGTATGCATTATCATTTAGTATGTATGTATATATATTATAGTAATTCACTCAGTGAGGTCTGACTCCCCTCCGTTGACTATTTTTCAGGAGAGTCAACTTCCTCAGACCTCAGTAGCAGGTCGATACGCCGGATTTCTTCCGCCCCGGCTTCTTTATGTAAATTGTCTACTTGAGTCTTATTTATTTTATCTAGACACTGCAGTAGTTGTAAATTAAAGTATTGGATTTTATGTACTTTATTTTAAAGAGATGTATTATGTTGAAACTGGATTTGTATTAAATATTATATATATGTGATGAGATGAGTTTTGAAATAAATCCAGTTGGTATGGATAATATTATGATTTTTATTTTCCGCTGCATATTATATTGTTACTGTTATGATGGCATGATTTATTTTATTTTTAGGCTTGCTACGGGTTCCGGATTGGAAAGAATTCCCGTTCCCTAGCGCCGGTCATGGCCCCTGTTTTGGGTCGTGACAATATAATTGAAAATAATTCACGAAAAATAGTTTTAATTAGTTAAAAATACCAAATAATTTTTAGAAATCATTTTTATACCTTAAATAACTATTAAAACCAATTAAATTACATTTTTAGACAATTTAGGGTAAAATTACCAAAATACCCCTATATATATAAATATACTTAAATTACTTCAAAAATTCACCAAAAATTATACAATTATCCAAAATTAATTTTCTCAACATATTTATCAATAATATTAATAATTAAACTCAATTAACCAATTAAATTCAATTAAAAACATAATTAACCCTAATTTTCCAAAATTCCATAAACTTTAATAATTCAAAATAAATACTTAGAAATTCATAAAAATTCCAAATAAATTCCTATAATTCATTTCAACACCTAATTTAACCATAAACTCCAATTTCATAATTTAAATAATTAATTTCCGAAAATTAGAAAATAATATTAAAATATTCAAAAATATCCAAAAATCCAAAAAATCTCCAAAAATTCCACAAAAATTCATACATGTAGATTAAGCTACTAGGAACAACATTTGTGAAGGGAGTTTCCATGAATCAATCAATTCTAAGCTCAAAAAAATCAAAAACCCTAATGTGGCCGAATTCGAAAAATCAAAACCTAAGCAAATCTAAACCATTTTAGCTCAAACCAAAGCTAGAATCACACTCATTGAAGCTTAAGGAGAAGAAAGAGACCGGCGGTGTTGAAAACGGTGGCCGAAAATGGGAGAAACCCCAAAGGGATGATTTTCGGCCAAAAGAGGAAAATGGAGCTGCTGGCGGCAGGGGACGGCTGGGAACGACGGTGGCAAGCCGGGAGGCACACCGACGGTAGGTGACCGGAATTGCAGACGGTGAGGGGTGGTGGTCGGGCGCGGGAGGGAAAGAAAGAAGAAGAAGAAGAAGAAGAAAAAGAAAAAGAAAGAAAAGAAAAAGAAAAGAAAAAGAAAAAAGAAAAAAAAAAAAAAAAAAAGAAAAAAGAAAAAGAAAAAAAAGAAAATAATTAAATAATAATAAAATAATAATAAAATAATTTTAATAATTTAATAATAAATAAAATAATTAAATAACAATAAATTGATAAATAAATAATAAAATATTAGGGTAATATATATTAAACCCTAATTAAATAAATATTCACACACATAGTCTTTATTTAGTAATTTAAAAATACGCATGAGTTCATACAAGTCCGAAAATACATTTAAAATAATTAATAATACATTGTTTACGTGAAAATTTCCCCGAAAATGCAAGTCCCGGGAAAATTTTACGTAAAACACTGTAAATAATACACAGTATTTAAAATAAGTTTTAAATACATATCAACTCGTGAAAACATCGTAATATATATATAAAAATTATTAATACTGTATATCCCGGTACAGTGTAAAAATAATTTAAAAACACGGGATATTACATGCATGCAAGAAAATTAGGTTATTTTTGGTATATTTATGAATATATGTCAAACCTAAATGCATGTTTTAGTTCATATACATATTTAAATGAATATTTATGCATAACTGTTTTATTAAATGATCTATGTACTTAAGGTATATCTTTAGTATATTTAGGTGTATTTTTAAGCAAACGCATGTTATATTTTTAAAATGCACTTAAATTGTTTTTAATTATATTAATGTTTTTACCTTTAGTATATTTCATGTTTTATTTGACATATATATACCCAAAATATACTTGGTATATTTTAGGTATATTTCTTGTATATATATGGTTTATTTTACTATTATAAATGATTTAATGTAAATGAAAGATATCAATATAACGTGCTACCTAGTGGGCAGTACTAGGACTGTGTACGTACCGGTGCGATAGATCAGGGTTGAGTGAGAATCAATTGTGATGATTATAATTGATTTAATTGATTTATTAATATCGATGGTGTGATTAATAGTGTGATTGGCCCCGCAATCACATTGACAGTCAAAATGTTGGAGCTCGGTTGACTTAGTGTCTCGCGGTCAATCTATTTTCCATAATGGAATAAATGATCTATTGATTTGATTGAGATGTGAGGTGATAGATAGTGTGATTGCTGGAGCTCGATTGACCAAGTATCTCGGGGCCAATCACACTGACAGTCAGACTGCGGGAGCTCGGTTGACTTAGTGTCTCGGGGCCAGTCTACTGTCCAAATTGGAATAAGTGTTCTATTTGGAATCAAGTGAGCATGTACGGCTAGAGTGATGACGTGGTTGGTTGAGGGTGCAATTATTAGGGTTCTATGGATCCTTCATGAATTAAACTAAATGTTTTCTACATTTAGTATATTTATATAAGCAGAGTTGACATATGTGTGGAATGCGTGAATATACATATATATATATATATATGTGAATGCATGATTGGATATGATTTAGATTGCCTGTATATATAGTATAATAATTCACTCAGTGAGGTTTGACCCCCCTCAATTATTTTTTTTCAGGAGATCCTATATCGTCAAACCTTAGTAGTAGAGTTCCTCGCCAATGTCCTTCCATCCCAGCTATTTTATGTAAAAGTATATTTTGAACTCTGAATTGTATTCTAGAAACTGCAGTAGTAGTGTTATTGCATCAAAAGAGTATTATTTTTATTTTGATATTAAATACTCTAAGAATTGTACTTAAACATTGTACAAATATATATTCATTTATAAAAGGATTTTGATTATTTACTTTATATATTAATTCTGAAAATTTTAATTATATCGTAATTTTTTAATTATTTATTGCATGGTTTTATTTTCTAAGGCTTGCTACGGGTTCCGGATTCGAAAGAATTCCCGTTCTCTAGCGCCGGTCATGACTCCTAGTTTGGGTCGTGACAAAAATAAAGGTTAAAACATGCAATAAATTCAAAATATACCAAACATATACTAACAATATACCTAAAATATACCTACGCATTTATTAAATCATTTATGCATAATTCATACAATTAAAACATATATTTCTAAAACATGCAACCCTAAAACACATATATATAAAATAACAACTCACAATTATGCGTTCCTCGAGACGGGTCCGACGTGCCTAGTCCACTAGGCCTCAGTCTCAACGCAACTAAACAAACAAACGACAATACGAAATTAGAATAAGTCTAACGAAATTCTAGAGACTCGATCTAGAATACCAAACACAGATTAGGAATAGAGATTTGACCGGATGTCACGTTTTATGAGAATTCTACCAAAAATTCGGCAGAACCTCCCCTGTAAAATGGACATCTCTCTACTCAGAAAGTAGAGCCAGTCCTGCAAAGAAATACACTTCAAAAATACACAGCCACACAACCCCCTTGGTCGAACTCCCAAACTACAATTCCACCGACCGAGGTTCACAATTCACGAGATATGCACAGAATACATTTAAATTCAAAAAATATCAAAAATGCCCTTTATATATCAACATATAGCAATTTAGGTATTTAAAACACTGAAAATAATTACAATAAAACCCTAATTTTAATAAAATATTATTAAAAATCGATAATTTTTGATAAATTCACAAATATTAACCGAAATTGATTTTATAAATCCAAATTACATAATTAGCCCAAAAACATATTAAAAATCATAAAAACTCAATAAAAACTCATTTATTTACAAAAATAGTATATTATATATATTTTGAAAATAATTTTCAAAAAATAGTTTTAATTAGTTAAAATTACTAAATAATTTATAAAAATCATTTTTATACCTCAAATAATTATTAAAACCAATTTAACTTAATTTTCAACCAAATTACCAAAATACCCCTAATTATATATAAATTCACATAATATACAATAATTATTCAAAAATTCACCAAAAATGATAAAATTACTCAAAAATTAATTTATCAACATATAATTCAATAAAATCAATAATTATACTCAATTAACCAATTAATTTTAACAAAATACTTAATTAACCTAATTTTCTAAAAATCACCTAAACTAAATAAATTCATAATAGTTATACAAAAATCACAAAAATTACAAATAAATTTCTAAAATTCACTTTAACACCTATAAAACACCATAAATCACAATTTCATAATTTAATTAATTAATTTACGAAAATTAGAAAATATTAATAAAATAATAAAAAATTCACAAAAATCTAAATAATTCCTAAAAATTCTAAAAAAATTAAAACATGTATATTAAGCTAAGAGGATCAATCTTTGTGAAGGAAGTTAGCTTGAATAATTAGAATCGAAGTTCAAAAAAATCAAAAACTCAAAGTAGCCAAAATGAAAATCAAGCTTAAAGCCTTATCAAATCGATTTTTCAAGATACAAGGAGCTTAGAATCAGCTTCTATGGAGTTCTAGGAGCAAAACCATGCCGGAATCATAAAAAATGGTGGTCAGAATATGCTTGATCGGAGCTAGCTTCAAGTTTCGGTTTCTTTGGCTTTTCACGGCCAAAACTCGCCAGAAAAGGAAAGGGAGGGTGGCATAATGGGCTGGAGAGGGTAGTGGTTTTCTGGGAAGCACACTGATGGTAAGAAAATGGGAGTTGCAGCGACCAAAGAGGGGAATGGCGTCGGGAGCTTTGTTGGAAAAGACGATGGCACAAATCGTAAATAAATCAAACTCTTTATTTTGTTTATATATATATATATAACTTTAATTATTAAAATATATATTATTATATTCAAAATAATTATACACCACATATATAAAAAAATCAACCTAATATTATATACATATACATATATATGTATAATACACATTAATTTATTAAAACTATATAATATAGGTTTAATTAAAAATAAACCTAAAAATATTAAATATGTATATATATGCATGTATATGTATGTATATTAATATGATAATTAAAAGCGTGTATGGACTCATGCAAATTCATAAAACCGACCAATATAATTAATAATTATTTATTTAGGTTTTAATTTTCCTAAAAATAAAATTCTCGAAAAAATTTTATGTAAGAAACTTAAAATAATTAAAAATAATTTTAATAAATAATTAAATAATTAAATAACCAGAAATATATATTAAAATTATTAACACTGCATATCCTGATGCAGTTTAAAATTATTTAAAAACTTGGGATATTACAATTATATTATTATTTGAGATTTTATTTAATTATTGTGAAAATAATTGTATTTAGTGATTTAATGTTTAAATAAATTATGTTTTGGTATTTTTTGTATATTTATGGAATTTAATGATTTTTAATATATTTATTATTTTATTTGTATTTTTGGTAAATTGTGAACCTCGGTTGGGAAATTGTGTAGTTTGGGGTTCCAACCCGAGGTGTTGAGCCTTATGTGTTAGAAGTGTACTTTTCTTGTAGGATTGGCTCTACATTTTAGTAGAGAAATGTCCGTTTTACAGAGGAGATTCTGTCGAATTTTTGGTAGAATTCTCGTAAAATGTGATATCGGGTCAATTTTGAATTTCTGTGTTTGTTTGAGTTTTGTATTCCTAGATCGAATCTCTTTTAGAAGTATAAGTTAGGGATTTATTTTGATTTATTATTATTTATTTTCTAGTTGCGTCGAGATCGAGGCTTATCGGACCGGGCCCGTCAAGCCAGTCTCGAGGAGCGCAAACTTGTGAGTTATTATCTTATATATGCATTGCATGTAGAATGCATAAAAATTAGCATCCATGAATTTTATAATGAAATTAAATATGAATATTTCTTTAAATGTAAAATATATTTTTGGTATACTTTTAGTATATTTAAACATACATACGATGTGTATATATTTGATATATTCCTAACATGAAATCGATATATTTCTGGCATATTTATGGTTTATTTTGGTATATATGTGGCCTATATATATTTGGAATATTTTAGTCTATCTTTAGTGTACAATTGATATATTTTATGTATATGATGGGTATATTTTTCTATGAATGGATGCTATTACATTTAAATTATATGTTTCTATCATTTTAATAATTATTAAGTTTATTTGAAGGATATCAATAGAATGTGCTACCTAGTGGGCAGCACTAGGACTATGTATGTACAGGTGCGATAGATTTTAGGGTTGAGTTATAAAATCACTTGAAGTGAATTTTATTTGATTGATTATTTGAGATTGATGTGACAGAGTAGTGTGATTATGGGAGTTCGGTTGACCTAGTGTCTCGGGGCCAGTTACACTGACAGTGAGACTGCAAGAGCTCAATTGACTTAGTGTCTCAAGGCCAGTCTACTATCCAAAATGGTATAAGAGAATTAAATTGGAATTAAGTGAGCCTGTATGGCTAGAGAGATATTTTTTATTAAGATTGTGAATAATTATGGTTCTATTTGATTCTTCATTCAAATAAACATTTTTTAGCATTTATATATATATATATATAAGTGATTTCAGCATCTGTGTGAAATGCCTGTATATATTTATATATATATTCTGATGTTTGATTGCATATGACATTAGTAGGTGCATGTATATATAATATAATAATTCACTCAGTAAGGTCTGACTCCCCTCAGTTGTATTTTTTTTCAAGAGATTCTTCGTCTTCAAACCTCAGTAGTAGACCTCTACGCCGGACTTCTTCAGCCCCAACTAGATTGTGTAACTTATTTATCTTAACCTTTTATTGTATTCTAGAAAACTACAGTAGTAGTGTTTGTATCTGTAGAATGTTGTTTATGTCAGAGACCTTCCTCTGAATATTGTATGAAATATTTTATTTTATGATATGACATAAGTAATTATTTTTATATCGATTTAAGTTTTAAATTCTAGTGTATTTTTATTTATTTATTGCATGCTTTTATTTTTTTAAGGCTTGCTACGGGTTTCGATTTCAAAAGAATTCTCGTTCTTTAGCATCGGTCATGACTCCCGGTTTGGGTCGTGACATCCCCCAACTATCCTGAGGCAATCGCCTCTTCATAGAGGCGATTGCCACTCTGACAGACCTTCACATAGTCTCTTCTTTTTTTCTTGTATATTAAGATTGTCCCGACCTGTCGATCGGGCGATCGCCTCTTCCGAGAGATATCTCCTCATGATCATAAGGCGATCGCCTCTTCATAGTGGGGATCGCCACTCAGACAGGGCAACCTATGCCTTTGGCGTGAGATTTTTTTAATATGGACATATGATTTTGACTTCCAAGCATGCTTAGGTCCCTATATTTTGCTTATTTGTATATGACTGTATGTAGATGACTTTTAAGTTGATTTGTTAAGTCTTCAACTTCCATTCGCATGAACTTGTTTTATAAATTGCTTTGTCACGACCTAAACACGGAGTCATGACCGGCGCTAGGGAATGGAAATTCTTTCAAATCCGGAACCCATAGCAAGCCTTAGAAAATAAAAGCATGCAAAAAATAAATAAATAAATATGCACCATAATTAAAACTTAAATCAATATAAAATAAATACTTAATGTCATATCATAAAATTAAAATATTTCATACAATATTCAAAGAAAAGTCTCTAACATTAAAATCACATTCTACAGATACAAATGTTACTATTGCAGTTTTCTAGAATACAATGAAGTTCAGATAAATACTTTACATAATCTAGCCGAAGCTGAAGAAGTCTGGCATAGAGGTCTACTACTGAGGTCTAATGATGAGAAATCTCCTGAAAAAAATATTAAGGGGGGTCAGACCTCACTGATTGAATTATTATATTATATATACATGAACCTCCTAATGACATATGCAATTAAGCATCAATACATATATAAATATATACAGGCATTGTAATATCCCGTAATTTTAAAAATATTTTTACATTGTACCGGGATATGCAGTGTCAGTGATTTTTGTATTTTATACGATATTTTTATGAGTTGATATGTATTTTAAACCTATTTTAATTACTGTCTATTATTTTCAGTATTTTACGTAAAATTTTCCCGGGACTTTCATTTTCGGGAAAATTTCCACGTAAACAATGTATTATTAATTATTTTAAATGTATTTACGGGTTTGCATGAACTCATACATATTTTTAAATTAATAAATAAAGCTTGTGTGTGTATATTTATTTAATTAGGGTTTATTATTACCCTAATATTTTATTATTTATTTATTATTATTTGATTATTTTATTTATTATTAAATTATTAAAATTTATTATTTTTTTCTTTTTTCTTTTTTTTTCTTTTTCTTTTCCTTTTTCTTTCTTTTTCTTTTCTTTTCTCTTTCCTTTTCTTTCTTTTTCTTTTTCTTCTTCTTCTTCTTTCTTCTCCCGTGGGTGCCGCCGGACCACCATTTTTGTCACCGTGGTTTCTCCCTCATCCGGCCACCGTTTTCGACACCGCCGGTCTCTATCTTCTCCTTGAGCTCCGGTGAGTGTTATTCTAGCTTTTGTTTGAGCTAAAATGGTCTAGAATTGCTTAGGTTTTGAGTTGAATATTTCGGCCACTTTTGGTTTTCGATTTTTTTGAGCTTTGATTTGGATGATTCATGGAAACTTCCTTCACAAATGTTGTTCCTGGTAGCTTAATCTTCATGTATGAATTTTTACAGAATTTTTGGAGATTGTTTGGATTTTTGGGTATTTTTGAATATTTTAATATTATTTTCGAATTTTCGGAAATTAATTATTTAAATTATGAAATTGGAGTTTATGGTTGAATTAGGTGTTGAAATGAATTATAGGAATTTATTTGGAATTTTTATGAATTTCTAAGTATTTATTTTTAATTATTGAAGTTTATGTGATTTTGGAAAATTAAGTTAATTGTGTTGTTATTTGAATTTAATTGGTTAATTGAGTTTAAATATTGATATTATTGATAAATATGTTGAGAAAATTAATTTTGGATAATTGTATGATTTTTGGTGAATTTTTGAAGTAATTTAGGTATATATATATATATAGGGGTATTTTGGTAATTTTACCCTAAATTGTCAAAAATGTAATTTAATTGGTTTTAATATTTATTTAAGATATAAAAAATGATTTCTACAAAATATTTAGTATTTTTAACTAATTAAAACTATTTTTCGGGAATTATTTTCAATTATATATATAATATACGGTTTTTCAAATAAAATGAGTTTTAATCGATTTTTATAGTGTTTCAAGGTCAATTATGTAATTTTTATTTATAAAATGTATTTTTATGATTTAAGGATATTTTTGGTATATTTGAATATATTTTCTGTGTTTGTGGACCCCGGTCGACAGATTGTAGTCTGGAGTCCGACCGAGGGGTTGTGATTGATTGTGGTGTTATTTTCGAAGTGTATTTTCTTTGCAGGGTCGGCTCTACTCTTTTGAGTAGAGAGATGTCTGTTTTACAGGGGAGGTTCTGCCGAATTTCCGGTAGAATTCTCGTAAAACGTGATATCCAGTCGAACCCTAATTTTCGATTCTGTATTTAATACTCTAGATTGAATTCTAAGATTTCTGTTAGGGTTATTCTGATGTCGAGTAATTATTTCTTGTTTAGTTGCGCCGAGACCGAGGGTTAGTGGACCAGGCCCGTCGGACCTGTCTCGTGGAGCGCATTAGGTGAGTTACTATATTATATATATATGCTTAGGATGCATGATTTAGAAAATGCATGTTTTATTTTGACTGAATATGCATAAATAATATGATTTATATTCAAGTATATTTTTGGTATATAATAAATTATATACATGTTTTGTTAATAAAATATATTTAAAATGTTTTTAAATATATTTTTAGTTTAATTCATGATTTGATTGAATTTATTTGACGTATATATACTCAAAATATACCTGGTTTATGTTTGGTATATTTTCGATATATATATGGTTTATATTGTTGATTTATTTAAATTCATGCATCATGTATTTGTGAATGAATGTTTTATTATTTATTACTGAAGGATATCAATAGAACGTGCTACCTAGTGGGCAGCACTAGGACCGAGTACGTACCGGTACGCCTATAGTATTTAGGCTTTATTACTGACTATTTGTGGATATCGATTTGATTATGATTATTGGATGTGTGAGATGTGGTTTGTGGGTGTGATTGCTGGAGCTCGGTTGACCAAGTGTCTCGGGGCCAATCACACTGGCAGTCAGACTGCTGGAGCTCGGTTGACTTAGTGTCTCGGGGCCAGTCTACTGTCCATATGGATTAAGTGGATATATTTGGAATCAGTGAGCCTGTATGGCTAGAGTGTTGTTTAACACTATTTTTCTGAGGTTGCGATATTCTAGGGTTCTATGTGATCCTTCATAAAAGTTGATTTTCAGACAAAATATATAAAATGATTTTTCTGCATCTGTATGAACTTGCCTGTATATATACATATTATTCATATACTGTTGACTGTATGCATTATCACTTAGAGTGTATGTATATATACTATAGTAATTCACTCAGTGAGGTCTGACTCCCCTCCGTTGACTATTTTTCAGGAGAGTCAACTTCCTCAGACCTCAGCAGCAGGTCGATACGCCGGATTTCTTCCGCCCCGGCTTCTTTATGTAAATTGTCTACTTGAGTCTTATTTATTTTATCTAGACACTGCAGTAGCTGTAAATTACAGTATTGGATTTTATGTACTTTATTTTAAAGAGATGTATTATGTTAAAACTGGATTTGTATAAGATTATACATTTATGAGATTATATATGCGATGTGATGAGTTTTGAATTATATCCAGTTGTTATGGATGATATTGTAATATTTATGATTTTATTTTCCGCTGCATATTATATTTTTATGGTTATTATTGCATATTTATTTTATTTTTAGGCTTGCTACGGGTTCCGGATTCGAAAGAATTCCCGTTCCCTAGCGCCGGTCATGGCCCCTGTTTTGGGTCGTGACAAAGTTGGTATCAGAGCGAAGTTCGTTTCTGAGTGGAGTTCTATGTCAGGGCTTAGTTTTGTGAGTTGTGGCCCTAGTTTTAAAGTTGTGTTTTCTGTTGGACTACTGCAGTGTATTAGGTTCGAGTATGTCTTGATGAGTATTCCTTGCTGTAGTTTTCAGCGTTATTCCTCCGTTGTCTGTTTTGTCTGAATCTTTCCGTTTGTCTTTTCAGAATGAGGAGGCGAGCGCGTGTCGCTCCACCGGTCGTTGAGGCCGAGGATGATGAGTCTTTTCAGGACGAGGTTTTACCTCCTGAGCAGCCAGTTAGGCGTAGAGGTCGTGGCAGGGGTAGACCTCGAGGAGCGGCAGGTCGCCGTAGGCAGAGAGAGTTACAGGACGAGGAGCCTGTTGAGCCTGATTTTGATGTTCCTGTTCCTCCTGTTGTTCAGCCTGTTCAACCTGCCTATCAGCAGGGTATGTCTGACCCTGAGGCAGCTTTGTTCTATGCCAGAGTTGGCAGGATTGCTTTTGATGGTACTTCTGATCCTTTAGATTTTCTGCATGCGATTGAGACTAGGACTCGGACTGCTCATACCGAGTACCAGAGGATCATGATCGTTGAGTTGTCTGTCGAAGGACCAGCCTTGGATTGGTTCATTCAGATGATCCAGCCCTATATGATGACGATGACATGGGCTCAGTTTCGAGAGCGATTCATGAGGAGATTTTGTCCAGAGCCTCTTCGTTTGAGCTATCGTCTTCGTCTGACCAGTATTTCTCGTGGAGATCGATCAGTAGAGGAGTATACCCGAGAGTTCCTTCGTCTGGGTAGATATGCTGAGGATCTGATGCAAGATCAGTATTTCGCTGTTACTACGTATGTTACTGGTTTGGGTTCAGCTTTTGCTGGTATGCCCACAGCAGGTCTTACTCTCGAGTCGATGATTGAGCTAGCTAAGGAGATCGAGCTGAGGTTAGTTAGGCAGGGAGCGATGCCTGATTATTACCAGTTGGGAGTTCAGTCGAGTGGATTGCAGGCTACTCCGTATTCGAGTTTTCATGTTGGTTCGAGTAGTCAGCAGCGAGGTTCGACTCAGCAGAGTCAGAGACAGCAGCAGCGAGTGCATCGGAGCAGTAGACATGGTCGTGGAGGTCAGCGTAGATCATTCAGATTTGGGTCAGGTGCTTCGAGCAGCAGCAGTGGTCGTAGTTCTGGATCAGCGGCCAGTGTTTGTCAGACTTGTGGTAGAGTCCATCAGGGACCGTGTTATCTGACACCGTTGACATGCTTCAGATGCGGGCAGACAGGACATTTTGCCAGATCGTGTCCTTATCCCGGATATCAGCAGCAACAGATTTCGCGATTCCCACAGCAGTCGATTGCTAGTGCTGCACCTATGCCATTTCAGTTACCACCAGCTCAGCATCAGAGTTCTACTCAGTTTGTTCCACAGCAGAGTCGTGGTAGAAGTACTAGAGGAGGTGCTAGAGGTGTTGGCCAGGCTTCTACCAGTCAGCAGGGAGGTCGAGGCCAAGCCAGAGTTTTTCATCTGACTCAGCAGGATGCTCAGGCATCTAATGCAGTCGTGGCAGGTATTCTTTCTGTTTGTTACCTGGATGCTTTGGTTTTGTTTGATCCGGGTGCCACGCATTCGTTTGTTTCTCCTATTTTTGCTTCTAAATCTTGTTGGCAAGCTTCGAGGATGGCTTTTCCTTTGTCTGTTGCCACTCCTCTGAGTGATTCTTTGGACGCCGATATTGTTCTTTCTGGTTGTCCAGTTCTCGTGGGAGATAGAGAATTATCCGCCGATTTGATTTTGTTGGATGTGATGGAGTTTGATGTTATTTTGGGAATGGATTGGTTGTCTCAGCACTTTGCCGTGGTTGATTGCAGGAATAAGGAGGTGATTTTCAGAATTCCTGGTGAAGAAGATTTTAAGTTTGTTGGTGACAGGAGTTCAGCACCTCAGAATCTTATTTCTGTTATTTCAGCTAGGAAGTTGTTGAGGAAAGGTTGTCAGGGGTTTTTGACATTGGTTAGGGATACGTCAGTGGAGAAGTTGTCACTCACAGATGTTCCTGTTGCTTGTGAGTTTCCTGATGTTTTTCCCGAGGAGTTGCCAGGTTTACCACCTCATAGAGAGAGTGAGTTCTGTATTGATGTGGTTCCAGGTACTACTCCTATATCTATGCCACCCTATCGTATGGCTCCTGCAGAGTTGAGAGAGTTGAAGGAGCAGTTGCAAGAGTTGTTGGAGAAGGGTTTTATCAGACCTAGTGTTTCTCCTTGGGGTGCACCAGTCTTGTTTGTGAAGAAGAAGGATGGTACCCTGAGACTGTGCATTGACTATAGAGAGCTGAATAAGGTGACAGTGAAGAACAAGTATCCTCTCCCGAGGATAGATGATTTATTTGATCAGCTCCAAGGTGCACAATTCTTTTCTAAGGTTGACTTGAGGTCGGGTTATCATCAGCTGCGGATCAGTGAAGCTGATATTCCTAAGACAGCGTTCCGCACTCGTTATGGTCATTATGAGTTTCTGGTGATGTCTTTTGGTTTGACTAATGCACCAGCAGCTTTTATGGACCTGATGAACAGAGTATTCCGACCGTATGTGGATCAGTTTGTGGTAGTCTTCATTGATGATATACTAGTATATTCGAAGAGTATGGAAGAGCACGTATATCATTTGAGGATTGTACTACAGACACTGAGAGATCATCAGCTTTATGCTAAATTCTCGAAGTGTGATTTCTGGATGGAGAGTGTTTCTTTTCTTGGACACGTAGTGTCTAAAGAAGGTATTCAGGTTGATCCACAGAAGGTTGAAGCAGTATCTGAGTGGCCTAGACCTACTTCAGTTACTGAGATTCGGAGTTTTCTGGGTTTAGCCGGGTATTATAGGTGGTTTGTGCAGGATTTTTCCAGGATAGTAGCCCCTATGACTCGCTTGACTCAGAAGAATGTTAGATTTGAGTGGTCAGAAGCTTGTGAGAATAGTTTTCAGTTATTGAAGGAGAAGTTGACCACAGCGCCAGTATTAGCTTTGCCTAATAGTGTGGATAAGTTCACAGTTTACTGTGATGCCTCTAGAATTGGTCTTGGTTGTGTGTTGATGCAGAATGGAAGGGTGATAGCCTATGCTTCGAGGCAGTTGAAGAAGCATGAGCAGAACTATCCCACACATGATCTTGAGATGGCTGCAGTGATCTTTGCTTTGAAGATTTGGAGACATTATTTGTACGGGGTGACTTGTGAGATATTTACTGATCACAAGAGCCTTAAGTACATTTTTCAGCAGCGAGATTTGAATCTGAGGCAGAGAAGATGGTTGGAACTGTTGAAGGATTATGATTGTGAGATTCTTTACCATCCGGGTAAGGCTAATGTGGTAGCAGATGCCTTGAGTAGGAAGTCCTCAGGTAGTCTTGCTCACATCGGTGTTGAGAGGAGACCATTGATCCAGGAATTGCATCTGATGGTGGATCAAGGTCTGATGATGAAGATCAGTAGATCAGGTGGACTGTTAGCTCAGTTTAAAGTACGATCTGTACTAAGGGATAGGATTAAAGCAGCTCAGAGCCGAGATCCTATTCTAGAAGAGCTTGCAGAGAATGTCAGAGCAGGGAAGTTCACTGATTTCACACTCGATGATGATGGTGTGTTGTGGATCAGTGGTAGATTGTGTGTTCCTGATGTGGATGATTTGAGAGAAGAGATCTTAGAGGAAGCACATTCTACAGCTTACAGCGTTCATCCTGGTGTTACTAAGATGTACCACAGTATCAGAGATTTATACTGGTGGGATGGATTGAAGAAGGATGTTGCTGAGTATGTTGCTAAGTGCTTGACGTGTCAGCAAGTGAAAGCCGAACATCAGAAGCCTTCTGGGAAGCTTCAGCCTCTTCCTATTCCCGAGTGGAAGTGGGAAAGGATAGCTATGGATTTTGTGGTCGGTTTACCTCGTTCGAAGGATGGATACGATTCCATCTGGGTGATTGTAGACAGATTGACGAAGTCTGCACATTTCTTGCCTGTGAAAGCCACATATTCAGTTGCTAGATTGGCGAAGTTGTACGTGAAGCATATTGTATGCCTTCATGGAGTACCTGTGTCCATTGTGTCAGATAGAGGTTCAGTGTTTACTTCTCGTTTTTGGCAGAAGTTGCAGGAAGCGATGGGCACTAGGTTGGATTTCAGTACTGCTTTTCATCCTCAGACAGATGGTCAGTCTGAGAGGACGATCCAGACACTAGAAGATATGTTGAGGATGTGTGTCTTGGATTTGGGAGGTAGCTGGGATGATCATTTGTCGCTTGTTGAGTTTGCATATAATAACAGCTACCATAGCAGTATTGGCATGGCACCATATGAGGCGTTGTATGGAAGGAAGTGTAGATCCCCGTTGAGTTGGGATGAGATTGGTGAGAGAGTTTTGACTGGACCAGAGATGGTTCAGGATGCTGCAGAGAAAGTCGCCGTGATCAAGCGCAGATTAGAGACCGCAGTTAGCAGACAGAAGAGTTATGCGGATCCTAGGCGCAGAGATGTGGAGTTTCAGGTTGGAGATTTCGTTTTTCTGAAAGTATCTCCGATGAAGGGTGTGATGAGATTTGGTAGGAAGGGTAAGTTAGCACCGAGATATATTGGACCGTTTGAGATTCTGGAGAGAATTGGCACTGTTGCATATCGGTTGGATTTGCCTCCGAGTATGTCGCAGGTGCATCCAGTATTTCATATCTCGATGTTGAGGAAGTATATCTCAGATCCTTCACATGTGTTGCAACCTGACAGTGTGGAAGTGAGTGAAGATTTGACGTTTGTGGAAGAACCTGTGGCGATCGTAGATTTTCAAGTTCGACAGTTGCGATCGAAGCAGATTCCGATGGTCAAGGTTTTGTGGCGTAGCGACAGAGTTGAAGAACATACGTGGGAGACTGAAGCTGAGATGCGAGCTTCTTACCCGTATCTCTTTCCTTCCTGATTCTGTAATCTTATTTTTAGAATTCGGTGACGAATTCCTGTAAGGGGGGAAGACTGTAATATCCCGTAATTTTAAAAATATTTTTACACTGTACCGGGATATGCAGTGTCAGTGATTTTTGTATTTTATACGATATTTTTATGAGTTGATATGTATTTTAAACCTATTTTAATTACTGTCTATTATTTTCAGTATTTTACGTAAAATTTTCCCGGGACTTTCATTTTCGGGAAAATTTCCACGTAAACAATGTATTATTAATTATTTTAAATGTATTTACGGGTTTGCATGAACTCATACATATTTTTAAATTAATAAATAAAGCTTGTGTGTGTATATTTATTTAATTAGGGTTTATTATTACCCTAATATTTTATTATTTATTTATTATTATTTGATTATTTTATTTATTATTAAATTATTAAAATTTATTATTTTTTTCTTTTTTCTTTTTTTTTCTTTTTCTTTTCCTTTTTCTTTCTTTTTCTTTTCTTTTCTCTTTCCTTTTCTTTCTTTTTCTTTTTCTTCTTCTTCTTCTTTCTTCTCCCGTGGGTGCCGCCGGACCACCATTTTTGTCACCGTGGTTTCTCCCTCATCCGGCCACCGTTTTCGACACCGCCGGTCTCTATCTTCTCCTTGAGCTCCGGTGAGTGTTATTCTAGCTTTTGTTTGAGCTAAAATGGTCTAGAATTGCTTAGGTTTTGAGTTGAATATTTCGGCCACTTTTGGTTTTCGATTTTTTTGAGCTTTGATTTGGATGATTCATGGAAACTTCCTTCACAAATGTTGTTCCTGGTAGCTTAATCTTCATGTATGAATTTTTACAGAATTTTTGGAGATTGTTTGGATTTTTGGGTATTTTTGAATATTTTAATATTATTTTCGAATTTTCGGAAATTAATTATTTAAATTATGAAATTGGAGTTTATGGTTGAATTAGGTGTTGAAATGAATTATAGGAATTTATTTGGAATTTTTATGAATTTCTAAGTATTTATTTTTAATTATTGAAGTTTATGTGATTTTGGAAAATTAAGTTAATTGTGTTGTTATTTGAATTTAATTGGTTAATTGAGTTTAAATATTGATATTATTGATAAATATGTTGAGAAAATTAATTTTGGATAATTGTATGATTTTTGGTGAATTTTTGAAGTAATTTAGGTATATATATATATATAGGGGTATTTTGGTAATTTTACCCTAAATTGTCAAAAATGTAATTTAATTGGTTTTAATATTTATTTAAGATATAAAAAATGATTTCTACAAAATATTTAGTATTTTTAACTAATTAAAACTATTTTTCGGGAATTATTTTCAATTATATATATAATATACGGTTTTTCAAATAAAATGAGTTTTAATCGATTTTTATAGTGTTTCAAGGTCAATTATGTAATTTTTATTTATAAAATGTATTTTTATGATTTAAGGATATTTTTGGTATATTTGAATATATTTTCTGTGTTTGTGGACCCCGGTCGACAGATTGTAGTCTGGAGTCCGACCGAGGGGTTGTGATTGATTGTGGTGTTATTTTCGAAGTGTATTTTCTTTGCAGGGTCGGCTCTACTCTTTTGAGTAGAGAGATGTCTGTTTTACAGGGGAGGTTCTGCCGGATTTCCGGTAGAATTCTCGTAAAACGTGATATCCAGTCGAACCCTAATTTTCGATTCTGTATTTAATACTCTAGATTGAATTCTAAGATTTCTGTTAGGGTTATTCTGATGTCGAGTAATTATTTCTTGTTTAGTTGCGCCGAGACCGAGGGTTAGTGGACCAGGCCCGTCGGACCTGTCTCGTGGAGCGCATTAGGTGAGTTACTATATTATATATATATGCTTAGGATGCATGATTTAGAAAATGCATGTTTTATTTTGACTGAATATGCATAAATAATATGATTTATATTCAAGTATATTTTTGGTATATAATAAATTATATACATGTTTTGTTAATAAAATATATTTAAAATGTTTTTAAATATATTTTTAGTTTAATTCATGATTTGATTGAATTTATTTGACGTATATATACTCAAAATATACCTGGTTTATGTTTGGTATATTTTCGATATATATATGGTTTATATTGTTGATTTATTTAAATTCATGCATCATGTATTTGTGAATGAATGTTTTATTATTTATTACTGAAGGATATCAATAGAACGTGCTACCTAGTGGGCAGCACTAGGACCGAGTACGTACCGGTACGCCTATAGTATTTAGGCTTTATTACTGACTATTTGTGGATATCGATTTGATTATGATTATTGGATGTGTGAGATGTGGTTTGTGGGTGTGATTGCTGGAGCTCGGTTGACCAAGTGTCTCGGGGCCAATCACACTGGCAGTCAGACTGCTGGAGCTCGGTTGACTTAGTGTCTCGGGGCCAGTCTACTGTCCATATGGATTAAGTGGATATATTTGGAATCAGTGAGCCTGTATGGCTAGAGTGTTGTTTAACACTATTTTTCTGAGGTTGCGATATTCTAGGGTTCTATGTGATCCTTCATAAAAGTTGATTTTCAGACAAAATATATAAAATGATTTTTCTGCATCTGTATGAACTTGCCTGTATATATACATATTATTCATATACTGTTGACTGTATGCATTATCACTTAGAGTGTATGTATATATACTATAGTAATTCACTCAGTGAGGTCTGACTCCCCTCCGTTGACTATTTTTCAGGAGAGTCAACTTCCTCAGACCTCAGCAGCAGGTCGATATGCCGGATTTCTTCCGCCCCGGCTTCTTTATGTAAATTGTCTACTTGAGTCTTATTTATTTTATCTAGACACTGCAGTAGCTGTAAATTACAGTATTGGATTTTATGTACTTTATTTTAAAGAGATGTATTATGTTAAAACTGGATTTGTATAAGATTATACATTTATGAGATTATATATGCGATGTGATGAGTTTTGAATTATATCCAGTTGTTATGGATGATATTGTAATATTTATGATTTTATTTTCCGCTGCATATTATATTTTTATGGTTATTATTGCATATTTATTTTATTTTTAGGCTTGCTACGGGTTCCGGATTCGAAAGAATTCCCGTTCCCTAGCGCCGGTCATGGCCCCTGTTTTGGGTCGTGACAGGCATTTCACACAGATGCTGAAATCACTTTTATATATAATAAATGTTGAAAAGTATTTATTTGAATGAAGGATCAAATAGAACCCTAATTATTTGCAACCTCAACCAAAAATCTCACTAGCCATGCAGGCTTACTTAATTTCAAATAAATTCTTTTATTCCAATTTGGACAATAGACTGGCCCCGAGACACTAACTCAACTGAGCTCCAGCAGTCTCACTATCAGTGTGACTGGCCCTGAGACACTAGGTCAACCGAGCAATCACACTACTTAATCACATCAATCTCAAATAATCAATCAAATAAAAGTCACCTTAAGTGATTTTATAACTCAACCCTAAAATTTATCGCAACAGTACGTACACAGTCCTAGTGCAGCCTACTAGGTAGCACGTTCTATTGATATCCTTCAAATAAAATTGTATATTTATGGAAAATAAATAAATGCATAATTAAACATAGATAGCATTCATGACAGAAAATATACCAAAAATATACTAATTATATTTCAAGTATATATATGCTACATATAACCAAAATCAACCATAAATATATCAAAATATACTAAAAGTATACCAAAAATATATTTTACATTTAAATATATATTCATATTCAATTTCATTATAAAATTCATGGATGCTAATTTTTATGCATTCTACATGCATTGTATATATAAGATAATAACTCACAAGTTTGCGCTCCTCGAGACTGGCTCGACGGATCCGGTTCAATAGACCTTGATCTCGGCGCAACTAGAAAATAAATAATAATAACAAATCATAATAAATTCCTAACTTATACTTCTAAAAGAGACTCGATCTAGAAATACATAATCCAGACAAATACAGAAATTCAGAATCAACTCAATGTCACCTTTTACGAGAATTCTACCAAAAATTTGGCAAAACCTCCTCTATAAAAATGGACATCTCTCTACTAAAAAGTAGAGTCGATCCTGCAAGAAAAATACACTTCTAACACACAAGGCTCAACACCTCGAGTTGGGATCCCGAACTGCACAATTTCCCAACCGAGGTTCACAATTCACCAAAAATACAAATAAAATAATAAATATATTAAAAAATCATTAAACTCCATAAATATCCACAAAATACCAAAATATAATATATTTAAAAATTAAAACACTAAATACAATTATTTTCACAATAATTAAATAAAATCTCAAATAATAATATAATATTAATAAAAATCCAATTTTTCAATAATTCAACATAAAATAGTAAAAATTTACTTTTATGTATTCAAATAGCTTAAATATATGTTAAAAGTAATTAAAAATCCATTTAATCACCAAAATAGTAAATAATATATTTTTTGAATATAAGTTTCAAAAATTAGGATCAATTAGTTTAAAATAGTAAATAATTTATAAAAATCATTTTAATACCCTATATAATTCTAAAATCATTTAAAACATATTATTTAACTATAATTTTCACAAAATTACACAATTAACTCATTAATACAAAATTCACATAATATAAATAATATTCTCAAAAATTATATAAATTCACCAAAAATTATTTTAATAATTCTAAAATTATTAATTCAAATTACTAACACTAATTTAATTTAATTTCCATTAAAAATAAGTAATTAACATAATTATCAAATATTTAATATTTAATATTAAAATAATAAAAAATTACCCAAAAATTCAAATTAATTCAAAAAAATACAAAAAAAATATATTTCAGAAGATAAAGCTACCACAATCAACATTTCTTAAGCAAGTTTCCAAGAATCAAACAATATCTAGTTAAAAAAAAAACCCTAGAACACATAAATTAAAAATTGAAGATATCTAAAAATCAAAGGGATTTGAGCTCAAACGGAGCTGAGAAATGGACTCACCGGATCAAGAGCGTTCAAAAGAGACTGGTTTGAAGTCCTATGGTGGCCGGAATCTTCACCGGCATTGTTGAAGCTTCTCTCGATGTGCAGCATTTCCGGCGTTCTGCGATGAGCTGAAGGTGGTTGGCAACATCTGGGAGAAACCGAAGGTGGTGGTGGTCGATGGTGATAGCTGGGGTGGCTCCAACGACACAGTGAAGGTTGACCAAAAGAAGAAGAAGAAGAAAGAGAGGAGAGAGAAGAGAGTTTGACCCGATTGACTTTGACCTTTTTTTTAATTTAATTATGAAATTACTAAAATGCCCTTCAATCAAAATAATAATAATAATAATAATTACAATGATAATAATAATGATGTTAACAATAATAATACTAATAATAATATTAATAACAATGATAATATTAATAATAACTTTAATATTATCAAGTAATCCCACATAAAATAAATTATTTTACATAAACAATTCTTTAGAATAAAATAAATAAATAATATTAACGAATATCAATAATAATATACAAATAAAATTTAAAATTATTAACACTACATATTTCAAAATAATATTATTTTATTTAAAATACTGAGTCATTACATGCTTGTAGTGCATTTTTCAGAGATTTTACGTATTTCGAGACCAACAATTTAGTAATTGCAGGATCCTTAAGACTGACTCTCTTTGAATTGTTAAGGATGTATCCCTTAACTAGTTCTTGAGAAGTTTTTATGGATCTAAGAATTAGTTTAGTTCCAGTTTATTTTTGGTATATGTATAATTTATTTTCTATATATTATACTTTTATCACTCCAAAGGCGTTGTAATCTCTAATCCCTCCCCCCCTTTTGATTTTGAGTGAATGGTTATAAATATTAATTATTTATTTTTGTTTGTGATAAATGTTGGGACAAAGTGCATGAAAAAGATTAATGTGCAAAGCTAAATTTTATTATAAAACTTGACAATTATCTGAAAGCAATCACAATTCACATGGTAATAAAGAAATAATTAAATAATTAAAGGTAATAATTCACAAAACATAAACGAAGACCAATCACAAGGTTGGGTGAGCATTTAAACGCTCATACCTAGTTTTCGAATCCGATCTCTAATGACGACTTCTGGGAACCTCCATGAAATTCAGTTGCCGTATAAGTGTCTCAGCTTTCACCTGGGTGGCGACTCCATCTCTAACTAGTCTTAAGACCTATCTCGTATTTTTAAGTGGATTTCAAACCCACATAGTGTTATGATTGCCAAACATTTGGACGCACTAAAATTTCACTGCCTACAATTACATTTTAATTTTTATTACTTTAATTAAATATTAAATTTTTATTGATTCGACATTTTTACTCATTAAAGATCAAAACTATTGTATAACATCTCGTAAATAAGCGCAAATGATAAGATTTTAAAGATCCATGTTTATTAGATGTTTGCTCCATACAGACCACAGTTCAATGTGTAGTAGGAGTTAGTTAATATTATCTTCAATTCAACACGTTCTTCATGAAAAAGAAACAGTTAATCTTAACCTTTTTACAAGAATATTAAGAGAGTGATTTGTGTAAGCAACTTCCAAATTTTTTTTTTGTGCTTTTTTATTTTTATTTTTATTCCTTTTACATGTTGTAAATCGAGAAAATTCTTACATTATGGAATGGACAAACTACAAGTTAAGTTGTTTTTCTTTTTTTTTTAATTAATGGAAAAAGGTTGCATAGTTTATTATATTAACATCAAACAAATCAAACAAGGGAAAAGAGCATGCAAAAGAATAAACAGATTGCTCCATTGGCAAGAAAAGGGGAATAAGTTTTTGTAAAAGAAACATCAATATCATGTCAACATTGTTGTTAATGAGTATTGAATCAGCTAATTCTTTTCTAGGGCATTTTGAATTGTTGAGTTCAGATTCTCTTATAATTATTTTATGAAATTAATTTTCACTTTACTTAATAAGAGAATACTACTCATTGTTATATATATAGTCCATTAGCACTTAAATCACTTTATCTTGTATTAATTAAAAAAAAAAAAGAAGAAAATATTCATATCATGAGCTGCGACCAGAACAGTGTCTTGTGATCCATGTGAAATTACTCCTTTACTTCGGTGTTTTTTATGGCCATTAAAAAGTGTACAGAAACAAAAGTGGACTGTAATGCACTCTTAAGTAGCAATTGCAACATGTATGATTGTATTTGGAGGCCAAGATGAAGAAATGAATTGAAGAAAAGAACTCGTTTCTTTTTCAATTAAAAGATATAGTTAATTAATTGTTTAGGTTGAAAAGAATTATTAAATTTTAGGCGGTATACCTTGCCTGTGATGAGAAAAAGATAACAATAAAGAAGGAAGTTGTAGATGATTGTCAAGCCTGTAGTGGTTTTGCTAAGACTAGATTATGCGTACAAATCAAACCTTAGCTTTGTTAAATATATATGCATCTGTGCATTATATGTTAGATGTAAAGCAAAACAAAGTAACTGAAATAACTGAGAGATGTCTACATCTGCGTATCCAGTTCACAAGGAAGAGCAGGCGCAACTTCAGGAAGTGGAAGGCAATGGCATATTTGAAAGTGCGATGAAAGGCAGGTGGGATCAGGTTGTCAAGGCGTATGAGAAGAATCCCAGTCTTCAGTATGCCAGGATAACAAGATCACAGGATACTGCATTACACATTGCAGTATCTGTTGGCCGAACAGATGTGGTGTCAAAACTAGTGGAAATAACTGGAGAAAATGCATCAACTCTCCTACTTCTAAAGAACGAAAAAGGCAACACGCCTCTGCACCTAGCCGCAGAAGTTGGAGATGCGAAAATGTGCCATTGCTTGGCTTCAAAAGATAGAAGCCTCATCAGAGCTCAGAATTCTGAGAACGAAACTCCTCTTTTTCTATCAGCTCTTCATGGCAAGAAAAAAGCTTTTCTTTGCCTGCATTATCTTTACAAGGAAATTGATTACTCCTTGTGCAGTAGAAGCAACGGGGACACCATACTCCACTCTGCAATCTCTGGAGAATATTTCAGTGAGTTGTAGTTTCATTCATTTCTTTTCGCAACTCTTGATAGCTTTTACCTTATGATTGCTTACTAAGATCGAAGCATTTTGATTTCTGTTAATAGGTTTGGCATTTCAGATAATACATGATTATCCTGATCTCGTCCGTTATGTGAATAAGAGTGGCCTGTCTCCTCTGCATATTTTAGCCGCTATGCCTAATTCATTCAGAAGTGGTTGCCACCTGCCGCCATTCAGTCGTCTCATCTACCGCTGTAAGAATTTTTTCCTCAGACATCATAGATCAAAACTCTGTGTAATGTTCTTGAACTGTTAGCATACTTATTCATGTTTACAGGCATAATTGTTCATGAGCTTCAGGAGGAAACCTATGATCCTAAAGCGTGCCTAAACAACTCAGGAGACGAGACAAGCCCCAAGTATCCACAAAACTATGCCACTTGCATCGACTTCCTCTATGCTATCAGGAGTTGCTTTCGAGTATTAAGTGAGTTAATTTGCAAAACATATCTTATTTTCACCCTGTTTATGCAAGTGTTGATGAGCACTTTCTGTGTCCTTCTTTTCGCAGCTAGAACCAAGAAAGAGAGCATGGGCCATAAAGCAAAACAACCAAAGGATGAAAATAGCAATGACAAGTTTAGAGATGAAGAGAATGCACAACAAACAAGCAGCTTGTCTTATGGTAAGCAGTGATCCGCAAAAACATTCCATAAGTAACATCAGTTGATGAGCAGTTGTGCACTAATGCATTTTGTGCTTACTGCAGATACGAACCTACAAAACAGAGATACCAAGAGGCATTCTTACCCTCCAAATTATGCAACTTGTGTCTACTTCTTGACATTTCTGGCTAATGCCTTATTAGTTATTCTTGGATTTGGTATCTTGATCTTTTTCAACAGTTCATCAGTTATAGCTTTGAAAACTCAAGATTATTTATATGGTTTCTTCTTCTTCTTCTTCAGGCTTTTCAATGGTAAAGAATGTCAGAGAAAAGAAACAACGACACGTATGGGCTACTCAAATCATGAACCAACTGGTTCAAAAAACTTCTTCGTGTACATATGAAAACAGCGGCCAAAAACCCACAAATTCTTGGCCTCAGAGGGATGGAGATCCATCTGAATTTTCTGTTGCCCCACATTTATCAGAGGCTGACAAGATATCTCAGACTACAGATGCACATGTCGAGTTAAGTTCCTCAATTGCTAACCAGAAACATGATCAAAATGGGGGAGATAGGCGTCGAAGAGGTAGGCTAGGCTAATACATTTCATCTCACAATTTAACGAGTTAACTAGGCACGCTGATACTACTAGGTTCCTTTTATGAGAATCTGTGAATAATAGGACATTACAATTTTGCTGACTTGTGAATGCAGACACAGAGAAAAATGATAGACCAGTGCTGCTCGCTGCAAAGCTGGGAGTTACAGAAATAGTGAACAAGTTTTTTGATGCGTACCCAGCAGCAGTCCAAGAATTGAATACATCTCAGAAAAATCTTGTGCTGCTGACGTTTGAAAAGAAGGAAACTAAAAAGTTCAGAAAAAATGAGACACCTATACTGCTAGCAGCGAAAATGGGAGTGACTGAAATTGTGGATAAAATTTTAGACGCTTGTCCCATAGCTATCCAAGACCTGGACTCTGATAAGAAGAATGTTTGGCTTCTTGCAGTTGAACATAGACAAACTGATGTCTATAATCTGTTGCTGAAGAAGGCAATGCTTAAAGAGAGGGTGTTCCGTCAACTTGATAAACATGGAAACAGTGCATTGCATCTTGCTGCAAAACTTGGAGATTATCGGCCTCGGCTTATTCCAGGGGCTGCCTTGCAAATGCAATGGGAAATCAAATGGTACAAGGTATGTTCTGTTGGGTATATACTGTTTTTAGTCTTTAAAATAGCAGTAGAGGGGAAATAATTGAGCTGTTATTGTTGTACAGTTTGTCAAGAACTCTATGCCGCCACATTTTTTTGTTAAACACAACAGTAAGGGCCAAACCCCCAAAGAAATCTTCACACAAACGCACAGAGACCTTGTAGCCAAGGGCAGTGAATGGCTCTCAAAAACCTCTGAGTCGTGCTCAGTTGTTGCTGCACTCATTGCAACGGTTGCATTTGCAACTTCAGCAACTATACCAGGAGGTGTCAACCAAGAAAGTGGTGAACCAGTTCTTAAAAATGAACCTGCATTTAATGCCTTTGCCATCGCATCCCTGGTAGCTCTCTGCTTTTCCGTGACTGCACTGATATTTTTTCTTACAATTCTTACCTCCCGGTACCAAGAGAGTGATTTTGCAATGGACTTGCCAAGGAAACTTTTCCTGGGTTTAACATCACTTTTCACATCCATAGCTGCTATGTTGGTCTCCTTCTGCACAGGGCATTTCTTCGTTCTCAAGGAGAACTTAAGATACGCTGCTTATCCATTATATGCTGCAACATGCTTGCCGGTGTCTTTTTTTGCTCTTGCACAACTCCCTCTCTACTTTGATCTTGTAAGTGCTATCCTCAAGGAGGAACCTCAGCGTAGCTACAAGTACAAAGTCTCTTTGAGCCATTCTACGCATCATCAAGAGGATTATTAAGTCTTGGAGTAGGTTTTCTATTTCGCTTTCTTTATGGGAATGTTTTTCTTTTCTCTTTTCTTCTATGGGAATGTTATAGTGGTTGTCTGCACTGCATTAATTCTAATATTCAAAGTACAGAATTAAAACCAATAATTGCCCGCAAGAATTCAAGAAGAGTGCCTAGTCGTCTTTGTTTCAACTGAAATCCCAAAAACAGTTTGCAACAGAAATTTATTTCTCAAATAGCATACTGTAGAAATTTATTTCTCCAGTGTACTTATTAGAACTGTTGTCAACACAAGTGTGACTTCTCAGGTGGAATATACAAGGCTAATAATTAGCAGAACTGCATTTTTATAAGAAATGTACTTGCTCTGCTCCAGTGCCACCCCTTGGATATAATCTTGCCAAGTGTCTAATAAAATCCTACATCAAGAGTTTAGCTTTCTGCATATTAAAGCACCAAGAAGTCAGTATGTGTGCTTTGTAATTTGTATAGCAACTCCAAGCAAGTTCTTTTAAGAAGAGCTTCCTTCTCCATCCAGTAGCATTACCAACTCCTTGATTTAAGTGCTTCTACGAAATTCTAAAGAAACACTTCGCAAGTGCCTTTACTTTGACATAATCTGAAAAATAAAGTCCTTTTATCAGAAAACAGAGAAAAAGAAAACTCTTAAATGATAAGTTGCACCAGAAGCATCATCAGCAGGACAGCATCAAAATGGCTGGAGATAAATGTTCATGCATTAGTACTGCCCGCAGATCAGAAAAAAGAACAGTCAAACGAGATATATATGTAGACCACATAATGGTACTCAAAATACTATGAAAGTGAATAATACCACACAATTAAGCATGTGTTACAAAATTAAAGAAATCGAGGATTATTACAGGCACTGATTGTAGAAAGATTGTCCTAATAGTGGTTGTAAAAAATTTTACACAATGATATGCACCTCCAGAATCTAGTCCAGAGTAGAAATCTATGTAGATGAAAGCTTTTTGGAAATTTTACACAGATTTACAAGCCAATGGCTCAGAAAACTCCTATAGAATTGGTTTTACGATTATTAAACAGAAGAATTGCAATGGACACCACTTTTCCATAGATGTCTGGAACTTATTTTATTATGTGCCAGAGCTCCATTGAATTACCAAGAGGTATATTTAATTCTAAGTAAAATAAAAATAAATAAAAGTTGGGAGAACATCATATATATTGTAGAAAAGCCAGTCATTCAAACAATATTAAATGAATCATTAAACACCACACCTTACACGATGGAAGAGGCAAAGAGACCCAGTGAATAGCATTTCCAGATTCTGTTAGTTGACGAATCTGTCGAAGCTGATTGACAATATTCTCCAAAAGTTGCAACTGAGTGTTTTCTTTTTCCCTGTGTTCCATAGAGATATTGAGCTTCTCTCTACCTTCTTGTATGATCCTTAGCCTTTCCCTTAGCCACCCAACTTCACTGTCAATTTTAAACCTCTCATAATCAACCGCAGACATGGAATTTCTCCGAATATCAGAAAGCAAGGGTTTGCTTTGCAAGAAGCCTCTAGGTGGTAATGCACTAGTAATTTCTGAGCAGCTTCTACTGATGTACTGCCCAGTTTGTGGCTTGCTCATGACTTGCACATGATTTTAGGATGTCCACGGCAAAATTATCTAATATTTTTTCACTTCCATTTCCTCCAACTTCATTGCTCATATTTAATTTATCATCAATCACATTAGAATCATGTGTGCATGGAATCATGCTTAAATATTTGACATACTTCTCTGAATCATCACTTTGCTGCTGTAATTCCCCGACAGCAGCAATAGTTTTATCAGTCAAAGAATATCCTCCTGCCATAGGCAAGTTAGATTCTGCATGCATATCTATGCTTTTCACCTTGCTTTCCTGAGAAAATTGACTTTTTTCCCATGATATGGGCTCCATCTCTTTGTATTTTTCATTGATCTCTCCATTTCCACTTGATAAACATTGATGATATTTGGTAACGCTTGGATCCCCAGGAATACAACCATGTTTTGATAAATCAACTCCATCTTCTGGGACTGGTAACTCTTTCCCAAAGGCAAGAGTATCTTGTGATTCAATAGAAGTAGCTTCATATTCTGAAATTTTGTTTGCATTTTCCACTTTTTCAGCATCAGAAATAGATTCATTAATCTCCTGCAGCATCAGCTCTGGTTCCTCACCAGAATACTGCAATGAAGAAGCCTCTTTTCCATGTGAGGTTCCTATATCTTGAGCATAAAAATCCAACTGCTCACTTCCAAAACTCATCTGCCTATAAGTTTCAACTTCCTTTTCCAAGAAGTGTTTTTCCCTCTCCCTTCTTAGTAGGATCTCTTTTAGAATGTTCATTTCTTCAAGATCATAAGCAGACTTTTCTTCTATCATCCTCTGGTATTGCCTAGCTTCCATTTCTATTGATGCCTTCTCTTCAGTATCATCGCCATCGCCTCATCCGCAGCACTAGCAGCTGCACTTCTCTCTTTCTCAAGCTTGAGGTATAATGCAGAACGAGCTGTTTGCTCCTCCTCCAGCGCATGTTCCAGGACTCTAGTTGTATGCTTTTCATCATTGCTAGTGGAAAGCTCCCCTTGCGCATTAAAGTGCAAATCATCAGCACATGATCCATCTTTCTCCGTTGCTTTCTTTTCTTTTGTAGATCCATTGGATCCAAAACCAGGAGGCTCTCTTTCCAGCAAATTCACGTCCATTAGAGAGTCCCTGCCATCTAAAATCACATAATTATGCACATTAAAACCGCATTCATAATCAAATTTGTAGATGCAGTCTAGATCATGTCCAAAACATTTTTTTTCCTGGGCTTATATGAAGTAAACACAAAAGAATTGGAAATCAAATTCAAAATATGAGAATCATGCTAGCTAATAGTAGATATAGATTCAATGTCAATAGAAAAGACTAAATGAAAATTAGTCATCACACTCACAATGCATAGCATCACCACCAAAAGTATCTGGTATAATAGTACCTCCATTACTCTCATTTACTGTTTTAGTGACACTGGACAGAGACTGAGGAAGTGGTAGTGCATCTGACAGAAAATTATCAAATGAAGAAACAGAAGAGCTGAACAATATCCCACCATCAAGAGCACCTTTCCTGCGTCGCCTAAGAGCATGTCTCATCTTCTGATTCCGTATCCCCTTCCCCTTGACATCAAATTTCTCTTCTACAATATCCCTTGCACACATTACACCACTCCCATTACTCCTTTCACTCCTCCTCCCCTGAAATGAGCTGTATGATGTTTCATCATCTAATCCAGAAAATTCATGTTCATGATTTTTCACATTCACGTCAGATAAAGGATTCAAGTTTTTGTCCCATATTGAATCAAAAGGGAATTTGCTTTTAGTAGAGAGCTGAACAGAGGATATCTTCTCTGTGGGGCGATCTACTAGCACTCTTTGCCAGCATTTACCACTACTGGCATCACCAAAAAGTCCATGACAAGGGCATGGAAGACACAACCCAAACAAACCCAGAAATTTTGAGACAATATAAGCAAGGGTTGATGCATAGAGAAGCAGAAAGGCAATTGAAAGGTCAAGAAATGCACCCACTAGCCCAACAAAAGTCCATGATTGTATCTCATTACACCCCATTTTCCCAGAATAATAATTCTTCAATAATCCAATTCACTAAGCATATAAACCAGTTTCCTGTTAAAAGGGGAAAAAATAAAAAGAACAATATATCAGAACTTAACATTTTCCATTGAAATCATCGCTGAATAAAAAAATAGTAAATCCAAAACTTAAAAAGAAGTTGCTATGTTTGATTTCTCAAAGAATGCAAAAATTCACAATAAAAGAAGTAAAGTAAAGACTACACGAAAACTGAACTAAATGCAGCTATAAAACTTGCTTTGGTACATAACCAGATGCTCAAATGCCAAAAAGTTCCGTTCTTTTTAGTTTTTTCCATTCAGTAACTTCATTTTCCTGCAGTTTCTCAGCAACCAAACAACTAAAAATTTCTTTTTTTTCTTGACAACCCAGAACAAACTATTGAATGAGAAACACTTATAAGTTACAACTACAATGGCTCACCGAGTTTCTACCGAGTGGACTCGTCACGAAACTGTCTTCTTTGTTTCTTCATTACAAGCCAAAAAAAAAAAAAAAAGCAACTCCCTAACTGCACTGAAGAAGAAGTTGCAATTTGCAAAGAAATTGACGAAAGCTTGTATATACAGTTCAAACGACTGGGCTCCATTTCCCGAGATAGATACGACGTCGTTGATTGCTCTCATTGAATATTCGACGTTTATGGGTTCGTGAAACGCACGCACAGTTTGTCGGCAATTAATTTTATAGGATCGTGTATTTCAAGTGCTGTGTGAGAGTGGGATTGGTTGCTGTTGTGATTGATTTACTATGGGCATTATTAATTGGAGGATTAAGTGGGCAATTGCAGCAGTTAATGCGTAATTAAGTGAAATTAACAATGTTATTCTAAGCCGTTAGTTATGATTCAAACGTGCAAATATGGTTCTTTATCTTTTAAAATTTTAATGGGAATAATTTCAAAAATATTTTTATTTTTTGCACACTAATTAGCGGTTAAATTCAGTTTTAATTCTTTTATAAATAATGCTATTCAATTTAACATTTTTGTATCAAATTTTTATTTTATAAAAATTATTTTTATAATGAGAAAATGGATTTTGACTGAAAAAAAAGTATTATAAAAATGATTTTCTATTTATCATACTTTTCTTAGGGAAAAAATGATTTTAATGACTTATGAATTACTTTTTGTAATGACCTATATTTTTAAATTATCTCATTTTATAATGAAATTTACAGTGTTAATAAAAATTTAAAATTAAAATTTAATTATTTTATTTTTATTTTTCTATTTTATGATTAATTATTATTATTTTATGTTTAAATAATTTCCTACATAAATATTTATTTATTTGAGACTTATTATTTTAAACATTAATTTATATTATTGATGTTTATTTCTTTGGATAGTTTTATTTTAAATAACATTATTTATGTGCACTATTATTTTTATCAACTTACATTATTTATTTTATTATTAAATTGTTTTATTTGTATTAATGTTATTTTTTAAAAGTGTTATTTTATGTGTATATTATTGTGTGATTTGTGTGTATTTATTATATATATATATTTGTGTGGTGTAGATTCATTTAGCTAAAGTATTATTATTATAATATAAAGTTTTATATATATATATATACACATACATGCATATGACACACACATACATGCATGCATTAAACACTATCACTGTAATATCCCGTATTTTTAAATATTTTATTACTGCATCGGAATATGCAGTGTTAATAATTTTTAAATATGATATTGATATTTCATGAGTTGTTGATTAATTAAAATTGATTTTTAATTGTTTTAATATTATTTTGAGTATTTTACGTAAAATTTTTTCGGAACTTGCATTTTCGGGGAAATTTTCACGTAAATAATTTACTATTAATTATTTTAAATAGATTTACGAACTTGCATGAACTCATACATATTTTTAAAATACTAAATAAAGCCTATGTGTGTATATATTTATTTAATTAGGGTTTAATGTATTATCCTAATATTTTATTATTTATTTATTTGGTTTATTATTATTTAATTATTTTCATGTAGTATATAAATTATTAAAATATTATAAGTGGTGTGTGATTTTTCCAAATATTTTATTAACATACCATATTATTTTATATTTTTTTTCTTGCTCTTTTTTTTCTTTTTCTTTTTCTTTTTCTTTTTCTTTTCTTTTCTTTTTCTTTTCCTTTTTCTTTCTTTTTCTTTTCTTTTCCTTCGGTTTCTTCTTCCCCGACATCCCCATCTTCCCCTCACCGCTGCAACTCTCGACCACCTACCGTCACTATGCCTCCCACCATGCCACCTCCACTTCCAGCTACTCCGCCACCCCTAGTCTTCTTCCCCGGCGACGGCTTGATCGTTTTCCGCCATTTTTGGCCGAAATCCAAGCTTCAACGTTTCTTCCTCCTCCGGCCACCAAACTTCACGTTTTCGGTGTCTTTGGACTCCTATAGCAACGGTAATCATGATTCTAGCTTTGGTGTGAGCTCAAATTCCCTTGATTTCCTTGTTTTTCGATTTTCCTCATTTTGGCAGAATTAGGTTTTTGAATTTTTTTGAATTTTTCTTGTTGATTCATGAAAAGTACCTTAACAAAAGTTGATCCTAGTAGCTTAATATACATGTGTGAATTTTTGTAGAATTTTTGGGAATTATTTTGATTTTTGGGTATTTTTGAATATTTTAATATTATTTTCTAATTTTCGGAAATTAATTAATTAAATTATGAAATTGTATTTTATGATGAATATAGGTGTTAAAATGAATTATAGAAATTTATTTGGAATTTTTATGAATTTCTATGTATTTATTTGGAATTTATTTAGGTTTATGTAATTTTGGAAAATTAGGTTAATTGTGTTTTTAATTGAAATTAATTAGTTAATTGAGTTTAATTATTGATATTATTGATAAATATGTTGATAAAATTAATTTTTTGCAATTATATTATTTTTAGTGAATTTTTGGAGTAATTTTAGTATATTTATATATATAGGGGTATTTTGGTAATTTTATACAAAATTGGCAAAAAATGTAATTTAATTGGTTTTAATAGCTATTTAAGGTATAAAAATGATTTCTACAAATTATTTAGTATTTTTAATTGATTAAAATTATTTTTCATGAATTATTTTCAATTATATATATAATATACGATTTTACTAATAAAATGAGTTTTTATCAGTTTTTAATGTGTTTTAAGGCTAATTATGTAATTTCTACTTATTAAATGTATTTCTGTGATATAAGGGTATTTTTGGTATTTTTATAATTGTTCTGTGATTGTGGACCCCGGTCGGTAGACTGTAGTTTGGAGTCCGATCGAGGGGTTGTGGATGAGTTGTTGAGCCTATTTTTCGAAGTGTGTTTCTTTGCAGAGCCGGCTCTACTCTTTGAGTAGAGAGATGTCCATTTTACAAGGGAGGTTCTGCCGAATTTTCGATAGAATTCTTGTAAAACGTGATGTCCGGTCGAACCCTAATTTCAATTCTGTGTTTAATATTCTAGATCGAGTTCTAGGATTTTCTGTTAGGTTTATTCTGATTTCTGTCGTTATTGTTTGTTTAGTTGTGCCGAGACCGAAGCCTAGTGGACTAGGCCCGTCGGACCCATCTCGTGGAGCGCACTAAGTGTGAGTTACTATTTTATATATATATGTTTTAGGATGCATGATTTTAGAAAAATATGTTTTATTTTGATTAAATATGCATAATTAATATGATTAGGATTTAAATATATCTTTAGTTTATTTTTGATTTATTTTTGGTATATATTAAATTATATGCATGTTTTATTAATAAATTATATTTAAAATGTTTTTAAATATATTTCTAGCTTAATTTGTAATTTGATTGGATTTATTTGACGTATATATACTCAAAATATACATGGTTTACTTTTGGTATATTTCTAGTATATATATGGTTTATATTGTTATGTTATTTAAATTCATGCATCATTTATTTGTGAATGAATGTTTTATATTTATTAATAAAGGATATCAATAGAACGTGCTACCTAGTGGGCAGCACTAGGACCGAGTACGTACCGATGCGCTTATAGCATTTAAGCTATATTACTAACCTATTTGGGGATATTGATTGAATTTGATTAATTGATATGTGAGAAAGGATTTGGGGGTGTGATTACTGGAGCTCGGTTGACCAAGTGTCTCGAGGCCAATCACATTGATAGTCAGACTGCTGGAGCTTGGTTGACTTAGTGTCTCGGGGCCAGTCTACTATCCAAATGGAACAAGTGAACATATTTGGAATAAGTGAGCCTGTATGGCTAGAGTGTTGTTTAACATTGTTTTGAGGTTGGGATATTATAGGGTTCTATTTGATCCTTCATAAACGATGATTTTCAATGAAAATATATAAAATGATTTTACAGTATTTGTGTGTATTTGCCTGTATATATACATATTAGATATATATTGTTGATTGTATGCATTATCATTTAGTATGCATGTATATATATTATAGTAATTCACTCAGTGAGGTTTGACTCCCCTCCATTGACTAATTTTTCAGGAGAGTCATCATCTTCAGACCTCAGTAGCAGGCTTGTACTTCGGATTTCTTCCGCCCCGGCTTCTTTGTGTAAACTGCTTCTCTGAGTCTTAAGTTTTATTTTATCTAGACACTGCAGTAGTCATTAAATTATTAAAGAGATGTTGTATTATATTTGAACTGAAATTGTATTAAAAGAGTTTATATATATATGAGATGAGGATTTAATTTAAATCCAGTTGGTGCAAATGTTATTTTAATATTTATGATTTTTATTCCGCTGCATAATATTTTATTTAATTGTGATATTATTATTATTATTATTGTATATTTATTTTATTTTTAGGCTTGCTACGGGTTCCGAATTCGAAATAATTCTCGTTCCCTAGCGCCGATCATGGCCCCTGTTTTGGGTCGTGACAATCACACAACACAAAAGAATAGAAACGTGGACCAAAATATCGAAGCAAGAAACCAAACTCAAAAACTTACCAAAACAACGTCCTCTACAGTTCATCATCTTCATCCCTCCGCTGCCATCCCGTTTCGTGACAGTCAGAGTGCCTCCCTCTCTTCTAGCCAGTCACCACCATCTTCCCCAACCTTCCTCTTGCTGTCTACTCGTCGGAAGCTCGCCGGCAACATCCGTTTTGGTAGAAACTGAAAACCTCCATTTCTGGCCAACCTCGCTTTTTCGGCCATCGTTTCTCAAGCTTCCAGTGTCTATCAACTCCCCTAGCTCCGATGAGCATGAATCTAAGCTTAGTTTAAGCTTTCATCACCTATTTCTTGAGTTTTGATGATTTTTATTTTATGGAGCTTTAGGGTTTTTTATTTTTTTTAAGCTTGTTCTTGATAAATCTTGCAAACTCCCTTTACAAATGTGATTTCTAGTAGCTTAATCTACCTCTATGAATTTTTGTGTGATTTTTGGGAATTATTTTGATTTTTGTGAATTTTTGAATATTTTAATATTATTTTATTAATTTTCGTAAATTAATTATATAAATTATGAAATTGTGATTTTTGATGTTATTAGTGGTTATTATTAATTTTAGAGTTGATTTTATAATTTTGTGTAATTTTTATAATTATTTTTAGTTTATGTCGATTTTGAAAATATAGATTAAATATATGTTTTGTTAGAAGTAGTTGGTTAAATATATGTTTTTGTTGATATTATGGAGATATATGTTGAGAAAATAATTTTTGTGTATTTATATAATTTTTATTGAATTTTTTAGTATTATTAGTATTTTATGTGTATTTTTAAATATTAGGGTTAATTTGGTAATTTGGTGGTAATTTTAGTTGAATATTATGTTTAATTGATTTTTATAATATTTGAGGTATAAAAATAATTTTTTACAAATTAATTAATAATTTTAACTAATTAATACTAATTTTTAAAAATTATTTTCAAACAATATATAATATACTATTTTTGTAAATAAATGGATTTTTAGTAAATTTTAATATATCTTTGGACTAATTAAGTTAAATGGATTTATAAAATGAATTTTTATTAATATTTGTGTAATTGTCACGACACAAAACAAGGACCATGACCGGCGGTAGGGAACGAAAATTCTTTCGAATCCGGAACCCGTAGCAAGCCTTAAAATAAAATAAAACTCAGATAAGCAATTTACATAGTGAAGCTGGGGCGGAAGAAATCCGACGTATGGGTTTGCTACTGAGGTTTGAAGACGATGACTCTCCTGAAAAATAGTTAACGGAGGGGAGTCAGACCTCACTGAGTGAATTGTTATAATATATATACATGCATACTAATTGGCAATGCACACAATCAATAGTATATATAATAAATATATATACAGGCAAATACACACAGATGCAACAAAATTGTCATAACCCAAAATAGGGGTCATGACCGGCACTAGGGAACGAGAATTCTTTAGCAAGCCTAAAAATAAAATAAAATATGCAATAATAATAATAACATAATTAATTTCAATATTATGCAGCGGAATAAAATCATAACTATCAAAATAATATCTCCACCAAATGAAATTAAATCAATATCCTCATCTCATATATAAATAAACTTTTAATACAAGTTCAGTTAAAATCTTTAAAGTACATATCTCATGTAAATATAATACAATAATCTCACGATCGACCATAACTACTACAGTGTCTAGATTATAAAATAAAACTCAGATAAGTAATTTACATAAAAGAAGCCGGAGCAGAAGAAATCCGGCGTACAGGTCTGCTATTGATGTCTAAAGACGATGACTCTCCTGAAAAATAGTCAACGGAGGGGAGTCAAACCTCACTGAGTGAATTACTATAATATATATATATGTATACTAAATGACAATGCATACAGTCAATAGTATATATATAAATATATATACAGGCAAATACACACAGATGCAATAAAATCATTTTTATATATTTTGTCTGAAAACCACTGGTTATGAAGGATCAAATAGAACCCTAGAAAATCGTAACCTCAAAACAGTGTTAGACAACACTCTAGCCATACAGGCTCACTTATTCCAAATATATTCACTTATTCCAAATATATTCACTTATTCCATTTGGATAGTAGATTGGCCCCGAGACACTACGTCAACCGAGCTCCAGCAGTCTAACTGTCAGTGTGATTAGCCCCGAGACACTTATTCAATCGAGCTCCAGCAATCACACTCCCAAATCATATCTCACATCAGATACCAAATCGAATCAATATAATCAACATCCACAATTAGGTTAGTATTATAGCCTAAATGCTATCAGCGTACCGGTACGTACTCGGTCCTAGTGCTGCCCACTAGGTAGCACGTTCAATTGGTATCCTTCATTGAAATATAAAACATACATTCATAAAAATAAATGATGCATGAATTTGAATAAAATAGCAACAATAACCATATATATACTAGAATATACCAAAAGTAAACTAGGTATATTTCGAGTATACATACGTCAATTAAATTCAATTTAATTACAAAATAAACTAGAAATATACTTAAAAACATTTTAAACATAATTCATTAATAAAACATGCATATAGTTTAAAATTGTAATATCCCGTAATTTTAAAAATAATTTTTACACTGTACCGGGATATACAGTGTCAATAATTTTTATGCATTATACGATGTTTTTATGAGTTAATATGTATTTTAAACCTATTTTAATTACTGTCTATTATTTTCAGTATTTTACGTAAAATTTTCCCGGGACTTTCATTTTCGGGGAAATTTTCACGTAAACAATGTATTATTAATTATTTTAAATGTATTTACGGGTTTGCATGAACTCATACATATTTTTAAATTATTAAATAAAGTCTGTGTGTGTATATTTATTTAATTAGGGTTTATTATTACCCTAATATTTTATTATTTATTTATTATTATTTGATTATTTTATTTATTATTAAATTATTAAAATTTATTATGTTTTTTCTTTTTTCTTTTTTTTTTCTTTTTCTTTTCCTTTTTCTTTCTTTTTCTTTTCTTTTCTCTTTCCTTTTCTTTCTTTTTCTTTTTCTTCTTCTTCTTCTTTCTTCTCCCGTGGGTGCCGCCGGACCACTACGTTTTGCCACCGTCGTTTCTCCCTCCTCCGGCCACCGTTTTCGACACCGCCGGTCTCTATCTTCTCCTTGAGCTCCGGTGAGTGTTATTCTAGCTTTTGTTTGAGCTAAAACGGTCTAGAATTGCTTAGGTTTTGATTTGAATATTTCGGCCACTTTTGGTTTTCGATTTTTTTGAGCTTCAATTTGGATGATTCATGGAAACTTCCTTCACAAATGTTGTTCCTGGTAGCTTAATCTTCATGTATGAATTTTTGTAGAATTTTTGGAGATTGTTTGGATTTTTGGGTATTTTTGAATATTTTAATATTATTTTCGAATTTTCGGAAATTAATTATTTAAATTATGAAATTGGAGTTTATGGTTGAATTAGGTGTTGAAATGAATTATAGGAATTTATTTGGAATTTTTATGAATTTCTAAGTATTTATTTTTAATTATTGAAGTTTATGTGATTTTGTAAAATTAAGTTAATTGTGTTTTTATTTGAATTTAATTGGTAAATTGAGTTAAATATTTATGTTATTGATAAATATGTTGAGAAAATTAATTTTGGATAATTGTATGATTTTTAGTGAATTTTTGAAGTAAATTAGGTATATATATATATATAGGGGTATTTTGGTAATTTTACCCTAAATTGTCTAAAAATGTAATTTAATTGGTTTTAATATTTATTTAAGGTATAAAAATGATTTCTACAAAATATTTGGTATTTTTAACTAATTAAAACTATTTTTCGTGAATTATTTTCAATTATATATATAATATACGGTTTTTCTAATAAAATGAATTTTAATCGATTTTTACAGTGTTTCAAGATTTATTATGTAATTTCTACGTATGAAATGTATTTTTATGATTTAAGGATATTTTTGGTATATTTGAATATATATTTTCTGTGTTTGTGGACCCCGGTCGACAGATTGTAGTCTGGAGTCCGACCGAGGGGTTGTGATTGATTGTGGTGTTTATTTTTGAAGTGTATTTTCTTTGCAGGGTCGGCTCTACTCTTTTGAGTAGAGAGATGTCTGTTTTACAGGGGAGGTTCTGCCGAATTTTCGATAGAATTCTCGTAAAACGTGATATCCAGTCGAACCCTAATTTCCGATTCTGTGTTGAATACTCTAGATTTAATTCTAGGATTTCTGTTAGGGTTATTCTGATGTCGAGTAATTATTTCTTGTTTAGTTGCGCCGAGACCGAGGGTTAGTGGACCAGGCCCGTCGGACCTGTCTCGTGGAGCGCAGTAGGTGAGTTACTATATTATATATATATGCTTAGGATGCATGATTTAGAAAATGCATGTTTTATTTTGACTAAATATGCATAAATAACATGATTTATATTCAAGTATATTTTTGGTATATTTTTGGTATATAATAAATTATATACATGTTTTATTAATAAAATATATTTAAAATGTTTTTAAATATATTTTTAGTTTAATTCATGATTTGATTGAATTTATTTGACGTATATATATACTCAAAATATACCTGGTTTATGTTTGGTATATTTTCGGTATATATATGGTTTATATTGTTGATTTATTTAAATTCATGCATCATTTATTGTGAATGAATGATTTATATTATTAATGAAGGATATCTATAGAACGTGCTACCTAGTGGGCAGCACTAGGACTGAGTACGTACCGGTACGCCTATAGTATTTAGGCTATATTACTAACTTATTTGTGGATATCGATTTGATTATGATTATTGGATGTGTGAGATGTGGTTTGTGGGTGTGATTGCTGGAGCTCGGTTGACCAAGTGTCTCGGGGCCAATCACACTGGCAGTTAGACTGCTGGAGCTCGGTTGACTTAGTGTCTCGGGGCCAGTCTACTGTCCATATGGATTAAGTGGATATATTTGGAATTAGTGAGCCTGTATGGCTAGAGTGTTGTTTAACACTATTTTTCTGAGGTTGCGATATTCTAGGGTTCTATATGATCCTTCATAAAAGTTGATTTTCAGACAAAATATATAAAATGATTTTTCTGCATCTGTATGAACTTGCCTGTATATATACATATTATATATATATTGTTGACTGTATGCATTATCACTTAGAGTGTATGTATATATACTATAGTAATTCACTCAGTGAGGTCTGACTCCCCTCCGTTGACTATTTTTCAGGAGAGTCAACTTCCTCAGACCTCAGTAGCAGGTCGATACGCCGGATTTCTTCCGCCCCGGCTTCTTTATGTAAATTGTCTACTTGAGTCTTATTTATTTTATCTAGACACTGCAGTAGCTGTAAATTACAGTATTGGATTTTATGTACTTTATTTTAAAGAGATGTATTATGTTAAAACTGGATTTGTATAAAGATTATACATTTATGAGATTATATATGCGATGTGATGAGTTTTGAATTATATCCAGTTGTTATGGATGATATTGTAATATTTATGATTTTATTTTCCGCTGCATATTATATTTATATGGTTATTGTTATTGCATGATTTATTTTTATTTTTAGGCTTGCTACGGGTTCCGGATTCGAAAGAATTCCCGTTCCCTAGCGCCGGTCATGACTCCTGTTTTGGGTCGTGACAAAGTTGGTATCAGAGCGAAGTTCGTTTCAGAGTGGAGTTCTGTGTCAGGGCTTAGTTTTGTGAGTTATGGCCCTAGTTTTAAAGTTGTGTTTTCTGTTGGACTACTGCAGTGTATTAGGTTCGAGTATGTCTTGATGAGTATTCCTTGCTGTAGTTTTCAGCGTTATTCCTCCGTTGTCTGTTTTGTCTGAATCTTTCCGTTTGTCTTTTCAGAATGAGGAGGCGAGCGCGTGTCGCTCCACCGGTCGTTGAGGCCGAGGATGATGAGTCTTTTCAGGACGAGGTTTTACCTCCTGAGCAGCCAGTTAGACGTAGAGGTCGTGGCAGGGGTAGACCTCGAGGAGCGGCAGGTCACCGTAGGCAGAGAGAGTTACAGGACGAGGAGCCTGTTGAGCCTGAGTTTGATGTTCCTGTTCCTCCAGTTGTTCAGCCTGTTCAGCCTGCCTATCAGCAGGGTATGTCTGACCCTGAGGCAGCTTTGTTCTATGCCAGAGTTGGCAGGATTGCTTTTGATGGTACTTCTGATCCTTTAGATTTTCTGCATGCGATTGAGACTAGGACTCGGACTGCTCATACCGAGTACCAGAGGATCATGATTGTTGAGTTGTCTGTCGAGGGACCAGCCTTGGATTGGTTCATTCAGATGATCCAGCCTTATATGATGACGATGACATGGGCTCAGTTTCGAGAGCGATTCATGAGGAGATTTTGTCCAGAGCCTCTTCGTTTGAGCTATCGTCTTCGATTGACCAGCATTTCTCGTGGAGATCGATCAGTAGAGGAGTATACCCGAGAGTTCCTTCGTCTGGGTAGATATGCTGAGGATCTGATGCGAGATCAGTATTTCGCTGTTACTACGTATGTTACTGGTTTGGGTTCAGCTTTTGCTGGTATGCCTACAGCAGGTCTTACTCTCGAGTCGGTGATTGAGCTAGCTAAGGAGATTGAGCTGAGATTAGTTAGGCAGGGAGCGATGCCTGATTACTACCAGTTGGGAGTTCAGTCGAGTGGATTGCAGGCTACTCCATATTCGAGTTTTCATATTGGTTCGAGTAGTCAGCAGCGAGGTTCGACTCAGCAGAGTCAGAGACAGCAGCAGCGAGTGCATCGGAGCAGTAGACATGGTCGTGGAGGTCAGCGTAGATCATTCAGATTTGGGTCAGGTGCTTCGAGCAGCAGCAGTGGTCGTAGTTCTGGATCAGCGGCCAGTGTTTGTCAGACTTGTGGTAGAGTCCATCAGGGACCGTGTTATCTGACACCGCTGACATGTTTCAGATGCGGGCAGACAGGACATTTTGCCAGATCGTGTCCTTACCCCGGGTATCAGCAGCAGCAGATTCCGCGATTCCCACAGCAGTCGATTGCTAGTGCAGCACCCGTGCCATTTCAGTTACCACCAGCTCAGCATCAGAGTTCTACTCAGTTTGTTCCACAGCAGAGTCGTGGTAGAGGTACTAGAGGAGGTGCTAGAGGTGTTGGCCAGGCTTCTACCAGTCAGCAGGGAGGTCGAGGCCAGGCCAGAGTTTTTCATCTGACTCAGCAGGATGCTCAGGCATCTAATGCAGTCGTGGCAGGTATTCTTTCTGTTTGTTACCTGGATGCTTTGGTTTTGTTTGATCCGGGTGCCACGCATTCATTTGTTTCTCCTGTTTTTGCTTCTAAATCTTGTTGGCAAGCTTCGAGGATGGCTTTTCCTTTGTCTGTTGCCACTCCTCTGAGCGATTCTTTGGACACCGATATTGTTCTTTCTGGTTGTCCAGTTCTCGTGGGAGATAGAGAATTACCCACTGATTTGATTTTGTTGGATGTGATGGAGTTTGTTGTTATTCTGGGAATGGATTGGTTGTCTCAGCACTTTGCCGTGGTTGATTGCAGGAATAAGGAGGTGATTTTTAGAATTCCTGGTGAAGAAGATTTTAAGTTTGTTGGTGACAGGAGTTCAGCACCTCAGAATCTTATTTCTGTTATTTCAGCTAGGAAGTTGTTGAAGAAAGGTTGTCAGGGGTTTTTGGCATTGGTTAGGGATACGTCAGTGGAGAAGTTGTCACTCACAGATGTTCCTGTTGCTTGTGAGTTTCCTGATGTTTTTCCCGAGGAGTTGCCAGGTTTACCACCTCATAGAGAGAGTGAGTTCTGTATTGATGTGGTTCCAGGTACTACTCCTATATCTATGCCACCCTATCGTATGGCTCCTGCAGAGTTGAGAGAGTTGAAGGAGCAGTTGCAAGAGTTGTTGGATAAGGGTTTTATCAGACCTAGTGTTTCTCCTTGGGGTGCACCAGTCTTGTTTGTGAAGAAGAAGGATGGTACCCTGAGACTGTGCATTGACTACAGAGAGTTGAATAAGGTGACAGTGAAGAACAAGTATCCTCTCCCGAGGATAGATGATTTGTTTGATCAGCTCCAGGGTGCACAATTCTTTTCTAAGGTTGACTTGAGGTCGGGTTATCATCAACTGCGGATCAGTGAAGCTGATATTCCTAAGACAGCTTTCCGCACTCGATATGGTCATTATGAGTTTCTGGTGATGTCTTTTGGTTTGACTAATGCACCAGCAGCTTTTATGGACCTGATGAATAGAGTATTCCGACCGTATGTGGATCAGTTTGTGGTAGTCTTCATTGATGATATACTGGTATATTCGAGGAGTATGGAAGAGCACGTATATCACTTGAGGATTGTACTACAGACACTGAGAGATCATCAGCTTTATGCTAAATTCTCGAAGTGTGATTTCTGGATGGAGAGTGTTTCTTTTCTTGGACACGTAGTGTCTAAAGAAGGTATTCAGGTTGATCCACAGAAGGTTGAAGCAGTATCTGAGTGGCCTAGACCTACTTCAGTTACTGAGATTCGGAGTTTTCTGGGTTTAGCCGGGTATTATAGGCGGTTTGTGCAGGATTTTTCCAAGATAGCAGCCCCTATGACTCGCTTGACTCAGAAGAATGTTAGATTTGAGTGGTCAGAAGCTTGTGAGAATAGTTTTCAGTTGTTGAAGGAGAAGTTGACCACAGCGCCAGTATTAGCTTTGCCTAATAGTGTGGATAAGTTCACAGTTTACTGTGATGCCTCTAGAATTGGTCTTGGTTGTGTGTTGATGCAGGATGGAAGGGTGATAGCCTATGCTTCGAGGCAGTTGAAGAAGCATGAGCAGAACTATCCTACACATGATCTGGAGATGGCTGCAGTGATTTTTGCTTTGAAGATTTGGAGACATTATCTGTACGGGGTGACTTGTGAGATATTTACTGATCACAAGAGCCTTAAGTACATTTTCCAGCAGCGAGATTTGAATCTGAGGCAGAGAAGATGGTTGGAACTGTTGAAGGATTATGATTGCGAGATTCTTTACCATCCGGGTAAAGCTAATGTGGTAGCAGATGCCTTGAGTAGGAAGTCCTCAGGTAGTCTTGCTCACATCGGTGTGGAGAGGAGACCATTGATCCAGGAATTGCATTTGTTGGTGGATCAAGGTCTGATGATGAAGATCAGTAGATCAGGTGGACTGTTAGCTCAGTTTAAAGTACGATCTGTACTAAGGGATAGGATTAAAGCAGCTCAGAGCCGAGATCCTATTCTGAAAGAGCTTGCAAAGAATGTCAGAGCAGGGAAGTTCACTGATTTCACACTCGATGATGATGGTGTGTTGTGGATCAGTGGTAGATTGTGTGTTCCTGATGTGGATGATTTGAGAGAAGAGATCCTAGATGAAGCACATTCTACAGCTTACAGCGTTCATCCTGGTGTTACTAAGATGTACCACAGTATCAGAGATCTATACTGGTGGGATGGATTGAAGAAGGATGTTGCTGATTATGTTGCTAAGTGCTTGACGTGTCAGCAAGTGAAAGCCGAACATCAGAAGCCTTCTGGGAAGCTTCAGCCTCTTCCTATTCCCGAGTGGAAGTGGGAAAGGATAGCTATGGATTTTGTGGTCGGTTTACCTCGTTCGAAGGATGGATACGATTCCATCTGGGTGATTGTAGACAGATTGACGAAGTCTGCACATTTCTTACCTGTGAAAGCCACATATTCGGTTGCTAGATTGGCGAAGTTGTACGTGAAGCATATTGTGTGCCTTCATGGAGTACCTGTGTCCATTGTGTCAGATAGAGGTTCAGTGTTTACTTCTCGTTTCTGGCAGAAGTTGCAAGAAGCGATGGGCACTAGGTTGGATTTCAGTACTGCTTTTCATCCTCAGACAGATGGTCAGTCTGAGAGGACGATCCAGACACTGGAAGATATGTTGAGGATGTGTGTCTTGGATTTGAGAGGTAGCTGGGATGATCATTTGTCGCTTGTTGAGTTTGCATATAATAATAGCTACCATAGCAGTATTGGCATGGCACCATATGAGGCGTTGTATGGAAGGAAGTGTAGATCCCCGTTGTGTTGGGATGAGATCGGTGAGAGAGCTTTGACTGGACCAGAGATGGTTCAGGATGCTGCAGAGAAAGTCGCCGTGATCAAGCGCAGGTTAGAGACCGCAGTTAGCAGACAGAAGAGTTATGCGGATCCTAGGCGCAGAGATGTGGAGTTTCAGGTTGGAGATTTCGTTTTTCTGAAAGTATCTCCGATGAAGGGTGTGATGAGATTTGGCAAGAAGGGTAAGTTAGCACCGAGATATATTGGACCGTTTGAGATTCTGGAGAGAGTTGGCACTGTTGCATATCGGTTGGATTTACCTCCGAGTATGTCACAAGTGCATCCAGTATTTCATATCTCGATGTTGAGGAAGTATATCTCAGATCCTTCACATGTGTTGCAACCTGACAGTGTGGAAGTGAGTGAAGATTTGACGTTTGTAGAAGAACCTGTGGCGATCGTAGATTTTCAAGTTCGACAGTTGAGATCGAAGCAGATTCCGATGGTCAAGGTTTTGTGGCGTAGCGACAGAGTTGAGGAGCATACGTGGGAGACTGAAGCTGAGATGCGAGCTTCTTACCCGTATCTCTTTCCTTCCTGATTCTGTAATCTTGTTTTTAGAATTCGGGGACGAATTCTTGTAAGGGGGGGAGACTGTAATATCCCGTAATTTTAAAAATAATTTTTACACTGTACCGGGATATACAGTGTCAATAATTTTTATGCATTATACGATGTTTTTATGAGTTAATATGTATTTTAAACCTATTTTAATTACTGTCTATTATTTTCAGTATTTTACGTAAAATTTTCCCGGGACTTTCATTTTCGGGGAAATTTTCACGTAAACAATGTATTATTAATTATTTTAAATGTATTTACGGGTTTGCATGAACTCATACATATTTTTAAATTATTAAATAAAGTCTGTGTGTGTATATTTATTTAATTAGGGTTTATTATTACCCTAATATTTTATTATTTATTTATTATTATTTGATTATTTTATTTATTATTAAATTATTAAAATTTATTATGTTTTTTCTTTTTTCTTTTTTTTTTCTTTTTCTTTTCCTTTTTCTTTCTTTTTCTTTTCTTTTCTCTTTCCTTTTCTTTCTTTTTCTTTTTCTTCTTCTTCTTCTTTCTTCTCCCGTGGGTGCCGCCGGACCACTACGTTTTGCCACCGTCGTTTCTCCCTCCTCCGGCCACCGTTTTCGACACCCGCCGGTCTCTATCTTCTCCTTGAGCTCCGGTGAGTGTTATTCTAGCTTTTGTTTGAGCTAAAACGGTCTAGAATTGCTTAGGTTTTGATTTGAATATTTCGGCCACTTTTGGTTTTCGATTTTTTTGAGCTTCAATTTGGATGATTCATGGAAACTTCCTTCACAAATGTTGTTCCTGGTAGCTTAATCTTCATGTATGAATTTTTGTAGAATTTTTGGAGATTGTTTGGATTTTTGGGTATTTTTGAATATTTTAATATTATTTTCGAATTTTCGGAAATTAATTATTTAAATTATGAAATTGGAGTTTATGGTTGAATTAGGTGTTGAAATGAATTATAGGAATTTATTTGGAATTTTTATGAATTTCTAAGTATTTATTTTTAATTATTGAAGTTTATGTGATTTTGTAAAATTAAGTTAATTGTGTTTTTATTTGAATTTAATTGGTAAATTGAGTTAAATATTTATGTTATTGATAAATATGTTGAGAAAATTAATTTTGGATAATTGTATGATTTTTAGTGAATTTTTGAAGTAAATTAGGTATATATATATATATAGGGGTATTTTGGTAATTTTACCCTAAATTGTCTAAAAATGTAATTTAATTGGTTTTAATATTTATTTAAGGTATAAAAATGATTTCTACAAAATATTTGGTATTTTTAACTAATTAAAACTATTTTTCGTGAATTATTTTCAATTATATATATAATATACGGTTTTTCTAATAAAATGAATTTTAATCGATTTTTACAGTGTTTCAAGATTTATTATGTAATTTCTACGTATGAAATGTATTTTTATGATTTAAGGATATTTTTGGTATATTTGAATATATATTTTCTGTGTTTGTGGACCCCGGTCGACAGATTGTAGTCTGGAGTCCGACCGAGGGGTTGTGATTGATTGTGGTGTTTATTTTTGAAGTGTATTTTCTTTGCAGGGTCGGCTCTACTCTTTTGAGTAGAGAGATGTCTGTTTTACAGGGGAGGTTCTGCCGAATTTTCGGTAGAATTCTCGTAAAACGTGATATCCAGTCGAACCCTAATTTCCGATTCTGTGTTGAATACTCTAGATTTAATTCTAGGATTTCTGTTAGGGTTATTCTGATGTCGAGTAATTATTTCTTGTTTAGTTGCGCCGAGACCGAGGGTTAGTGGACCAGGCCCGTCGGACCTGTCTCGTGGAGCGCAGTAGGTGAGTTACTATATTATATATATATGCTTAGGATGCATGATTTAGAAAATGCATGTTTTATTTTGACTAAATATGCATAAATAACATGATTTATATTCAAGTATATTTTTGGTATATTTTTGGTATATAATAAATTATATACATGTTTTATTAATAAAATATATTTAAAATGTTTTTAAATATATTTTTAGTTTAATTCATGATTTGATTGAATTTATTTGACGTATATATATACTCAAAATATACCTGGTTTATGTTTGGTATATTTTCGGTATATATATGGTTTATATTGTTGATTTATTTAAATTCATGCATCATTTATTGTGAATGAATGATTTATATTATTAATGAAGGATATCTATAGAACGTGCTACCTAGTGGGCAGCACTAGGACCGAGTACGTACCGGTACGCCTATAGTATTTAGGCTATATTACTAACTTATTTGTGGATATCGATTTGATTATGATTATTGGATGTGTGAGATGTGGTTTGTGGGTGTGATTGCTGGAGCTCGGTTGACCAAGTGTCTCGGGGCCAATCACACTGGCAGTTAGACTGCTGGAGCTCGGTTGACTTAGTGTCTCGGGGCCAGTCTACTGTCCATATGGATTAAGTGGATATATTTGGAATTAGTGAGCCTGTATGGCTAGAGTGTTGTTTAACACTATTTTTCTGAGGTTGCGATATTCTAGGGTTCTATGTGATCCTTCATAAAAGTTGATTTTCAGACAAAATATATAAAATGATTTTTCTGCATCTGTATGAACTTGCCTGTATATATACATATTATATATATATTGTTGACTGTATGCATTATCACTTAGAGTGTATGTATATATACTATAGTAATTCACTCAGTGAGGTCTGACTCCCCTCCGTTGACTATTTTTCAGGAGAGTCAACTTCCTCAGACCTCAGTAGCAGGTCGATACGCCGGATTTCTTCCGCCCCGGCTTCTTTATGTAAATTGTCTACTTGAGTCTTATTTATTTTATCTAAACACTGCAGTAGCTGTAAATTACAGTATTGGATTTTATGTACTTTATTTTAAAGAGATGTATTATGTTAAAACTGGATTTGTATAAAGATTATACATTTATGAGATTATATATGCGATGTGATGAGTTTTGAATTATATCCAGTTGTTATGGATGATATTGTAATATTTATGATTTTATTTTCCGCTGCATATTATATTTATATGGTTATTGTTATTGCATGATTTATTTTTATTTTTAGGCTTGCTACGGGTTCCGGATTCGAAAGAATTCCCGTTCCCTAGCGCCGGTCATGACTCCTGTTTTGGGTCGTGACAAAAATATACCAAAAATAAACCAAAAGTAAACTAAAATAAACTCAAGTACTAATTAATACCATTATGCATTTTTAGTCAAAATAAAACATAGATTTCTAAAATCATGCACCCTAGAGCATATATATATATAGAATTGTAACTCACAAATTATTGCGTTCCTCGAGATGGGTCCGATGGGCCTGGTCCACTAGGCCTCGATCTCGGCGCAACTAAACAAACAAAAATGACAGGAATCAAAACAAATCTAACAAAAGTTATAAAGACTCGATCTAGATTACTAGACACAGAATTAAATCAGAATTCGATCGGACATCACGTTTTATGAGAATTCTATCAAAAATTCAGCAGAACCTCCCTTGTAAAATGGACATCTCTCTACTCAAAGAGTAGAGTCGGCCCTGCAAAGAAACGCACTTCGAAAATAAATACAGAACACAACCAAAATCCCTCGGTCGAGCCCCAAACTACAAATCACTGATCGAGGTCCATAATTCACGGAATATTTACAAAAATATCGAAAATACCCTTATATACCAAAAAAGAAATTTTATAAGTAGAAATTACGTAATTAACCCCGAATCATGTTAAAAACCGATAAAAACTCATTTTATTAGAAAAATCGTATATTATATATATAATTGAAAATAATTTACGAAAAATAGTTTTAATTAGTTAAAAATACTAAATAATTTGTAGAAATCATTTTTATACCCTAAATAACTATTAAAATCAATTTAATTACATTTTTAGCCAATTTAGGGTAAATTTACCAAAATACCCCTATATATATAAATATACTAAAATAAATCCAAAAATTCACCAAAAATAATATAATTACTCAAAATTAATTTTCTCAACATATATTTCAATAATATCAATAGATATACTCAATTAACCAATAAATTTCAATTAAACACATAATTAACCCTATTTTCTCAAAATTACTTAAACTAAATAAATTCAAAATAAATACATAAAATTTCACAAAAATTCCAAATAAATTTCTATAATTCATTTCAACACCTATATTTACCATAAAACACAATTTCATAATTTAATTAATTAATTTTCGAAAATTAGAAAATAATAATAAAATAATCAAAAATACCCAAAAATCAAAATAAATTCCAAAAATTCTACAAAAATTCACACATGAAGATTAAGGTAAGGGGAGAAACTTTTGTTAAGGAATTTTTCGTGAATCACAAAGAAATGCTTAAAAAAAAATTCGAAATGTCAAAATGATCGAAATTGAAAAATTGACAAAAACCTTACCAAATCGAGTTTTAAGCTTAAAGGAAGCTTAGAATCGTCTTCTATGGTGTCTGAGGAGTTCAACGACACCGAAATGATGGGTTTTGGTGGCCAGAAATGTGAGGTGCGGAGGAAGAGGCAACTTTCGACCAAAATAGGATTCCTTGGCTTCACCGACGCCGGAGAGGGTGGAAGGAAGTGGCGGAGCTGCTGCAGGAAGAGGGTGGATGTCCGGGAGGCACACCGACGGTAGTCGGCCGGAGTTATAGCGGGATGGTGAGGAGATGGCATCGGGAGGAAGAAGAAGGAGGAGGAGGGGTATGGATTGTAATTTTGACAAACTATGTATATATATATATATACACACACATAGTAATTAGATAACAACTATATAATATACACATACATAATTAAAATAATTACTAAACCCTAAAATTATTAAATGTATGAATGTATATGCATGTATGTATATATATTTTAATATGACACTTAAAATAATGCATGGATTCATGCAAATTCGTAAATTTATTTAAAATAATTAATATTAAATAATTTACATGTCAATTTCCCCAAAAATAGAATTCTCGGGAAAAGTTTACGTAAAGTACTTAAAATAATTAAGAATAATTAAAATAACTTAATAATTATCAAACATATGAAAATAATCATAATTATGTACAAAATTATTAACACTGCATATCCCGATGCAGTATAAAAATATTTAAAAACACGGGATATTACAGTCTTCCCCCCTTACAAGAATTCGTCCCCGAATTCCAAAAAGAAAATGATTACAAGATCAAGAAGGGAAGAGATACGGGTAAGAAGATCGCATATCAGCTTCAGTCTCCCACGTATGCTCCTCAACTCTGTTGCTATGCCACAGAACCTTGACCATCGGAATCTGCTTCGACCACAACTATTGAACTTGATAGTCAAGGATTGCCACAGGTTCTTCTACAAATGTCAAATATTCACTCACTTCTACACTGTCGAGCTGCAACATGTGTGAAGGGTCTGAGATATACTTCCTCAGCATCGAGATATGAAACACCGAATGCACATGTGACATACTCGGGGGCAAAGCCAACTGATATGCAACAGTGCCAACTCTCTCCAGAATCTCAAACGGTCCGATATATCTCGGTGCCAACTTACCCTTCCTGCCAAATCTCATCACACCCTTCATCGGAGATACCTTCAGAAAAATAAAATCTCCAACCTAAAACTCCACATCTCTGCGCCTAGGGTCCGTATAGCTCTTCTGTCTGCTAACTGCGGTCTCTAATCTACGCTTAATCACGATAACTTTCTCTACAGCATCCTGAACCATCTCAGGTCCAGTCAAACCTCTCTTACCAATCTCATCCCAACTCAGAGGGGATCTATACTTCCTTCCATACAACGCCTCATATGGTGCCATGCCAATACTGCTATAGTAGCTGTTATTATATGCAAACTCGACAAGAGGAAAATGATCATCCCAACTACCTCCCAAATCCAGGACACACATCCTTAACATATCTTCTAGTGTCTGGATCGTCCTCTCAGATTGACCATCTATCTGAGGATGAAAAGCAGTACTGAAATCCAACCTAGTGCCCATCGCTTCTTGCAACTTCTGCCAAAAATGAGAGGTAAACACTGAACCTCTATCTGACACAATGGACACAGGTACCCCATGAAGGCACACAATATGCTTCACGTATAGCTTTGCCAATCTAGCTACAGAATAGGTGGCTCTCACAGGCAAGAAATGTGCAAACTTCGTCAACCTGTCTACAATCACCCAGATGGAATCGTATCCATCCTTAGAAAGAGGTAAACCTACCACAAAATCCATAGCTATCCTTTCCCACTTCCACTCGGGAATAGGAAGAGGCTAAAGCTTCCCAGAAGGCTTATGATGTTCAGCTTTCACTTGCTGACACGTCAGGCACTTAGCAACATAATCAACGACATCCTTCTTCAGTCCGTCCCACCAGTATAAATCTCTGATACTATGGTACATCTTTGTGACACCCCGATGTATGCTATAGGCTGTAGAATGTGCTTCCTCTAGGATCTCTTCTCTCAAATCATCCACATCAAAAACATATAATCTACCACTGATCCACAACACACCATCATCATCGAGTGTGAAATCAGTGAACTTTCCTACTCGAACATTCTCTTTAAGCTCTTCTAGAATAGGATCTCAGCTCTGAGCTGCTTTAATCCTATCCCTCAGTATAGATTGCACCTTAAATTGAGCTAGCAGTCCACCTGACCTACTGATCTTCATCATCAGACCTTGATCCACCAACAGATGTAACTCCTAGATCAACAGTCTCCTCTCAACACTGATGTGAGCCAGACTGCCTGAGGACTTTCTACTCAAGGCATCTGCTACCACATTAGCCTTGCCCGAATGATATAATATCTCACAATCATAATCCTTTAATAATTCCAACCATCTCCTCTGCCTCAGATTCAGATCTCTTTGCTGGAAAATGTACTTAAGGCTCTTATGATCAGTAAAAATCTCATAAGTTACCCCGTACAGATAATGTCTCCAAATCTTCAGAGCAAAGATCACTGCAGCCATTTCAAGGTCATGTGTAGGATAGTTCTGCTCATGCTTCTTCAACTACCTCGAAGCATAGGCTATCACCCTACCATTCTGCATCAGCACACAACCAAGGCCAACTCTAGAGGCATCACAATAAACTGTGAACTTGTCCACACTATTAGGCAAAGCTAACACTGGGGCTGTGGTCAATTTCTCCTTTAACAACTGGAAACTATTATCACAAGCTTCTGACCACTCGAATCTAACATTCTTCTGAGTCAAGCGAGTCATAGGGGCTGCAATTCTAGAAAAATCCTGTACAAACCGCCTATAATACCCGGCTAAACCCAGAAAACTGCAAATCTCAGTAACAGAAGTCGGTCTAGGCCACTCAGACACTGCCTCAATCTTCTATGGATCAACCTGGATACCTTCTTTAGACACCATATGTCCAAGAAAAGAAACACTCTCCATCCAGAAATCACACTTCGAGAATTTAGCACAAAGCTGATGATCCCTCAGTGTTTGCAGTACAATCCTCAAGTGATATACATTCTCCTCAATACTCCTCGAATATACCAGTATATCATTAATGAAGACTACCATGAACTGATCCACATATGGTCTGAATACCCTATTCATCAGGTCCATAAAAGCTGCTGGTGCATTAGTCAAACCAAAAGACATTACTAGAAACTCATAATGGCCATATCGAGTGCGGAATGCCGTTTTAGGAACATCGGCTTCACCAATCCGCAACTGATGATAACCCGACCTCAGATCAATCTTGGAAAAGAACTGTGCACCTTGTAGTTGATCAAACAAGTCATCTATCCTTGGGAGAGGATACTTATTCTTCATTGTCACATTGTTCAGCTCTCTGTAGTCAATGTATAGTCTCAGGGTACCATCCTTCTTCTTTATAAACAGGACTGGTGCACCCCAAGGAGAAACATTAGGTCTGATGAAACCCTTATCCAACAATTCTTGCAACAACTCCTTCAACTCTACAGGAGCCATTCTGTAGGGTGGCATAGATATAGGAGTAGTACCTGGAACCACATCTATACATAACTCAATCTCTCTGTGAGGTGGCAAACCTGGCAAATCCTCAGGAAAAACATCAGGAAACTCACAGGCAATAGGAACATCTGTGAGTGACAACTTCTCCAATGAAGTATCCCTGACCAATGCCAAATATCCCTAACATCCTTTCTTGAGTAACTTTCTAACCATAATAGCAGAAATAAGATTCTGAGGTGCTGAACTCCTATCACCCAAAAAATTAAATTCTTCTTCATTAGGAATTCTGAAAGTCACCTCTTTATTCAGAAAATCCACCACGGCATAGTGCTGAGATAACCAGTCCATACCTAGAATAACATCAAACTCCATCACATCCAACAGAATCAAATCAGCGAGTAATTCTCTACCTCCCATGAGAACTGGACAACCATAAAGAACAATGTCAGTGTCCAAGGAATCGCTCAGAGGAGTGGCAACGAACAAAGGAAAAGCCATCCTCGAAGCTTGCCACTAAGACTTAAAAGCAAAAACAGGAGAAACAAACAAATGCGTGGCACCCGGATCAAATAGAACCCATGCATCCAGGTAACAGACATAAACAATACCTGCCACGATTGCATTAGATGCCTGAGCATCCTGCTGAGTAAGGTGGAAGACTCTGGCCTGTCCTCGACCTCCCTGCTGACTGGTAGAAGCCTGGCCAACACCTCTGGCACCTCCTCTAGTACCTCTACCATAACCCCTGTGGAACAAGCTGAGTGGAACTCTGATGCTGGGCTAGAGGCAACTGAAATGGAATGGGTACAACACTAGCAATCGACTGCTGTGGAAATCACGGAATCTACGGCTATTGATACCCAAAATAGGGACACGATCTGGCATAATGTCAATGGTGTCAGGTAACATGGTCCTTGATAGACTCTACCACAGGTCTGGCAAACATTGGCAATTGATCTAGAATTACGACCACTACTGCTGCTTGAAGCACCTGATCCGAATCTGAACGATCTATGTTGACCTCCATGGCCATGTCTACTGCTCCGATGCACTCGTTGCTGCTGTCTCTGGCTCTACTGAGTCGGACCTCTCTACTAACTACTCAAACCAACATGAAAAATCAAAAATGGAGTAGTCTGCAATCCACTCGACTGAACTCCCAGCTGGTAATAATCAGGCATCGCTCCCTGCCTAACTAGCCTCAACTCAATCTCCTTTGCCAACTTATTCACAAACTCTAAAGTAAGGCCTGCTATAGGCATACTAGCAAATGTTGAACCCAATCCGATGACGTAGGTACTGACTATGAAATACTGATCTCACATCAGATCCTCTGCATATCTACCCAGCCGGAGAAACTCTTGAGTGTACTCCTCTACAGATCAATCACCATGAGAAATGCTGGTCAAACGGAGACGATAACTCAAACGAAGAGGCTCTGGACATAATCTCCTCATAAATCGCTCTCAAAACTGAGCCCAGGTCATCGCCATCATATAGGGCTGAATCATCTGAATAAACCAATCCAGGGCTGGTCCCTCAACAGACAGCTCGACGATCATAATCCACTGGTACTCGGTGTGAGCAGTCTGAGTTCTAGTCTCAATCGCATGCAGAAAATCTAACGGATCGAAAGTCCCATCAAATGCAATCCTGCCAACTCTGGCATAGAACAGAGCTGCCTCAGGGTCAGACATACCCTGTTGATAGGCAGGCTGAACGACTGGAGGTACAGGAACATCAAACTCAGGCTCTACAGGCTCCTCGTCCTATAACTCTCTCTGCCTACGGTGACCTGCCGCTCCTCGAGGTCTACCTCTGCCACGACCTCTACGTCTAACTGGCTACTCATGAGGTAAAACCTCATCCTGAAAAGACTCATCATCCTTGGCCTCGATGACCGGTGGAGCGACACGCGCTCGCCTCCTCATTCTAAAAAGACAAACGGAAAGATTCAGACAAAATGGACAACGAAGGAATACGCAGAAAACTAATGCAAGGATTACTTATCAAGACATACTCGAACCTAATTCATTGTAGTAGTTCAACAAAAAACATAGCTTTGAAAACTAGGGCCACGACTCACACAACTAAGCCCTGACACAGAACTCCGCTCTGATACCAACTTTGTCACGACCCAAAATAGGGGCCATGACCGGCGCTAGGGAACGGGAATTCTTTCGAATCTGAAACCCGTAGCAAGCCTAAAAATAAAATAAAACATGTAATAATAATAATAACATAATTAATTTCAATATTATGCAGTAGAATAAAATCATAACTATCAAAATAATATCTCCACCAAATGAAATTAAATCAATATCCTCATCTCATATATAAATAAACTTTTAATACAAGTTCAGTTCAAATCTTTAAAGTACATATCTCATGTAAATATAATACAACAATCTCACAATCGACCATAACTACTGCAGTGTCTAGATTATAAAATAAAACTCAGATAAGCAATTTACATAAAAAAGCCGGAGCGGAAGAAATCTAACATACAGGTATGCTACTGAGGTCTGAAGATAATGACTCTCCTGAAAAATAGTCAATGGAAGGGAGTCAGACCTCACTGAGTGAATTACTATAATATATATACATGCATACTAAATGACAATTCACACAGTCAATAGTATATATATAAATATATATACAGGCAAATACACAAATATGCAATAAAATCATTTTTATATATTTTTTCTGAAAACCACTGGTTATGAAGGATCAAATAGAACCCTAGAAAATTGCAACCTCAAAATAGTGTTAGACAACACTCTAGCCATACAGGCTCACTTATTCCAAATATATTCACTTATTCCATTTGGATAATAGACTGGCCCCGAGACACTAAGTCAATCGAGCTCCAGCAGTCTGACTGTCAGTGTGATTGGCCCCGAGACACTTGGTCAACCGAGCTCCAGCAATCACACTCCCAAATCATATCTCACATCAGATACCAAATCGAATCAATATAATCAACATCCACAATTAGGTTGGTATTATAGCCTAAATGCTATCAGCGTACCGGTACGTACTCGGTCCTAGTGCTGCCCACTAGGTAGCACGTTCTATTGATATCCTTCATTGAAATATAAAACATACATTCATAAAAATAATGATGCATGAATTTGAATAAAATAGCAACAATAACCATATATATACTAGAAATATACCAAAAGTAAACCAGGTATATTTCGAGTATACATATGTCAATTAAATTCAATTTAATTACAAAATAAACTAGAAATATACTTAAAAACATTTTAAACATAATTCATTAATAAAACATGCATATAGTTTAAAATATACCAAAAATAAACCAAAAGTAAACTAAAATAAACTCAAGTACTAATTAATACCATTATGCATTTTTAGTCAAAATAAAAAATAGATTTCTAAAATCATGCACCCTAGAGCATATATATATATATATAATTGTAACTCACAAATTATTGCGCTCCTCGAGATGGGTTCGATGGGCCTGGTCCACTAGGCCTCGGTCTCGGTGCAACTAAACAAACAAAAATGATAGGAATCAAAACAAATCTAACAGAAGTTATAAAGACTCGATCTAGATTACTAGACACAGAATTAAATCAGAATTCGATCAGACATCACATTTTATGAGAATTCTATCAAAAATTCGGCAGAACCTCCCCTGTAAAACGGACATCTCTCTACTCAAAGAGTAGAGCCGGCCCTGCAAAGAAACGCACTTCGAAAATAAACACAGAACACAATCAAAATCCCTCGGTCGGACCCCAAACTGTAAATCACCGACCGAGGTCCATAATTCACGGAATATTTACAAAAATGTCAAAAATACCCTTATATACCAAAAATACATTTTATAAGTAGAAATTACATAATTAACCTTGAATCATGTTAAAAACCGATAAAAACTCATTTTATTAGAAAAATTGTATGTTATATATATAATTAAAAATAATTTATGAAAAATAGTTTTAATTAGTTAAAAATACTAAATAATTTGTAGAAATCATTTTTATACCCTAAATAACTATTAAAATCAATTTAATTACATTTTTAGTCAATTTAGGGTAAAATTACCAAAATACCCCTATATATAAATATACTGAAATAAATCCAAAAATTCACCAAAAATAATATAATTACTCAAAATTAATTTTCTCAACATATATTTCAATAATATC